>JAOXXN010000120.1:19187401-19205299 GCA_026770055.1 Myrmophylax atrothorax
TGAGGGGAGCGTTGAGGGGAGCGCTGAGGGGAGCCCCGAGGGGAGCGCTGAGCGGAGCGCCGAGGGGAGCGCTGAGCGGAGCGCTGAGGGGAGCCCCGAGGGGAGCGCCGAGCGGAGCCCCGAGGGGAGCGCTGAGCGGAGCCCCGAGGGGAGCGCTGAGGGGAGCGCCGAGCGGAGCCCCGAGGGGAGCGCCGAGCGGAGCCCCCGCAGCCATCGTCCCACGGCGCTTCCTCCCCCGGCAGGAGCTGCTCTCTGCAGTAACAGCACGCCGAGCTGTCACGACGTCCTAACTTCACACAGACACCGAACAAGGTGAAGGGGCTCAGCTCTTACTCTTGTTTTACTGTATGACCTATGTGCCGCAGCTCAGTAATCTTTAAGATGGCCTTGGGTGTGCAGTGGTCATTGTGTGACATACAAGAGCTCCGTGACAATGCCAGTTGTTCTGTGTCCCAGCGTGGAAAAGGCACCAGCCAGGCCTTGACTTGGTGGAGGGATGCAATTCATGGGACGCGCAGGACTGGGTTTTAACGGAGCAGTTCTCAGGCTTCCCCCAAAGGGAGTGTGATATTCCAAGTCAAACATAAAAATTTGGTAAGATGTTGAATGCAATGGTAAGCATAGGATTGCTGCCCGATAGTGACAAAAGAGGGGAAGAAATCAATAAAAGGGGTTTAAAGTAGGGTGGGATTATGTTGCAGTCATGCTTAGGACTGAAGAGCTAGTCAGGATAATTCACTGCGCTGTTCACAGCAGCTGCCGGGGGTCACCGTCAGAGCAAAGACAACATCAGATGAGGCACCAAACGTGGCGGGCTGCAGAGGAGATCTTCACCATCAGAAGTTACGAGACACTTTGCCACAGGAGGATTTGAAGAACAGCATTTGACAGGTTAGCTGCTAGGTACATAGGGGAGGAGAAGAGAAGTAGTTTCTTGTGTGTGGAAGTCAGGATTGGCAGAAGGCAGCAAAGAGGGTGATACTGCAGGGAATTTATGCCTACTTTAAAGTGATAAAAATTAGGATCACATTTACACAGAACAGCTGCACTATGAGAAGCTGGTAGAACTTGTAGCAGTTATTCCATTCTGTTGGAAAGTGTGTCTTTTTTTAAACTTACTTTTAACATGATGCTTATTGTTTACTTTTTCTTCCAGCATCTTGTCACTACCTTCTTTGTGGTTCTCCTTGTGGCATAAACACATGCCGTAAATATGTAAGAAACCAATCAGTGATTTTGATTGCAATTCTTTGATTGCTGGGGAAATCAAAGTAACTCTCAGAGCAGATTAGAAAAGTAATGATCACTGTGACTCCAGACTGGGGAGGGGAAGCCGGGAGTATGCTGTCGTGTTGAAGGCTGGGATGAAAAGAGGGATTCTGGCTTTGGGAAGGAGCGGACCCAGAACTTAACTCCATTATAAGAAAGTTGAATCAGTGGGTTATAGAACATAGACCATGCAAAATGGTCTCATAGGAATTATAGTTCTCCTATTGAGACAGTAGAAATTTTAGTTACTTATGCAGTAGTATACAATTCTAAGAGTATGCCACACTGATTTTCGTTTTCATAATTGTGAAATAAGGTATTAAGTGCCGGAAAGGCAGAGTGTTAAGCTGTTGTACCTTGGATCTAGCAGCTGTATCTTAGTCAGTGTCCAGGGATGCCCAGGTTAGCATGTTTCCTCCACTTCGAAGCTGAAACTCCATGCTATATCAAAGTTATGTTGAAAGTCAATTTACTGTGTACTTTATTATTCAGAATTTCTGGTTCTTTTGCTTACTTACTGTGTAAATGTACCTCACTGATTTTTCTTATGTCTTGGAATAGTTTGTAAAAAAAACCCAACCAAAAGCAGACCCCACACCAAAAAACTCCATCACCAACCAAAACCCTCAGAGAATTACAGAAAATATACTGATGTGATTATATGATAAAAGTATTTCACAGAACAAACATGCACTTAACTGAACCCAGAAATCTGTTGGTGATACATAGCTTTCCTCTTCTCTCTTAATACACAGAGTTAGTAGCTGGTGCATGATGGAACATAACACCGTAGTTTCCATGTAGATTGTACTAACCTTTATCTTACAGGTTTTTTATTTGAGTCTCCAGGACTAGCCTAATGGCTTTCCTGGGAGATTTGCATTATTCTCTACCTTACCCCAAAACAAGTTACGTTATTTGGAGCCTGTACAGGTAAGGGAATTAGCAGCACATCCCATTTAAAATGTGGATGTTTTAATGCTAACGTATCTGTAGGTCATTCTAGCTTAAAATAGAAATATATGAGCATCAAGTTTCACAAAGTCACTAACATAGTCTCTGATACAGAACAGTGATTACAATAAATAGCCCAGAGGAACATGCAATTCCTCCTGTGCTGCAGTTTCGCGAAAGGGTTGAGCACCAATCCAGTTCAAGAGTACAGAATTTTCAAAGTGGTTTTGTTAAATTTATGCAAACTCCTTTGTGAATGCTTCTTCTAATCACTTTCATAGCAATTTATGTTAGTTAATATAGGAAATTGCACATACAATTGAAAATGGAATTTAGTGGAAAACAGTACTTTGTGGATGTGGATGTAGATGGGGCCTGCGTTTTGTAAAACCAAAAGTGACCAGCGTGAACAAAGAGTTGAGCCATGAGTGTTATGCCACTTCTTATCTTCACAGATGTACTTTCTCCCAAACAGTTGTTTCAAATGCTCCACAAATGTTACAAAACTTCTAACATATGAAATGACTTAAGTGAAAAAAGGTCTAACTGTGAATGCTGTTATTATCTGAAACATTTACTCCTCTAGTGTGGAGAAGTAAGAAAATGTCAATGTTGAGGCTTCTCTAATTAGTGAAGACATTTGATTATCAGATCAGAACCATTTTCACTCCCAAACATAACATGTAATTTACACAGAAAGCCCATACATAGCAGGGCATCCCCCTTCCCTGTTTCACCTGTGTTCTCAGCTGCAGCCCTTACAGAGTCAAGAATCTCGAGGTTTCATGTTCACGAGGGTTTTTTTGACCATTTGCTTTTAAGCATTCACACTGAGCTTTTACAGTCTGCATTTAAGAACAAATCTAAGCAAACAGCAATGTTTATTAAAAGGTCATGCAAGCAAGGTCATGGTACATAGCACAATTAGTATGTTTATTGACTAATATTGTCTGTGCTGTTAATGACATTATTCTGATGCATATTCAGAATACATTCAGAATTATAATACACATAGCAAAGAGATTAGTGTAATTTTTTTGCTAGAAGAGTTGCAGAAAAAACAGGATGATCCTGAACAGCCTCTCTTGGGCTGTCTTCTGAGGATAATCTCTGTATGGCCAAGTCTTCTGAAACTGCAGCATGTCCAGTGACTCATTTTTATCAATATAAGACATGTAGCTAGTTGACTTTTGCGTTTTCCTAGATATTTTTATTTATGCTGTTATTCAGTGTCACTATTTATTCTATTAGTATACTTTAAAACCACAAAAGTTCAGGAAATAACCCTTGCCAACTAATCTCATTTGCTATCACCCGAACAGTAAGGCAGTTACTGCAAAATCATAACACTTCACTGTTCAAACAGAGAGGATTTTTATGGCTCTTCAACTGAATTTTGTGCTTGCCACTTATTACAGAACATTGCCTTTAAGAGAGGTGTGCAGCTGGTATTGATGACAGGCAACAAGACATTTGTCACCTCTCCTCTCGGGCAACAATGATCCAGGTGCAAACATAAGCCAGCAGATGCTCATGGGAAGGAAAAAAGGCAATTATTACTCATTTATGAACAAAAGTGCTCCTGATTCGGTTTTGCATGAATGAAATTTTCAACAGGGACAAGAATCAGTCAGCTAATCCACATCTGAGATGGCAATTTGCACAGACTACATGGGAACTACATATTCACTGGGAGGATGTGGGGAAAGTTTGCAGAAAAACTGATGCAAGTTAGGAGTTGCAGAAATCAGTGATTTGGAATTTGTCACTCACCTGGTTTGTGATTAAATTAAATTGCACCTGTGCAGATAATAGTGTTGAGAGGCCCAGAATGTGCTACTCCATTCAGCCTTCTCTATAATTCTTTGAACATTTGTTACCTCCCCAGTTGTGCTGTTTCTTTCTGAAAGCACATTCAAAACAAAGGGAAAGGAAATGCCTGATGGGACCAGCAGATGCTTTCAGCAGTTTGCTTCCACACCTGCAATTTTAAACACTGCACTGCTTCTCCTGGGTAGCAAGACAGTGAACACACATGCTGCCTGTCAGTACCAACTTGTGCACAGCTGGGTTTTTTAATGAATAGAACAGTTGCAAACATTGCTAAAAGAAGTCTTAAGAATTGCTTAATTACATAAGATGGCAATATTAAGAATATTCTTGACTAGAAGGTGTCTGAGAGGGTAAGTAAGTGTTCATATGACAACAGCAGAGTATTTGTTGTGTTCAAGAAGGTAAGGCCATTTTACTGGATCTGTTTTCAGGAGACTGGAGGCAGAATGCTCAGCTCAGCTCTTACTGCTTTGCTCAAGCACAGCTATTTGATGACAGCACCAATAGCTCATTTCCTAGATAGGTCTGCAGTATGAACTGTAAAGGGGACTGAACATACATATTATCAACTGCATTGACCATATTTCATTGGAACTAAGACATGAATAATTTTTCACCTTATTTGAACCCATCTACAGACTGCAAGTAACTATGTGGTAACCAAGGACTGTAGCTTGCAACTGACTAAACAGTAAATGCTGCAACCTTGTTAAATCATGAAAAATTTATTTTCATTACATATACATGAAGTTAAAAGATTTCAGTCAATAGTGTTTGGAACAAGCATTTCTGACATGAGCTTGTTAGTGTAGCTAGGCTGAAACTTAACATAAAGTTAGTGTTTTGCCTTTATTTAGTAATTCACTTCTAGTGTGTATATACAGAATTCATTTTCCTGTTGGAATACCAGAGACAGTAATATTGCAACATTTACATTCCTCATATAAAATGGTGTAATGTACATTTTCAGCTTGGTGTAGATATATAAATATGTACAAAATAAACATTATTGTAATTAATATATTCGGACCAGTTATTATTCAGCAACATCAAAAGCAGATGCACACAGATTTAAGTGAAGATGGTGAAAAACACCTTTACGACATTAGTGACCATTATTTGCATATATGAAGTACTACAGATAAAGGCTTCTCTTTCCAGCCTTCTGTGGGCATCCAGTAACTTTAGTAAAAAAACAGAAGTAGTTGAGAAGCATAAGATAATTTTATATATATATGTGTCATGATCAGATGGTTTACAAGGATCCATCTTGATCACAAAAGGATAACAATGTAAAACATACACTTTTGTTCAGAGCATAAAATATTGCACAAAAGCAATTTCTGTTGAGGAAAATAATTCCTGTGTGAACAGCAAAAATGGTTCTTATGCACTAAAGAAACAATATATTTGCAGTTACTAAACCAAAGAACATTCAGTAATACTGTCAGAACTGTCATCCATCAGCTTCTTCTCAGCCTGCTTTATGGCAATGGTGTGTCATTAACAAGATTTGGCAAAGAGAGAAGGCAGATAGACAGTACATTATGTATTTGTCACAGGCCAGACCAGATCCAATAGTTGCCTAAGCTAATGGGTCGATGGTTTCGGTTACTTGACAATTTCAGCCTTAAAGAAATATGAAATTTTCAGTGCTCGTCACAGTGATAATCACACAGTAGTAGAGTAAGATTCCATTCTTCTCTGCTTAGAAACCATCTTGTCTGAATTCCCAATCGGAAGGGCACTTTCCTCAATATCACTGTCACTGCTGTCTACAAGTGTGTGATCCAAAGCCATCTGACCAGTCCTCCTGGGTAGATGAAAGTTCACCCCACTCTCCTGTATGGAGTTAGTTATAAAATCTTCATCAGAAGAATGAAATGATTCATCGTCTCCTGTGAAATGGTTGACAATGTGAATCCCATCAAAAGTGGGTTGGTCTGAGAAGTCTCTCTGGCCTTTTAGACATTTGATCTGTTAGAAAAAGTGGAAGTTGACAGTTAATCAGAGGTCAAGAGTCCAGTGCTAAAAAACCCCAAACAACCAAAACCAAACCAAAAACCCAAGTGCATTTTCAAGAAATGTATCCTTGAACTCTTAGCAGATAAAATTAAATTCTGGATCTGAAAGTAGCACATTTGATGATCACTTCAAGTACTACTGTTTTAAGGCTTAATAATCAAGGTACCTAGAATCAGTAATGACAGTTTCCTCTATTTCCTGCATCTTTAATATCCCCACAAGGATGTTTTCTATTTTCTAGAGTGGCCTATCTGTTTTGACAGGACTTTTGGCCTTAACATCTTACTTTTACAGCTCCATTCTTTCCTGTATCATCTGACTTCTCACTTGAGATGAGAAACCCTTCCCCATTCCAAAGAGCAGGGTCGCAAGTGAATAGTGCCAGTTTCACACAGCCACAGAGAAAAATCCCACAGAATATGTTTGGTTCTGTCTACATTGCAAGATTATCTTAATTATCTAGTTCAGATCCAATGCAATTTCAGATCAAGTAGTACGAGAGAAACATCTTTTTTACAGCACAAATAGATTGTATTTGCAACTTTAAGAGACCATCAAACAAAACAAAAAGGATTGTCAGACCATAGACAGATAACATTTTAATTCAATGCATTATGTGGGACACTATTACAACCATGCATGCAAGCTGTCCAAAACTACAACCCAAAGTGCTGAAGTCTCCTGTTTATTTAATGAAAAATAACTGCAGCTCAGGGAAGACATTCCAGAGGTGGGTTGGTTTTGTGGTGTTTTTGTTTGTTTTAGAATTTCACTTTTATTAGCTTTTAGTAGCAACTATCTCAGGGTCAGTTTGACAGACTAAGAATATTACGATAAAAAATCCTGAAGATGCAGAAAGGCATTAAAATGGATTACAGAACCTTCCTAATGTCACTCTAAAAGCTTAAAACAGCAGATGCACCAAGTGCTACTTTGTAAGCAACTTTTCACAGTGAGAGACCTGGAGAATAGGCAGAATAAAATGCCTGAAGAGTTTCTTTACAGAAATCTATTTGGTGTTTCAGAAATCTGAAGCAGTATTCCTTTTAGTAAATAACAAGTGCATGTGTGTCCTCAGTATTGCAGATTTTTACCTGTCCATTTGGGCAAGAAGGAATCTCTGTACTTACCATGGGCTTGTGCAGAAGATGAGAATGAAAAAGGAGTTGAAAAAAGATTACAAGAGTTATGATCATGCTAGAAGCCATTAAATCACATGTTAACAGCATGTAAAAGCTCCAGCTTTTCATGTTATATCAAAATATCCCTGTTAGGAATATGGGTGCATGCTACAGATATAAATCTTGTTTACCATGTGTACTAACATTAGTTTTTTGCATTTTCTTCACATACACATAGGCTGCAGTTGTTTCATGAGGACTTTGCGTGTGTAAAGGCAAACAAAACAGAGTTCCACACATGCACAGCATAACTCATAATGTAAGCAAAATCAGCTTATGCCAAATATTAGATACTGGACAGTAACATGTACATGGAATAGATAATTTTTAATAGCTTATATACCTCGATAGAGAAAACCTGATACAGACAATTCTTGTGTTACTTAGAAATATTATCCCTGAAAATATTCTGTAATACGATCAGATTAGCTGCCACATGAATTTTCCAGAACAGCTATCAATTTTAGTCACTAAGAAAATAAAATGGAGAAACCCAACAATTTCTCTCCACCCTCACCACAGAAAAAAAAAAGATTCACTGTACAAGTGACTATAAACTTCATATTAGAGTAAGAAATTATATGCTTTTAGGTCTGCAGAGTTAAGCCATTGGTACACCTGAAATTATAAAGCCGATACTCAATGTTAGCTGTTTTGAACACTCAGAAAGCCAAGCCAATGACCTCAGCTGTTTTCCTGGAGACTTAAACACGATACCTTTAGATGAATATTATTTAGGTAACTTGACAAAATCATGGTTTCACGGGTTTAGGCAGTAACCTTTCCAAATGAGTCTGTGGAAAATGCTGTTGGTGAAAAGATTGTGAATCGACAAAGCCTTTGCCAGTTCCTAAAGGAAGCCTGGGAAAACATTGTTTGTTATCTTTGTGCATCCTTTCATTAGAACAACAAATCTGTAACCTTCCAGAAACACTTCTCATCTGCAGCTTTATACTTGCCTGCCTTGTTTCTCAAGTACTCCTCGCATCCAAGGGAAAACAGATTGTTACGAAGAAACATGAACATACTGCAGAGAATACACATGATATGTCTGTCGGGGGTCACAGAGTTCAGTAACTTCTGTCTGCTTGAGACAGGGCTGCCTTAGCCAGAAGCACAAACAGTATAGAATTTGTTTGTATTATGAGGATCAACAGGCTGAAGAGCAACACTGCTGCAGAGGGCACTGGCGGCCTGACAGACAGGAGGCTGAACATGGACCCACACCGTCCCTGGGCAGTGGTGAAGGCAACAGCACACTGGGCTGCACTTACAAGGGCACAGCCAGGACCTCATGGGAATGGATTCGTATGCAGCTCTTGTTAGACTGATCTGTCCTGTGCTGCACCTGCTGCCTCACTCCTTCCTCAGTACAAGACAGTAATGATTGGCACAAAGACAGTTAAGGAGCAGGAGCTTTCACTTTAAGTTAACAGAGAGCTAGTTCTTCACTGAAATGCGTGGTGGAAGAGGAGACATTGACCATAACACAAAACACAAAGCTGTGTTTGAATATGAAGGGAGAATATTTGCTACATGGCTAGCTAAGAATTAGAATAGGTTGTTCAGAGACTCCGGACTCTTCATGTCAGTAAGTTTCAACACCCAACTGACAAGGCCCTAAGAAACCTGCTTTGAATTCAGTGTTGGTCCTGTTTTGAGCAGGCAGTTGGACTGGAGGCCCCCCGGGGTCCCTTCCAACCTGGTCTGTGAGATGTGTGAAAAGCACAGGCAGTGGGATGGATATTACTGCTCCTTATGGCACCCATTTGAGCTTGAGAAGTTGAAATACTTTGTCCCTATCAAAGTTGTTGCACTTCTCAAAGATCTAAATGCTGTCATTTGAATCCAAATGCTTTTATATTACATGTCAGTACTAAATGTCTGTATTTATCACAAAACTTAGTCTTCAACAGAATCTTACTTTTATGTTAGAATTAGAAGTATGTAATTTCAATCTTGAAAATACTTGAGTTGTTTTTCAATTGAAGGTAGAATCTGTTTTGCACTGACTTTTTTTAACTTCAGTGTTGATGAAAGCAACTCATCCTCAAGGAATTAAAATTACACAACAGAATAGTTGAGAACAGCTGTGCACTATTTCCAGCTTTGTGTAGTTTCAGAGTTGAAGATAGTTCAGGGGCACCTCAATCCAATATTGTTCAGGAGCATTTCTGAAGGAGCCTGATTATTTGCAATTTCTGTTGCAATAGAATAGCTTTGTAAGGCTTCTCAAAGCATTTGAAACAACTTGCAGACAATGAGATTGCAGTGGCTAATGCCACCAGCATAACGCTTAAAATGGTTTCTTAAAATGAAGTTTTGATGTAACTTTATGGTCTGGCAAGTGAAGCTCTGCATTTCTAACAGAGAAAGCACTACCTTTCTTCAAGGCAGGAACATTACTGTCCTGTTGGTCCACCAGCCCAATATCGTGTCTCCAACAGTGACAACAGGACTTTGATATTACCAAGCCCCCATCCACTGGTGCAGAAGCAGTTGTAGCAAATACGAGTGCAATCTTTCTGGCTGGTTCAGCATACACTTACAGACCATATAGCTGTCCATGACTGATTATTTACTGTCTACCTCCAAAGCTTCCTGTGGCAGTAAGTTCCAGAAATTTCTTTATTTGTTTTAAACTAATCTACTTGTTTTAGTAACTGCCCCCAAATTCTAATAATGCAGGAACAAATGGTGAAAAGCAGTTCTTTGGTCAGGATTCTGAAACTCACATCACAATGCCTCCCTCATCTCTCTGTCTAAAACAGATGAGTTCCAAACCTTTTTAGCCTTGTGAGCAGGCAGTGATCAAGTCAACTGATCATTTCAGTTGCCTTTTAACTTTCCTGCAGACCTTCTTTAAACTCTCTACATCCATCTAGATACCCAGTGGCAATACAAACCCCTTTATTTGCTTTTTGATATACTTCCTATTGATGCCCAACATTGCCTAGTCCAATTGGCTGCTACTCTGTGTTAAGCCAGTGCTGTCAGAGGACTCTCAGTACTAGCTTGAAAATACCTTTCCCAGTTTGTAACTACCAATTTTGTGTTTGCCATTGTGTAGGTAATGGCTTAGATTTTGCAAGTGATGAACCACCTTATTCACATTGAAGCTCATCTGTTACCTTTTTAAGACAGACTTGAGATTCCTGCTGTCAGTGTTTCACTTGAGCATGGAAAAAGAGCTTAAAGTAGGAACTAAAGCATTAAGCCAAGATTTGCCATTCATGTAGCCAAGCATATCAAGACAATGGGAAATCCAACTAAGGACTTGGAATGCAGAATGTCTGGACCTGACCCAAACATACACTCCCACACCCTAGTTCTACTCTGTCCTTTTCCCTGAAGGAAAAACAACCCTTTTTCTCACAGCCATGTTGAACAGAGTATGGACTTACACCCCAGGGTCTGTTACTTCTGTTCTCTTTTGTACAGAGTCAGAATTGGTGTAAAGGCTTTCAGTTTTGGGTCTGGCCCTCCTTCGTGTGAAGGGAACCACATCTCTGTCACTCCAATAAGTGACATTTAAACAAACTTGTTTCTTACTCTTTCAGTTTTGCCAGAATCCCAAATCTGATCACATCTGTTAAAAAAAAAAGGCAACCGATAAAAACCGAGGTCTGTTAAAGCCATGTGTGTTGCTTTTAATTCTCAAATCCACATGATATTGTCTAGATGACTGCAGCTTCAACCCAGTTTTCACTACAGCACATTCACCTGGTCTTTAGGGGATTTCAAAGGCTTAATAACATTATGTGACCAAAATGTATGTCATCATTATCCCTTCAAAATCCAGCTCAATCAAGAACAGAATCTTAGTAATATGTGCATTTATATACCTTCTTGTGCCTAAAGAATTCAGCATTTCAAAGAAAAACTTTAGTTGTACATACTCTTAACAGGTAACACTGTAATTCCACAAATTCAGAAGAGCTGAAAAGAGGCTAACAATCAGATTCTCGAACCTCAGAATAAACTTTCTTACCTGATGCTGACTGCCTCATCAAGCCAGGCATGAAGGAGAAACAGTAAAGAGAAATTTAGAAGTTTCAAAACAATGCAAAAGGTCTTCTATATTACAGGATCGTAGTTCGTAGGGTGCTAGCCAGTTGCAAGCAAGTTATACTTCTAAGTACCTTTGTTTTTTTAACTAGAGAACATATGTCAGATTTTCAAGTGAGACTCTGGAGTTCAGTGGTGAAAACTCATCAAACTAGAATGCTACTGTCTGCTGTCTTTAAAAGGCTTCAGTAACTAATTCTTGAAATTTACTCAATTCTGAAGTAGTAAAGACAAGTTTTCACAAAGCTTGCCAATACATATTTATTATAGTCACCGTAGAATAACCAAGCAATACTCAAATGAGATCAAAATAGCATAAAAATATGACCTCTGCCTTGGGTGAATAAAATTGGATTTGGCAGAAAGCAAAATGTTAAATTTTTCTTTAAGAATAAAGATACTGAATTCTCAGTGCTTTTACTTAAAGCAAGAGGAATCTAAAAATCTTTATTTTTCTTTACCTTAGTAACAATTGGAACTCTTCATAAGATTTCCTACTTAAAAACCAAACCTGATTCAAGTGAAAACTAGAATGTTGCTGAAACTATGTTCTAGCTGAAGAAAAAAGTCATAAGCATTTTCAAATACCTGTCCTATAATTCATAAACACATTTGTCAACTTAGCAAGATGAAAACAGAGATTTGGAAGTCAAAACCTAATTACAAGCCAATAAAAAGAAATTAAGTACTTAGAGCACCCTCAGCTGAATTAATGGAAAATAACTTGTCATTTGTGAAACATGCCGGTCCAGACAAGTATCAGCACAGCAGGTACTACAATGCAGAAGCATTTCTGCACATGGACACAAGGGAAATGAACAGTATTACAGGTGCAGGCCTCTCCATGCTACTTTCTCACTTCCATGAACAAAAGCAGCTCCTTAGATACCTTAAACTCTCTGAAGCCCATTTTTAAGCACATGGTTGAGCCACATTCATACTGAAACCATCACAACATGAACACTGCACAATGGAGACAACGCGAGCTGAACAAATGGTTGCAGAAACTAATATTAGCAATCATCTAAAGCGTTTCTTAACAAACGGAATGGCTGTACAGCTACAGTGCAAATGGGATTTCTAAACTTTCCCAACGCAATCAGCTTCCCTACACGAAATGGACTGCTAGGCATGCGTTGTGACAGAATTGTATCACAGCAATGTAATATGAAAGCCACTGCTTATTGATCTGTGAATAGTCTTGATACTTAAAAAAAGATATTAAGTATGGTTTAATCAGTCCTGCAAGAAAGAAACGTTTAAAGCAAAAACCAGACCAGCTTTAAAAGATACTCTTCGTTTTCCTCAACCATGAGGCAGTTTTTACCCAACATACGGACCACACGCAAGAGACACAGGATAGTCTTTTGAGAGCTTCCTGACAATTTGTGTAGCTTCAGATTACATGCAAAATAAGATTATGGGTAAAAATAAACAACATACATTGCATAAAATACAACATTCTTTGTTTAGAAATAGTGACACATTCTCTAACAAATTAAAAAACTTTTTAAAATGATGACAAATTAGCAATGTGTTATCTTCATAACAAAGACAAAGCTCAAAGTTGTGGCTTTTATTTCAGTGTCAGTCAGTTTCCTGTTTCACTTTAGTTAGCATTAATGGCTTTTTTCTAAAGCCATAGCTATAAATGCAGCCATTATTAGGATTAACAGCTTCTAAACAACAGCCAGGGTCAGTGCCAGACAAGGGTCATTCTTGGAAATTACTGATGATTCAAGAAGCCCAAACCAACCAGATGCTGAATCCAGGAACTCCCATTTACTCTATTTGCTCCCACTCCCCAATCACTGTTGTCCTTCCTGAGGAAGGGACACACCCTGGACTCATGGAAAGGTACCATCTGGGAGGAACTGTATGGGCTTCTCTTCCTTGAAATTCCTAGGAAAGATGCAGTGATGGGCCTTCCCCACAGTCTCTCACCAAAGCCATTCTGGATTCTCCAATGCTGTATCAACCTCTAGAGATTTAAAAACTGAAATGTAGACCTCAAAATATGTTTTTAAGACCTGAAAATACATCCAAAGAATATGTTAAAAAAGGAGGGGCAAGGGAAAGAGAAATCACAATGAATCCTTTTTTTTCCTTTTGCTGTGAAGCAAACGAGTAAGATCAGCAACAATCTTAGTACAGAAATTCAGGAAATAGGTCACATCTTCATTTATTGCTTTCACACATTTATCTCTTTATTTTCTTTTCAATTTAAAATATCTAAACTCTTCCAGAACAACCGAGTCTTCTCAGATTCCCTAAAGATGTTCTTCTTCATTGTAAGATCTGAATAATTTTGAAATTGCTACAATAGACAATTACATTCTCAAATAGGAAGTGTTACTACACAGTTCTCTTTACAGCTCCTTTCCTTAAGATTTATTTTGTATCAAAAGGTAAACAAAACCCCAGCAAATGAGCTAAATTTTGCTGAAATGAAGTTGTTCAGCACACTGCAATGGATGTTGAAGAATCATGGACATCAAGAGGAAAGTGAAGACATTTTAAAAGGCATTTAAAAACTCTGGAAAACTATTTCAAGGAAGTTTTACAACACTGCTAACATGGACAAAAATACTTGTCCCCCTTGTAGTTCACCTAAACTAAATTAGAGTTAGCCTGAAGTGTTTGTGGTGGGAGTTTGACATAAATTTGGGGTTTAGTGGACTGGAGCCACCACTACATAGTTCTATGGTTTGTCTTTGCTTTTGCTTTCCCCCCACCCCTAAAGGGTATTTGTAAGGCAGCACTGTTAGAAGTTAAACAACCTAAAGGCTCTCTGGACTGACTTGGGTTTTTTTCCCATCTATAGTAGGCTTAAAGGCAACAGTGATGAGGTACTACAACATTAGATGGATCTGCCCCACTCGTCATTAACTCTCTGGAAACCAAGATTAAGTAAGTGATGAATTACTAGTGTCCCGATTAAGGAAATTACCTTTGTTTCTGAAACTTGCACTTTTAAAAGGATGACCGAGAATAACACACTGGTATACAACCTGAAATATTTATCTCAAAGGAGCTTTGCTGACCACATCACTAAACAGAGTTCAAACCACTGCAGTCTGTTCTAAGTGAAACACGTAAGAGCAGCAAAAAATTTCCAAGACTGAGTAATTTCAGGTTTCTGGGGTTTTTTTTGATAGCACTTAAATATTTGGCCTCTGTTTTAAATTGTCAGCTTCTGTAAGTCATATTCAGTCTTACAGTAACACAATAAGTATTACAAAATCCTTAATGATGTCAGGAAGTTTAAATAAAGTCTATGGAACAGTTTTAATGCATTAAAAGAAAGCTCATCTCCAGTTTTC
The DNA here is from genome assembly GCA_026770055.1 of Myrmophylax atrothorax. Lineage (NCBI taxonomy): Eukaryota > Metazoa > Chordata > Aves > Passeriformes > Thamnophilidae > Myrmophylax > Myrmophylax atrothorax. The sequence goes on from JAOXXN010000120.1 coordinate 19,202,055, forward strand.
CAGCTGTTTATTTCATAGTGCTCTGAACGTACTCTTAAATTCCTTAAGTTTTATAAAAAGCACTTTTTCAACATTATCATTTGGAGAGCACTTGAGCCAAAAGGAAATATGATGTTAAATATATGTTGTATATCAGTTTTACCATAGATGAGAGTGCTGTATTGTAAACGTGACAAAGATTAAAAACCAGCAACAAGTGTTCAGACCAGAAGGTTTCCAGTGAATCAGAACAGGAAACCAGTAAAGCGATCAATGGGAGGTCACGACTTTTTGATCCCTGCACTATATGGTTAAAGAATCTGGTTTTGATCTAGTGCTGTGTAATCAAGTTAAACTTTGAAGTTTAGTATCAAATATGCAATTGAAATAGCAACAGTGCTAAGGAATACCCAACTCGTACACTATTCTCAGAAGAAGTCAGTATTTGGTAACTGTAAGTCAGGTTTTATTTCTTGAGGGAATTTTTCTAAGATCTGACAGGTTTGTTGTAATGAGATTGCATGCAGTTCCAAAGAAAGTGCCAAGCTACAGGCCAACAAATTTTCCTTCCACCTACCAACTAGTTATTTATAGAAAGTTCCCAGAAACTCTTTCTACAGAAGCTCTGACAGAAATGTTTATTTGGAGTGAGGACATGACAACAAAATATTTTAAAAGAGCAGTATAATCACACTGAATGTACAGCAATTATTATATCCAAGGAAATACTGAAGTCTCAATGCTCCTTTGCACTGTATGCATCTGTAAATACAAACATCACTGAAACCTCAAGCATTAACTAGAATGGACTGGCTGATAGAGAGACTGAAAATATACCCATTCCAGGCAACAGTTACAGGAAATGATCATTTCACTTTTACTCTGTCCTTTTAAAGCACAAGTTAAACTCAGAATTTTTAAATGGACTAAGTAAAATTTTTGACACTACTTTCATCTGTGCTGACTGCCACCACATTTCCACTGCTTGCCCTACTTATATTCAGATAAGTTTACGGACACCTATTACAAAATAATACATAGCAGTCCTCTCCTGGGCTTGTTTGTCACATAGCAGGCATCTCTGTGTGGCTGCTAGCACACAATTTTTGCACTCAGATAAACCAGTAGAACCTTGATTCCTCCACTTTTCAATGCCCAAAACTCAATTTACAGGAAGAAACACACAATAGACCCTGACACAGCTCTAATTAGCACAGCAGACAGGTCACAGAGCTTCAACAATCAAGACCAGTATTCCCAAGACAATGATGACTTTATCTATAATCAGTTTACTTGCTTTGGCAATCCAGACAAACTCTAAAGAAGGGCACAGGATAGCTAGTTATATTCATTTTTAATGCTGCAATCAAGAAATACTATATTGCTCAGCAAGACAGGTCTGGAGTTTTGATACAGTTGGATACAGTCAGGGAAAAAATAGGGGGAAAATGTTTGTAAAAATAATCGCCAATCTTCATTTTGTTAATCACTGAATCTGATCTGTCACCAGTGGCAGTGAAACAGTTAAGATTCATACCTAAGACCATTGCCCTCATCCAAGTAAACAAAGACATACCTGTTCCATTTGAGGACAGATTACATCACTGTCCTGCTTACGCTCTTCACATTTAGAGGTTTCCTTCACCCTCACAAGAGATGAAAATGATTTTGTTCATGGTGTTGTTACTGGTGGGGAAGGGAGAGGAATCAACCTTGCCTGGTGCAAAAATGAAGATGGACTTTGTGGCCAAAGATTCATGGAATGAAGTACCATCATTAAGGAATCAATCCTATGATTTTGGGCAACTGTAACAGGTCTGTGTTGATAACACTCTGACCAGCCAAAGTTAATTGAATTAAACAAACAATGTTCATAAAATACACAGAGATTCCTTTGTGCCTTCCTTCTGCCTGTTGATTGCTTAGTTTAACCAGGCAGTTTAGAAAACTAGTTGCTTTATTAAGAGCAACTAAACTGGAGAAAGTTACTGGATAATTAAGACTCCCAATCTGATCAGTCTTCCACTTCTGTAACAATCTGGTCATTGTCAAGCCAGTTTAACATCTCTGACTCTCAAGGACAAGCTGAGCTACAGGAATAAAGCAATTCAGTTTTCTAAAGCATAGAGTATATATTTAACTATCCTTTGCAGACAAAGCTGCTACATTAGATTGGGTGTTTGCAAACCACATGACCTCACAAGCGCTATCTTATCACATCACAGGTTCCTCAGACTGACCACAACCACTTAAATCAGACCCTGTCAGCACGGAGGCTCTGTAACTTTGGCACATACTAGTACAGCAACATTTTTAGCTGTCCAGCAGCCTTGCAAGAACTTTACTTGTGGGGAGGGAAAAATCTGATCATCTCTTGTCCTACTGTGCTTGCAAGATACGGTAAAAGAAAAGCACATGATTTATTGTGCTATAAACTTCCACCACAAGTTGAAATGCTTACTCTGTAAATCTGAGGGCTAACATATTTCCTTTCAGGGACAACATTTCTCATCAAGTAAGGAAACATCTACAGAGAGCCACGTATTTTGAAAGCATTTGTCTAGTAAAACAAACTGTTACAAGATGTTATTGTGATTCTATTCTGTATTGAGAATCAAGTGCATTGCAAGGAGTACAAGGGTACAACCAACCAATATAACCAACATTACAACTTTACTAAGAACTATGAAGGGAAAACAATGTAAAAATTGACTGAAATAAATCCCACAAAGCTTAGTTGGTTTTATGAAAGCAAACAAGTAAAATGACAATTTCCAAGAGACAAATATACATGTGCTTGTACTATATGAAAAGCAAATAGTACACTCCTTCAAGAAAAAAGCAGGGGGAAAATAAGTTGTTAAGAGACTGAGTGAAAGAGCATTATATCTAATAAAAATATTACAGGGAGATTACTAGGCCTTTTTGGACTTAATATTCTTGCCTTAGTTCTAGTGAAAGAAACGTTACCTGTTTCTGAGGTACCTAAACAGTGATAAACCTGATCTCTCATTCACTGATATGCTCTGATCCACCACTATCCATCACCCTCTGTCTGCAGAGACCTTGAAAAAATTCTAGGAGGCTGAACTTTAACTAGGATTCACTTTCCCCACTTAATCCTTCTACTCCCTTATTCAAAGCTATGTTATTCACCCCAGGTTATTTACTGTGCTTCTGAATGCAGTCTAGTGGTGCATCAGGTAAGAGACCATAGGATTGGTAAGCACTGGATTTGACTCAAAGAAGCTGAGGAATAAAAGTAA
>JAOXXN010000120.1:19205312-19225825 GCA_026770055.1 Myrmophylax atrothorax
AAGCTGAGGAATAAAATTAACAGAGGAAAGGAATAATGCTTCCCACTGGTATTACATCATCAAGCTCAGATACTATTATTGCAAGAGAAATATGAGCTAGGAATGCTGCTACAAGTGGATGGTCCATCTGGTGCTATTCCAGTGGGCCACAAGCAGCATCACAATTTTGTGCTCACCTATGACTGAGGCAGGAGTCATCATTTAGCTCCTTTTAAAGATACTCCCTCATCTCCTTAGTGGACAACCTGGACCAAACTGCACTGGGGGCCAGAACCACTCACTGTACCACACTGACTTAAGATTATTAGCAAATAATAAAACAAGGAGGACATAATTTGACAGCTTTGGAACACAGCCTGCCTACCATATACATTTATGATATTTAAGATTAAAGGAACTGTTAATGTGGTTTAATCTTTTAACCTGTGTACTATAGTGCATTCAGTTTTATTTAGGTATTTTATTACGTGGCCCATATAGATGTTTGGTTTTTTTAATCCTTCACACTGATGGGTTACAGTTGACTTTTCCCTTCTCCATTTTAGTTTCAGCAGTGAAAGCGTAAAAAGCTAATGCAAGTTGCAAGATATATCCTTAATTCAGCCATAATACCAAGTACTCCTTTGGTCACAACTTATGCATTATTTATCCTCAAAGTCATTACTTAAAGTGTCTTGAATTTTATTTACACAAGCAAAATCTTTTAAAAGCATAGTATTGAATCTCCAACTTTTATATCTCTTTTCATTAAGACAATCTTAAAATGTTAGCTCACCAGGAGCCAAGATCAGACCATGAGATAACACCTATATCAGAATCTTACTGACTGCATTAGGTTCTTAAAACATAATATCACATCCATTCCTAGATAAAACTGTATGTGGGAATGGAAGAGTAGTAAACTAATGGTCACTACTACTTTGAACAACCATCAAGTTTTCAGATACTGAAATAGGAAATAGCTTTAAAAATCCCCTTTCCTGCATTGTCAATATGCAAGAATTTAATCACTAGAATTTCACCTAAAGGTAAAATTATGAAGCCTTCTAAATGCCTCAAAAATTATTGTGGCACCTCAGTCATTTGCCATCTTATTCTTTTCCATCAGGCATGCTGAAATATTGGTAACTGGACTGGTTTGCAGAGGGTTTTCTAACTGTTGGAACAGCATGCCACATTATCAGGATTTTGTTTCTCATTCAAATACCAAACACACATGCATAAGATTTGCACATTAGAAAACAATCTCATCCCCCCTTCCTCTCAAAATATCTCAACTAATTATTTGTCAAGAGCATATCTCAGTACAGAGAAACAGCTGGGAGAAAACTAGCTCTGTATTCTGTCTCTGACATTGGTCAAAAGCAGATGCCTGCAGAAGAAAAAAGGCAACATCCAAACTTTCCCAGAATGTTCTTCCCAAACTCCAGCAATCAGCTGTCTCAGTTCCTGTGGGGTGGGAGGTGGAAGAGTCCCCAGGGATGCACAGATGCCACAGCGTACTTGAAAAACAGGCTATCATAAACACCCATATTCCTGCTTCCTAAGGAAAAATGTACCAAGTGAAGGAGGTGCTGTTTCTGTCCATAAAGCGCTGTCTGTCACAGGTGGCTGATACACAGATGAATCACAGCTTCATGGAGTAAGGCTCTGCAATCTGCAATGGTAGAGGCTACTGGCTTTTGTGCACTTCAGTACAAAAGGCAGAATTCAGCCTTTAATATGAAAATTGTCATAAGCTTAAAACAAATCCACATTTGAAATACTGTAGTAGTATAAATAAGAGAAACTGCAATTTAACAGCAAAACAAACTCATTAAAGTCATTTGTGAGACAAAAATCAGCTAACAGTATGACAAAGACAAACTTTGTGAAGTTTCATGCTAAACAAACTTAAGCCCTTCAGTCCTAAATCACAAAGTCTGAAAGACTGGAAACCACTTGCTTTTGTCTCCAAAGGTGTCTTGTGGTCTGCCAGTGTAGTTTGTGGGTAAGCACGTCAATTCTAATCTTTTGTACCACTCCTGTAATCTAGGTAACACACACAAGCCTTGCAACATGCAACAGGAAGCAGAGGCAGCTGCTGGGTAATATATATAAAGTGACTGCACATATAGAGGGGTAGGGCATGAAATGCAGAACTTCAGTAGTTTATAAATCATTTAATTTCACTCAGTTTGAATTAAAATGAAAAAGTACAAACAAGCTCCTCCTTGGTTCCCCAGTATGTGATTTGGGTTGAAAAGAGTGACAACTTGTTCAAGATTCATCTTAGTTTTTCTGAAACCTTCTTAAACATTTACTTAATGGAAACTCGTAACAGTCCAAACTTGCAATGTGTTCATTTCCACACTGGTTAACAGCTTTACTCCAGTACTACCTACTGAGTGGGATATGCTCTTGAACAGTAAAAAGGTTCCACACAAGTTGCTTTCACTTACCATTTTGGTGTCTAATCAAAGGCAACTTCTGTGAACTACCAGCACTCCTTGTGCAGCCTGAGAGTTTATAACCACAGTACGAATCCCACAGCATCTGTATACTCATGCCATTTATGTTACATCAGTTCAAGCACATTAACTGGAAGGTCAAGTGACAGAATACAGTGCTCACTAGACCTTATTTCTCCTGTGCCAAAGACAGGGCAGCCAAGCTTCTGTACTTACTGAAAAAGTAACATAAGTTGCTTCACAGAAGCTGCAGCCTGTTGGGACTGCACAATGAGAAAGCATTTTACTTTAAAATCCCACAAAGCCAGAAGTCAACAATACTGTAGAGACAGCTTTAAGCACGGAAGGGAAATGGAGGAAGAAAGAAAATGCAGGTGGAAGTATTTCAACTAACAAAAAGAACAAATGGCAATTGGACACAAATTTCTGAAAAGGCAAACAGGGTATCCAAGTCTAGTGCATACTAAAAACTCTCAAATAAGTTTACGTCGTGACTTCCTGTTTGTGATGATCCTCAGCATTCCAGGTTTTCACACTAGTTTCAGCCTTCAACAATAAAGTCACAAGTCACAACCACCTAACAACTTTGTGCCCAACAAAGCAAGAAAAGAAGTACAGCATTAAATATACACAGCTTATCACAGGATTAGCTACTGGCTAACTAAAATATTACAGTTTGAGTATCCTTTCATTATGCATCAGCTGACCTTTGAATGCTGACAGGTTGTGTAAAAGATGAAAGGATAGCTGTCAGTAACTTTCTAGGGAATGAACATAAAACCTGCCATGTATTAACTAAACTTAAAAATGCAAGTTAAGAATAATTGATTTATATGTGTTTGATCTCTGAGAAAAGTTATGGTTGCACTGAGGAATTTAAGAATTAATTCACTATTTTACATAACATTGTAAATTACAGTCAATATTTAGATTCTAACCCATGTTTGGTTGTTCAAGTTACTGCAAATAAAGAGATGCACTAAGTAGACTGAAGATAATGTGCATGGAATCATAGAATTGTTAAGGTTGGAAAAGACCTCTAAGACTGGAGTCCAACCATTACCCTAACATTGCCATGTTCACCACTAATCCAGAAGCTTACAGGAGTCTGGAGTTCAGTAGAGCACAAGTCTACAACAACTTGGTAGAGTGTTTGCAAAGCTCCACATTTTGCCTGTTTGCTCTTCTGAAGAGAAGTTCATAAAATACAAATTTAACACCGACTGTGAAGTAGTCAATATACAAGTCAGTGTACCATGCTACAGAAATCCTCTGGTTAGGTATAAAAGGAATCAGGCAGGCAGCTTGTTAGAACAAGTCAAAATTCCAATTTCATAAGTCCATTTATAGTTATTTTACTTTATTTGAAAGGTAAGAAAAAAGACAATCTTTTATTTGTTCTTTTTTATGTTGTACATTTAATAGCTCTGTGCCTCTTTGGTTCAGTTTTGGGTGCCATACTACCAATTTTCAGCATGTGCAGTTTTATTCAGTAACAGAAACACAACTTGCATTTACTACAAATAAGTCTTCTTATATTATTTGAAGACTGACTGTAGCATTACTATTCCTGGATAAGTAAAGAAAGCAGATGAGACTTATCCTTTAGGCTGCAAGCTGCACTATATTTAGGACACATGCAAAATTTTGAGCTCAGAAAAAATGACCAAAAATAATTTTATTTTTAAAGAGTTTTGTTTATACTTTTGAAAACTTCCAGCCAATTGCCCTTTGTAATTTGAGTCCATTGATTAATCATCTGAACCTACATGCAGAGTTTCTATATGTAGCTGATACAGATTACCACAGTGGAACAGGTGAGAGAAGCACCTGAACTCTGAGCTTTGCCCTGTCCCTGGCTACTGCCCTGGCTTCACACACTGAGGAACAGCAAACCTTTCACCAGAACCCTGCAGTTAGGATGGATCATGCTGTTGCCACATCTTGGTACCATCGCCGTGAGATGGACCATATCACAGGGTAGAGTTAAAGTAATGTCACCTCTCCAGGTTCCACTGACACAGAAACACACACATTCAGATTGCTGGCCCAAGACACAAAACTGTGTTTATACACAGACAGAATATGGACTTAGTCTGCAGTTACTTGTATTCAATATAGGATTTGGTCATTATTTTGCTTCCTCCTTCACATGGAGAACCTACAATTCTTCTGGTGTAAACATCTGTAAATATGCAGTACTGGAGAGAAAAAAAGAGGTTAAATAAGCAGAATTGACTCTGATGGCCATGCCGAGACACGTAATCTTGTTTCACATGTACCCGTCCCACTACTACCTTAGATTATAACTTTTTCATTAGTTAACATTTGCATTTATGTCCAGTTTAAAGTTACACAGTTACAATATATTAGAGGGTAACCATACAGTCACCAAGAGCTCTGTTCCTTTTCCAGTGCCTTCTACATGCTAACCAGTTGGGAGGTTGTGGTCAGCATGTCACATACACCATCACCCTATCTTCAGGAAGATGAATGTGCAAACGTGTAACGTTTCTTTTAGCTTTTGCAGAAGTAGAATAAAAAATCAGCTAGCCAAAAAAGCAAAGAACATAGTCATTAATGAATGTATATATGAAGGCACTACAGTGCCATTTACAGATTTTGCTTTTTAAGGAAACACTGCAGGAAACACTATTTTCCCTCTTAATTTTTTATTTAAAAACTAGACAAACAGATATATAACAGTAAGGGAGGAAGGAAAAAAAAGTCATTTGTAAACAAAGGCTTACATAAGGCTTTAAGAAAGTCTGTGTAAGGAAACATTCAGAATGCTACCAGGGTAGAACATGTCTACTACATACAGAGTTTCATAAAATCGTGGAATCACTAAGGTCAGAAAAGACCTGCAAGATTATCAAGTCAGATAGTTTTTTCTTAATGTTTCTATGTATCCTAGAATGACTTTGTTCCTATAGTGTTTACCTAGTTTGGCAATCAAAAATTAAGCCACAAAAAACCCCAAACATCTGGAAGAGAAGTGGTCTTTGACATGGAATTACTCAAACTCTGCTATTGTTGAAATTCACACTCTTCATAGCTGGTATTTTCTTCCAGTCAAATTGAAATGCTAATAAAGATTTGTCTAGACTGAACTGTTTAAGAATCACTGGTAGTGCTGAGAATTGTCATTGTGCTGTGAGCTAACAAACCCTATCCTCATTCCAACTTGTTCACATTAACTTACACACATTAAACACGTACAATATTGTCTGCCTTCATGACAATAGTTACTCAGACAGGCATGCAACAAATGATTGTATTGAGAAAATTATGCAACAGCTTTCCAACACAAATTCTACTTTCTCTCCAGAGCAGTTTGTCTTGCCTTTTAAACCTACCCTGAGCAGAGGAAAATGCCAGAACAGTGCCTTATTTATTCATAGTGCAAAAATACACTAAATAACGGGCTTTCTGTGAATTCTACAACTTTCTCATAAGGAACAGAGCAAGCTAGTTAGAGTGCTTTAAGGGAAAAAAACAGGTTATTGATTTTTTAATCTATGTTTAGGTGAGCTTAGTGATTGGTAAAGGTGCTGGACTGATGGCCTGAGAGACTAATCTTTAATCTATAGCACAGCAATCTATAGCATATGACAGCATTCTAAGATCCTTGATTGTATTATAACTCTCAAGGATTGATCCTAAAAGGTTGAATGTACTAAGATTATTATGAAAACACTATCTACACTTAAAGAAAGGATGTGTTTATTTAACAAAAGCAAAAAGGTAACAAAGAAGTAATTAGGTGGAATTGCTCTGTGATACTATGGTTTTAAACAACACTCAGAGCTGTGTATTAAAAGCAGACTATAATGCAAAGATGACTGGGCATTTTGCAGACACTTGTATTAGGTAAAGACATTTCTTCACAATGCAGGATGAACTGAAATGAGCCAGTGAGCATGGCAGTTACATAAGCCATCTCAGTTTCAAGACCTTCTGATGTTTTTAACAGAAAGTTACTACAACTATTAGACCAAGGAAGTTTGAAGACAGAAATTTCATAGGTTGAAGGGTTTGGCAGTTTAAAACTTAAAAATCTGTTAACTGATATTAAGCAAGCATCCTTTTTTTTTTAAGCAATCTCAGTATACTACCACATAAAATTCATCCTTGCAACAGCAAGAACCAGAAAATCTGCATGTGGACTCTTCTACTTGAACAAATGCCATTTAGTTTCTAACTGTAGTAGCCTTAATAGTTGTAGCAAATAAAGACATAAAGGGGCAGTAGATGCAACACAAATATGATCAACTCATGAAATTAAGAAAAAACCCCAAGATGGAACATAAATGCTGATCTCATTTAATGTCAGATCATGTAACTAACCAGTTTTTTGTTCTTTTACATCCCAGGATAAAGGAAAGATTCATGTATAAGAGTATTATTGCATTAATTTAAAATAATGTACTTTGGCAAAATCAGGTACTGCAGATGTAATAACTATTAAATAAGCAAAACCTGCTACAGGTGAAAGGACAAAAGGTACAAGTGATCAGCAATTGCAGTACTTTATCACTTACCTCATGATGCAGCTCAGCTATCTGATCTTTCAGTTCTCTGATGTACTGGTTAGAATCAGATTTGTTAAGCTGTCCTTGAATTTTTCCTTCTTCTTTCTGTTTTGGTTTAAAAAAGGAATCATATTCAAATTATTCAAAGATAGAGTATATTAAAAAATCTTAACTACCTGCATATTTTTGTCACAAACAGAAGCTAGTTCCTTGAAGAAAGCAAATAGTTAACTTCAACAACAGCCAAGTTGGAAATCATTTGCAAACAGAAGTTAAATATCTTTTAGAATGAAAGGTGTTAACTGTTCCTCAAAATACAAGACAAAAAACTTTAGTTGAGAGGTTCCTTCAAAACACCCCTCTGAAATATCAACCCCAGGACAGAACTGTGAGGAGGGACAGTGTGCCACCTTCCAAACCCTTTGGCTGAGTGAAGAGAACAACCCAGAGCACTCTCAGTGTTGACAATATCAAAGCAGTATCTCTATTTTTTTCTTGCAGTAAGGTATGCATTACTATATTACTTGAAAAACAAGTTTTCCATATTCACTATTAATTCACATAATCTGTAACATGAATGCACAAGATCCTTTAATGCATAATTCCATATTGAGCCTAGTTTCCAAAGTAACCTATGGCCAAATTCACACACACACACACAATACTAACATTCACAATATTACTAAGAGTTCCTGTCCTATATAGTTAAAATTACTCTTTATTACTCTAAATTACTCTGTCGCCATACACTACAGTATCAAAAAGCAACAGTAAAGGAGGGTTTTAGCACATATAGAACAAAGGTGTCATTGTCCTTTTAAAACAGCAGTGTAACAAGCTGAGCTTACACTGAAATGGGTGCACCAGGGCACATGAAACAGGCGCTCCCAAGGTAAGGCAGCAACAAGCAGGTTGGTTTTGGCACTGCACAAATAGCTGCAAGCTGTTTGTGTAAACCATGTGGGGGAATGACACACTTTCGTTATATTTGAGTGGTTTTATTGTTACTTTTTATTCCGAAAATAACCGTAAATTTTAATGCAGATATCACAGAATAATTTGACAAGTATATTTATTTGCTCATGAAGAACTGACTCTAGCTACAGTCAGTTGGAGCTGAACACAGGGCATAAACCTGGCTTGCAAGATCCCCATTTTTAGTGAAAGGCAAGTAAGTTTCAGTTTTCTTTTCAGAACTACAGATTTTGTAGAGCTGACAATTCATAAAAATGCATTTAGCACAAAAAAAAGGAACCCTGCAATGTGATTTTCTACAAAGATACTTTTAAAAAGGTCATGCTGTAACTTCCTCTTGCAGCATTCAAAATGCTAGAGATCAGAGGCTGATATTTTTAACTGGCTGCAACAGAAATCATATATTTCTAATTAAATAAGCCCATGTTCTAAAAGCTACCAAGTCCATCTACAGTGGATAAATTGGAAGGACAACACAGAAAAAAATTAAGGACAAGGTATCAGAGTCTTCTTCACAGCTGCTGTTCATCTCTGAGCAATAGAAAATATATAGTTTTTTTGTAAATAAACCAAGTTGATCTTGCCATTATCTTTTAAAGACAATCATGTAGGTGTAGTAGCAAACAACTGGAAAACATGCAGGGGTCAGACACTATAACATTAAGACATATTTTCATATTTAACCAAATCATCTAATTTAGAGAATAAATACCAAGTAGACAGCTTTACGAAAGCTTACATATTTCAGATGAACAAAAAAAAATTTAAGTTTTATCTGTCAGATTATGATTTTTAAGTTGTCCAACATACTTTGAAAGTGTGAGAAGAGATTACTATTTCTCATCAATACATACATTTCCATACAAGTACAAAGTACTACTACGATCTGATAAATTGTTTCACTTTCCAGTGAAATCAGAGGCAAATTTTAATGTGAGGAACTTAAATTTGGTGGTAATATTCTTTAACAGTAGTTTCTCATTAGGGCAGCTTGACAGAATTCAGACAGAAGAATTGTTGGCAGGAAAAAACATGGCAGTTCCTTTTAATGCGACCAGAAGCAATTTTAACAGCTTTCCCCACTATCTCTTGGTGTGTGTCACAGAGACAAACCTTCCTCCCCAAAATTCTGCAGTTCTAGATTTGCTTCTCAAGCTACCTCAGATTGTACAACATTATCTATTACTTCCTGATTATCATAAAAACTTATTGCTTACATTTTTATCAAATGATACCATCCTAGAGTCTCTTCTAACGAGAGTGTGGTATCTGTTATGGTCAGTAGGTGTGCATCTTGAGATCATGAGGATTTCCACCACTGCAAAACAAACCCCATATTCTGCCCCCATGCAGATTAGACTCCCACTTGTACGTCACAACTCAAGATGACGCTCGATTAGTGCCAAAACACAGCTAATACATCACTGTGAATGGTGAAAGCCCCTGCACAGCAAGCACACTCATGATCCAAACAATCATCTGCTCACATGGAAACTGCAAATAATTTTATGCTCATGTTTCATGAGTAGCTTAATTAAAGCTCAGGCAGCTTCAGCTTGGATTTTGCTGTTTCAAATATAACACCATGTTACATAATTCTTAACTCTTGAGACTGATCTATCATGAGGGAACTGACACTAATGTTGCAGTTACCATTTGTTCTTTGTTCAGAATCCAAATTAAACTTGGCCAAGAAAGAGGGACATGGAATTAGCTCGGTTGTAAGTGACATGAAAGCAGGACAGAACGGAGAAGTGAAACTGCAACAGGTACTGAATAGAACTGGAAAAAAAAATAAGGACCTTAGACAATAACACTGATGGATTCTTTCAGATTTCATCTTCAGCCCACTGTCTGCAGGATATGGCTGTTGGATTTATTTAGCTGATATAATGCAGGGCAACTAAGAAAATGATCTTCCAGGAATAACTACTAGTCTTCTATTATTCATTTCCTTCTCTGAAGATGAGTGTTTTTCATTCTTCCTGTTCTACTGCTGCCATCATTTTGGAAACCCTCTAAAGAACAGATAATTCATTTCTCCTCCTAAGGGTCTATCATAATACATTCAAAAGGTTTGTAGGCTCAGCCAGGAAGAAATCAGGCTTTTACGGATTAAGCCTTGTCCAGCCTCAGCCTAAGAACCAGCTATTGCAGATGGAAGCCCAACTTACTGAGATCAAAGGATAACTTAAGTAAGGAAACAGAGGGGCTACTTGCCCAAAGGACAGAGGCTGCACTCTCTGTGGTACAACCCTAGCAGCTGGGAAGGACAGAGCCCAAATTCAAAACATTCTTTAGAACCTTCTTTTTTGTCAATCCTAATATTATCATCACTAGTTTCTTGCTTCAAGTGTTAAGCCATGCAGACATTCTGGAAAACACATGCTTGGGGCACGGACCAGCTCTAGACAGCCTGTTCCAGTGTTTGACCACACCCTCTGTAAAGAAATGCTTCCTAAAGTCCAGTCTGAACCTCTCCTGGTGCAACTTTGAACCATTCCCACATGTGCTATCACTGGATACCAGGGATAAGAGGTCAGCACCTCCCTCCACTCTACCCCTCCTCAGGAAGTTGTATTCGGCAATGAAGGCACCCCTCAGCCTCCTTCTCTCCAAACTAAACAAGCCCAGCTTCCTCAGCCACTCCTCACAGGACCTTCTTTCTAGCCCTTTCATCAGCTTTATTGCCCTTGCCTGGACACATTCAAGGACCCTCATATCCTTCTGAAACCGTGGGGCACAGAACTGCACACAGTCTCAAGGTGAGGACATACCACTAGTTACTATACAGTACCACCAACACAAGAAAAAAATAAATTGACTTCATGTGGCTTATTTTCATTTAATGCTTCCTATTGTAGCATTTAGTAGGAAGTGAACATTTCACTCTGCACTGGCTTTATACTGTACTTGAATAGTTTTGTGCTACTGAGCAGCTTTGTACTTCTGGGGAAAGAACTCAGATCAACTGTACAGGTTCAAAACTGAATGTTAAGACTTCACTTAAAATTTAGAAGTCTTTAAGGTATGAACATCGCACCTTTTAAGAGGAAATAGCATAAGCAGTAGTACTTTTTTCATGCTTTACTTTTTAAATCTAGAATTATGCACATAGGATGTGGGTTGCTGGGTTTGTTTGGGTTTTTTTGAGAGGGAGCACTATTATAGAAAATCTGTGGTAATTGGAGAGGCCATGACACAAAGAATAGCTGGTGTCTAGGCAAGTAATAGCCATTGTACATATAAAATTAATATATAGAGAAAAAGTCAGATAACATATCAATAAGCAAAGTGTATTATCAGAATTGCAAAATAATGAAAGCTAGCCCATTTTAGAATCTAGGAATTTGTTTAAAACACCCTGCAGTCACATGTGAATGAACCCCTCTACCTACACATCCCTGGGATGCTGCTTCTGCATATTGGCACAACTGCAGTGTCCATCTCCCTCTTCCCAGAAGGGTTTTCAGAAAAGTAATGCTAATTGGTGTTACATTGTCATCAAGATGCTTCATTATAATTTCACTGCTTTTGAAGATTAATGACTCCTTCCAGTCTTAGAGTCTCTTCCAACAGAGCAGCTCCATCAGCAGTACCAGTGTTAGAAAACCCTGTAACAGGGAAACAAACACCCTGGTGGCAAAGTATCACCTGCACTCCAGGGACTGGTGCCTGTAACAGCCCACACAGCCAGAACAACCATCCAGTCCCCAGCCCCAGAGGTTGTGTGTGTGTATTAGTGGGAGTAGCAAGGGCAGCAAAGCAGGAAATGAGCTCTATAGATCAAAAAAACCTGCTGCTAAACAGAACTCACTTAGGCCCCTTCACAGTTTTGGAAGCTCTCGCCTCCCTCATCCTGCTGTGAAGTACTGGAGTGACTGTACTTCTGTATATACAAGAGTTACACTGAGAGCTCCTGAGAAGAAAAATCTGTACCCCAAAAATTTGCTCATTAGAATGAGGAAAAATTCTGCCCATCAACAAGTATCAGCTGAGACTCATGGTTTTCATCTCAGACTTCAGTCCTCCTTTGTCTGGCTTTCCAGAAGCAGAACATCTTCCAAAGCAGCAGCAGTCTCAGGAAACACCTGATGCCTACTGAGAACTACTGAGCACAAGGAGACTTTCAAACTCAATCAGCATCAGACCAGGATGTACAGCTGGCAACACAAGAGTGCAGGGACAGACTCCTTCACAGAATGCTGTTTTAAAATACCTGAAACCATTACTACTGTATAATGCCCTCCCCAAATCAGTTTAGTATTCACAATAAAAAAGTGTTTAGACAACAAACACTGGAGGCCTTAAGCCTGCTTTTGCTGCTCAACCAAAGATACAGATCAATGTAATCAAATTTCAATTGCAGGTGTTTCATCCCAAGAGGAGTACAAGCACAGTTTTCTAAAGCACTAAATTATCAGAGTAGGAAAAGAAATACTCATCAACAAGAAAATAAGCCATTTTAAATAATAAGAAAACATCTAGGATTGTTTTCACTTTTATAACTGTAAACCTAAAAACAAAAAATGGTTTTGTAGGCAGCCAAAATTCAGGCACACTAGAGAGTTGCTGTTCCTTAGATAACAGTGTATCATCTTCACTAAAAATGACTGAAGACAGGATGTTTCCCCAACATCCGTAATTTGATTTTTTCTGAACTTAGAAATATTTACTTGGTAACAACTTGTCTCAGCCTCTCTTCAGGGGAGACTAAAATTCTGACCCTGTGGCAAAAGATACTGCATTAAAAATGTAAATGAAGTATATTCAGAAGGGTAAATGTGGTAACTAGTGTCCTTTCAGTGACTTTACAGTGACTCATTCTAGACTTTCAAAAAACACATCACTAACATCACACACCACTATTGATAAGAGTGAAAAAAGGTTTCCTGTAATTTGAAAAGATGGAAACATTTTCTTTACTCAACAGTCAGTACTTGGAAAAGTTATTAAACAGAGGTCATAGAAAGGCTTCAGTCTAACGAAATAGTGCTAAAAGTTTAAAATGTGGGGGAGATTACTAGCACAATCATGGATTTCCTTTGCAGTTGCTCTCAAAGCAGATTCGACATGGTTAGAGATAGGGTAAATGTGACAAAATTCTCTGAATATGCCAGGAAACACAGCAGGAGGAAGTGATGTTACTGCCTGTCCAGATCAACCTAACAAAAAGAAGAATGAATTCTTATGGATATTTTTTAATTTAAGAGTGCTCAGACATAAAACCAGTTTTTTATATTACAAGTATGCTCTATACCTCCCAACACAAACCAGCCATGGATAATTTTAAGAGGATAGTACCAGTTACAAGCCTGAAAGGCAATGGGGGAAGAGGGATTAAGCTGCCAAGCAGAGACTACAGCTGCCCTGCTCTGCTCCCTTGGTCTGCCTGCGCTTCCACTGGCCTAAGCGCTCCTTACCACAGCCAGCTGAGTGACTGCAGCCTGAATTAACCTTGCCTGAATTTTTCTATCCTTCTTTCAACAACTCCAGGGAAAGCCTTAAAAAACAAACAAACAGAACAAGTGCAAACCCAAACCAACACCTGTGGACCAAGAGGACTGGCCATATGCAATCAGAAGGAACACTTGCTAAGTAACAGGCCAGAAATATTTGCTTGCTGCAGTTTGAAGCTATAAGACCAGCTCAGCTGAAAACAAGACTAACTTCCTGAGGAGACAAACCTGAAGCTTCGTTGATTGACCATAGACATAGAGGGAGACAATAGCCATTCCTTAGCTCTGGCTGTTTACATCTTAGAAAAGGATGAGACAAACAGGATCAGAGTGCATGCAACCTGACCAGGACAAGCCATTGAGTTACAGGGTGTGATGCTCTAACCTTTGCAGGAAAAGTGAGCCTGTACTCAGTTTTGGGATGACCAATACAAGACAGACATTGAGGTGCTGGAGCATGTCCAGAGAAGGGCAGCAGAGCTGGCGAAGGGAGTGGAGCATAAGCCTTATGAGGAGCAGCTGAGGGAGCGGGGGTTTGGTCTGGAGAAAAGGATGCTGAGGGGAGACCTTATTGCTCTCTACAAGTACCTTAAAGGAGGTTGTTGCAAGGTGGGGGTCAGTCTTTTCTCCCAGTTAACAAGGGAGAGGACAAGAGGAAAAGGCCTCAAGTTGCCTCAGGTAAAGTCTAGATTCAATATTAGGAGACATTTTTTCATGGAAAGGGCTGTGAAGCATTGGAATAGGCTGCCCAGGGGAAGTGACCGAATCACCATCCCTGGGGGTATTTAAAAGATATGGCACTTTGGGGACTTGGCAGTGCTGTGTTAAGAGCTGGACTAAATGATCTTAAAGGTATTTTCCAACCTAAATGATCACATGATTCTATATTAAAGCTTTCCCCCAGTGTGAAGTTAAAAAAAGTAGCAGTTCATCCATCCAAAAATCCATCCTTCACCTGTTAATAAATTGCTCAAATGTCCTGCTCCAAGCCCAGAAACCTACTAAATACTTCTGAGTAATGCAAGAGAATGGATGTCATCTAGAGAGACCTGGACAAGCTTTAGGAGCAGGCCCTTGGGAACCTCCCATGGTTCAACAAGGTCAACTGAAAGATGCTACACCTGAGTCGGGGTAAGCCCCCAGAACAGTAACAAGAGGTTGGGGAATGACAGGATCAAGAGCAGCCCTGCTGAGAAGGACTCAGGGGTGCTGGTGGATGAGAGGCTGGACAGGAGCTGCCAATGTGCACTGGGAGCCCAGAAAGCCAACCCTGTCCTTGGGCTGCATCAAAAGCTGTGTGGGCAGCAGGTCGAGGGAAGGGATTCTGCCCCTCTACTCCGCTCTGGTGAGACCCCACCTGGGGTATCATGTCCAGCTCTGGCGTCCCCAGCACTGGAAGGACATCAAGTTGGTCTAGCAAATCCAGGGGAGGGTCACGATCAGAGAGCAGGAGCACCTCTCCTGTGCAGACAGCCGGAGGGAGTTAGGGCTGTTCAGCCTGGAGAAGACTCCAGGGAGACCTTAGAGTCCCTTCCAGTTACAAGAGAGCTGGAGAGAAATTTTGACAAGAGCATGTGGTGACAGGACAAGGGGGAATGACTTTAAACTGAAAGGGGGTAGGTTCAGATTGGGTGTTAGGAGGAAGAAGTTCTTTACTGAGCGTGGTGAAGTGACCTGGTTTAGGGGAGTGCGTCCCTGCCCACAGGAGTTTAGAAATAGAGGATCATCAAGGTCCTTTCCCATCCAAGCCATTCTGTGATTCTGTTTTCTTCCCAAGGGTTTTATAAGCTGAACCAGCAAGAGAGAAAAACAGAGATGATAGAGGAACAAACAAATGCTGACAAAGTAAACCTTTGTTTCCACATAACATTTTTCTTTGTCACTTCTGGGGCTTTGGTATGCGAAATGCAAGTTAAACTTCAGTTATGCTTCAATTACATGTTATTTCTGTGAAGGAATGATTCAGAATATCCATCATGCATTGGACAACTCATTGCACTTCAATATGCTTACACAGAAGTTTAAAAGCTTGGCATCATGAACTGAATGCTGAACGAAGACAAACAGCTTTTAGAATATATTAAAAAATAACTTCCTAACATTATAGCAAACTGATAACTTGCTGCAGAATTACATCTACTATTGAATGATAAGAATTCTCTCTTTCTCCTTCTCTGTCAATATTACTAAACAAAACTAAGAGTGACCCAGAAACTGTGATTTAAATCTAGCATTTGTGTGTGTAATGTCAGATCAGTTCTTATGTGGGAGTAGTGATACTCTGTGTTGCAAATTTAACACCAGTGTCTTGCACCTACACCTACATGAACATTTAAAAGAAAACCACACAACTTGGGTTAAGCCTTGCTATGGACCATGTGGACATTGCAATGAACACCCAGAGCTTCTTAGAAAAGCCCCGTGCCCCTCAAAAAACCAAGGGAGGTTATGAAGTAGGTTAACTTCCTCCCTTCACTTTATCAGCTTTGAAATAACATGACAGACCTATACGTGATGCTCTGTGCATCTGTACTTTAAGACTGACATCTACGCTCCAAAACTGGCATTTATGGTATTAAATATTGCATTTCAAGTCATTAAGGCAAGTCCTTATTAAAAGGCCTTCTGCTCCTCCCATCAGGTCACAGCAATTGTAGCAACAAGCTGAACAGAAGAGAATGGGAAGCAGCCCTTCCTCCAATGAGGAAACAGTTAACTAGATTTGCAATTCCCTTAAAATTGGCTTTTGTTTAAGCTCTTATCAATTGCATGTTTTATGGTTTACAAGCCTTGGGAGTTCAGGCTTTCCAACTCCATTATTACTTTTTTTTGGTTGTAGGTGTTTCAAAAGCTTTTGAGCACGAGCACCCAAAAAGGAAGTTTTGATCATAAGTTTCATATTTGCTGGAAAAACACACTGGTCAAAAATATCTGCTTAGACTCCTAAAAAAAGTAAATCTATCACAGTCCAATAAAAGCATTTCAAGTCATGTCTACAGTGTCAAAAATGAGTAAATTAACATTAGAGGAACTTATTTCTACTAAATCACTTTTGTTTTAAATATGATAAAGGTCACATTCAAAAGCCCTATTTCACAACTGAAGAAGTTATCTTTCATGCTGCTGTAAGTTTGAGATCCATAGTTCACCAAAAACCTAACAGGGCAAGCTCATCAAATCAGAAACATGAACCCCAACCACGCAATGACCTCATGCTCCACACTGTATACAAAGAAAGCACAGCCACCCTCATTTGTGAAGAAAATCAAGAATTTAACTAAGATCAAGAAATCATTAACAGATGATAATCTGAGAACACCATAAAGACTGATAGTTGAAATGCACTTTAGTAGGAAACAAAAAACCTATAATAATAAAAACATAACTAAAAATTGTGTCCTACAAAGTAGTTATTGTGAAAAGGAAGGAGAGATGACGCAGACAACCAAATGAACAGGAGGCAGTGCAATACCATGACAAAACAGGGACAGTGGGATCTTTGTATTTATTAGCCAGAACCATGAAACAGGTTACGTTCCTGCACCTCTTTATGTCTCATGGCAAGGTGGTATAAAAATCTGCATGACATTCTTAAGCAGAAATATGGAAAGGGAATAAGAGAGATCTATAAAATGATGGAACATGGATGGTTTGATCAGTCAAACAACGGAAAATCAAGTTTGATGTATTTACATTAAAAAATGAATGCCATTCAAATTGTGTGACAGCAACCAGAAAAAAAACAACTGCTCATTAGGGGATTCACCACTTGATAATGCTAATTGCTCCCAACTACTTTTTGGGAGACCTGTATCAGTCAAATAAGGGAATCACAATGGCATCTGAAGTCTGTGCTGAAGTAAAATAATGCAAAATAACTGCTGACTTCTCACCTACAAAATCACATTGTTTGAAGCAACCTTTAGACTTCTCTCTCTCTTTTTCTTTTTTAGTAAAATGTTAACATGAGTGGAAGATTGATCTAAACTCAGCTACTCTGGTTATCTTACAAGATGATTACTTACTGGTACCCAAAGCTTACTCTACTTATCTAATCTAAGGATCACAGCATTATCTAAGCATTATATGATTAAAATAAATTTTGCTTTTTCTTTTAATAAATTTAGTGCCTGCTGCACTAGAGAAAATAAAACACAAATTCTTTACGCAAGCTCAATGAAATATATTTGTACATTCCATATATGAAGAGATGAAAGGTATAACTAGTTGAGAAATCATTGGACAAAGGTGGTTTGACATAATACAATAAAATCATCATCTCAAAGGAAAGATTTCAGAGGGAGGAAAGACAACAATACCAGTTTTTAAAAGAGTAAACTAGAGAGTAACTAGCTTATAACTGAGGAATAACCAAGAAAACTTGTGCAGCAGAATTCAGACAGGACAACAGTATATGAGTACAGAAAGGTCAGACTACAGGAAGACAACATGACTTCTCCAAGCCAAGACAATACAAAGAACAGTAATTTCTGGTTTTCTCATCAAGGAAGCAGCAATTTCATGGGACAGTAAAGCTCCAAAAGGAACTGAAAGTGTAAGGAACAACAGAGAGGCCAAAGAATGCATCTTCAGATCCTACAGTGATGTGGTAGCAGTAAACATTTCCAGTTTCAAGATTTGCATAAAGGGAATAAGAGTTTTACAATAAACCCTCCAATATTGGTCATAGCAGCAGGGTAAGCATAGGGAAAAAATGGTTGCTGGAAGAAAAATGTTATCATCTTTTTTTGAATACAGGATGTTTTCCATCTCATCTATTAATTAGTCAAAGTACCAATTCCAAGTCGGAGTTAAAACAGTGTTGCCCTTCACATGGCACTCCTAGAGAGGCAATTAACAGCTCACACATATGCACATAAGACAGATTTAAGGCTTTGCTTTTAAGGAATTCAACAAAATAGCATTGTCCCACTTGGCAAAGCAGTGCCTCATATTCACAGTAGGTTAATAAGGAAAGGAAGCAGAGGAAGAAAAAACCCCATGAAGTACAGAAACCAATCAGTATCAAGTTCCACATTTAATGCCATCACTTGTTACCTGGATTTCCAATTCAGCAATATGCTGCTGGAGCTCTGCCACAGCTGCAATGCGGTCTGCCTCACGGAGACGGACTGCCATCACTTCTTCTTTGCTCTGAAAGAAGTCACAGATAGAAACTAACAAATACCAGTTTCAGCTGATTAACGACTGTGCGCTGCTTTTACCCAAAATTTTAAGTGGAGAAATCTGCTCTGCACTGCTCTGCAAACTAACACTATCTCAAAGAACCCAAATTTCATTTTAACTCGTAGAATTGTGTAATCATCTCATGACTTCAGAGCACAAACCAATTAATATTATATTTTCAGCAGCCTGGTACAACCACAGAGAGAAAGCAGTGCTAGATACTGAGTGAGCGCTACCATCAGCTGGAGAGCAAATAACTGCGGGGAAGAGACAGACTAGGCTCAGGTACACCTACTTCTATGGCAGACTGGTGTAACTAAACTGCAGTTACTGTAAATCAGTTCCAGTATTTCAGTTATTTTAATGTGTGCTTCAAACTAAGAATACTCAACCACCCTTTATTAGACAGTATGGCTGAGAACAAACTGAACATATCAAAGCTATTATACATCATCTACAGTAGCTACTCAAAAGCATGCTGTTTGTTTGAGTGTCTTAAAAAGATTCCTATAACCAAGGTATATCACCTACAGGATCCAATTAACAGTATTTATAATCAGTAGAGTCCATTTCAGAGAAATCCATCATGTGCTAGCCAAAGTTTAGCCATTCTTGCTAAATTCTGTTGCATGATTGCTCAAATGAAGCCAAACCGACAAGTCCACAGGATTGCATGTATTTAACTGAAAGCTGAAGGACAGACCAGCTTGGTTTGACTCTGGTATCCGAGATGAGTCAATAGTGTTGCTCTGGATGGCACTGATGCTTTATCTCTGAAACAGAACATGTTCTCAATTACCACAGAACTTGATATGGTAGCAAAGACATGGCTGGGATGGGGGCACAAATCTTATGTTGTAAATTCTTTAGCAAAACTGATTAGAAAGATCAGTGGTGAGTTTCAAGGAACAATTTGAAATTGAGTGCTTGCTGTAGAAGCAATAGTCGGATAAGAAGGGAAAAACATAACAATACACAGCAGTGACAGAAAACAGTTGCCCCTACAGGTGGTATGAGATGCAACTTGCTACAAAAAATTTTAATTTCTGCTTATGCATTTCAAGTTATCTTCTGAAAGAAAAAGACAAGCTCCTGAAACAATGTAGCAGTTCTTGATACATAGAACAACTGGGGAGTTGCAAATCTAAACCTGTATTTTTTTGATACACCTCCTGATGTAGAAATATTACTACCTAGCCAGGATGTACTGACAAAAATAAAACTAGAGCGTGATTTCAGAGTACTCAAAACAACAGGAAGAGGGGGGAAAAAAAAAAAATCAAACATCAGCTACTAATGGAATTGGGAATAACAAACTTGCTAGATTTAAGGACATGGGACATGGAACTTATAAAAATATTTAGTGCTACAAAAGCTTAATACTTGTCGAGTTGCTCCATGACATTATCTGAAATATTACTGAAACTTTCTTCATTGGTTCTCAACATAAAGTTGTTATATCAACAACATATTAAATAGCTTTATTTCCTGTATTTGCACAGCAGTACTGTCTTTTCAATTCAGGCTATGTGTTATAATCTGCATTTCACAAAATCCCCAAATGGCTGGGGTTGGAAGGGACCTCTGGAGATCACCTAGTCCAAGCCCTGCTGGAGTAGGTTCACCTGGAGCAGGTTGCACAGAATTGCATCCCAGTGGGTTGTGAATATCTCCAGAGAAGGAGACCCCACAGCCTCTCTGGGCAGCCTGTATTTCAGGCCAGATCTGAGGTGGTAGCAATACTACCTTTAGTAAAGGTACAGATACTGAACCTACTCCTAGAAGAGCTGTAGGTACAAGTCTGCTGTTACTGCTGGAGGCCAGCCCTTTCTTGGGTCCCCAAAGACTGGAGCTGCAGCCCAGGAGGGGACATGAGGATCCTTTTTCTCCTTACTCCTGCTCCTGCT
>JAOXXN010000120.1:19233055-19244178 GCA_026770055.1 Myrmophylax atrothorax
AAACATTTTAACCACACTAACGCTTTCTTGACTATGTTGAAAAGACATACATAATATAAAGGACTAAAATTGTAGCTCTACAGCCACTTAACTCTGAAAGAAACAAATCCGTGCTTGGTTTCACACAACTGTATTTATTTCCCCCCAACTCTGCTTAAACAGGACCATTCTTGATGTTGTTTTGGCTGGTGACAGGTAATTACAGAATGTTTCTCCAGTATGCTGTACTGAAGAGAAATTCACAGATTGTTCAGCAGCTGCCCAGCTAACTTTGTTTACACATTTAAAGCACTAACTGTAGTGCTTCACTAAATATAGTATTTTTAATTTCTGCTTTTTGGTTGCAAATCAGCACACAGTATTAGAAAAGCACATTGTAAAATAAAGTGAAGCCTTCCATAAGGTTCCAACATTCCTTTACAAGTATAGATTCATGATATCAATTATTACGCTTTTAATTATTATCAGCCATTTTAGAATGAGTTCCTGAAAGTAAAGTATGAAGTTGCTGTAACAATAACCGAATACGTGGCTGTAAATTACCTTGCAAAATGCATATGCTTCCATCTGAATGCTTAATCAATTAAAATTCTATCTTCCCATAATACAGTTGGAGAGCCTATTTAAAAATAAGATGTGAACCAATTTTAGCTTGATCTGCCTCTTGTTTCTCAGATTCAATTTTAAAGCATTCAGACTGATGAACTGGGTAATCACTGACAATTAGAGTATCACTCAGAAAGATGAGATTTGCATTCTGGATGCGTTTACATCCAGCAGAAGCCACCTTCTTCATTTGGAAACAAAAGGGGGGGAAGCACAGAGAATAAAACCTTCGGCAGAATTATGTTACAACAGGCTGATCACCCCTGCCCCTCACTCCTCAAGTACCACTGCTCTTAGCATGCCTCAAAAGAAAACTGTATTCAGTTGAAGTCAGGCACAACTTCCTCTCTGCAGTTCTTGATTTACCAGCAGTATGAGGAAGAAACCACCTTCCTTTTAACTATTTGATTACCCACCACAACTTGCCCTGGCAAGTTTCTATATTCAAAGACTAGACAAGCCAAAGATTGATGATTACCATTCACCAGTACAATGATAACAACGTCTTTAAGCAGACTCCACACTTTATAATGAAGTCATTCTGGTTCAACTGAAAACTGCCTATAAATACTTCAGCATGGGAAGAAATAAACCTGTGTGTCATTTGGGCTTCTGGTGTTGGACTTTGGTCAAAAGAATAGTCCTCTACCCAGGTCTGCATTCAGAAGTGCTGCAGAGGAGAATTTCTTTGTAGACACACACTTCCAGTAGCACCTCCAGTGCTTACCCTGAAACAATGCAACTCATGCTATGCAATCTCCCAGAGCAGATAGCATAAACCCTCAGTAATATTGAAATACAAAACACAACCTTTTTACACATGGACATGTTAAACTTCATAGAAACACTACGGTTTAGGTGTTATTTTTGCTACCAACAAAACCACATTTAGTTGGATTTTTTTAATCCCAGTGTTGTTCAGACAAGGCAGTTGCAAGTATCCTTAGGCAGTTATTTTCATACATTTCCAATCAGAAATTCATATCCAAACATTACAGTCCCTATCGTGCTGAAACAGACAATTCAAGACTGGAAAAGACGTAGATTATAAAATATGTAGGATCAATGCTGTTTCTTTAAATGAGCACAGATAAACTATGTGGCCATTTACAAGTTTACAGTGCAACCATTTCTGCCAATCAAAGAAAGCTGAAATAATTGGAGGAAAAAAAACATTAAAGCAGATATTCACAAAACAACACTGAAAGGGAGTATTGCCAAGAACAAAGCTACTGCCACTAGCACGTGGCAAAATATTTCCTAGTGTAAAGTAAAATGCCAGAATTCCAAATAAAGTCATTCATTCCCACCAGGTGGCGGCCTAAACAAACGCAGCTGCTTACGTTTGTTGTTCCCGTTTCCATGCTTGGAAACAAGTTAAAAGCCTGTTCCAGTACAAATGTTACTGATGCAGTAGAACGTAGTGAGCTCTTAATTAAAGCCATTTTAGCCCTTTCCCCACTTGCCCAGTTCCGATGGTTCTCAAAACCACAGTACTATTCCTTACACTTCGGAATTAGCCAGCTATTAGGCACAAATATGTGTATAATCACATGAATTTACAGTCTCAGTTCCACACACCATCTACTTCCTATAGTCATGCTCATGTTTAAATGGAGGAAAACAATGCTGCAATCATGAAAAGTACGAAGTATGGCTCTGAATTAATTTAACTGCTCGTTCTACTTTACTTGCTCTCCACTCCCACAGTACCTGTCCAGTCTTCTGCCCTTACAGATCCAATCCAGGAATTTTGCAATGCAGTTATTTACAGTTTTGCTCAGGATCAGTTCCCATGCCCAGCCAACCTGTCAGGCCTCCTCATTATTTCTACTCAATAAGGTTCCCAGCATAATTAAAGGCATTACCTTTAACAGTCATATTACTCATCAATTAACTAATAAATGAATATAATATCTTAGTCTCTTCTTATAACTTTTAACTGCATACAGGTCATTACCGTGGATGCCTCTAAAAAACACATTCCAAGGGCACGTGTACTAACTTTAATCAGAAAATAAACAGTTAGATACCTAAAAGTCTATAAACATTTCCCACTGCATTTCATTTGAAAGATTACAATACATTTAAAATGTTGGAGAGCATCACGAGATCATCCCCATCTTCCCAACTGTTATTTCTTCGTGATTTTTCTTCCCCCCTAAAGAAATTGCTCATGTTGTATAAAAAAGCAGCATTTCACATGACAGGGTAACAGCCCATCAATCACTCCTTGAAACTATTCTAGAATACATACCTTATTTACACTGAAATGCATTAAACAGATATAATAAATGCAACATTCTAGAACTAGTCTAAGTTATGATTTCCCATCAGTCTAACTGTAAATCTCACCTTTACCTTCCATTATGACATACAAGTATTTCTAGAGCTCTGATGGAAGATGTGCAAAACTTAACTGCTGTGCTGCCCTCCAGGGGCCTGGGAAGCAGCAGTGTGTCCTATGTTTAATGCCCAAGGCTCCAGACAAGTACTTGGATACCACCTTCTTCAAACACTGTGAGGATAGTCACACCAACACTAGTAGTGCAGTTGACTCAGCAGGTGAAGATGCTGAAATGGCATCCCCTCGCTCACCAAGAGAGGATACCAAGCACTTTAAATGGCTTAGAGAAAGTAACTTCAGTCTCACAGAAACAGCCTGAAGTTCTGCACATTTTACTGCCTAAAACACAGGGTACACACAAACCAGTACTAAACAGGGCTGCTAAATATTATTTTTCTGCTTCGTATCCACATAAATCCACACTTTTTAATCAAGTCCTGTAGTTCCAAACTCAGGGACAATGCCCTTCCACTTCAGCAAGCAGTAAATTTTAGCATACTAGGAAAAAACAAATCTAGATACACAGAAGAAATGTTAACATGAAAGAGACGGACTTAAATGATACACATTGTGAATCAACTCTCAAGTGTGAGTATTCAGAGTGCTACGATTTGCAATGGCTACATTCTTAGCATTAAGAGCTACCAAAGGTTGTAGGTGTGTATTTTTGTTAGTATTTCTTTGGTGGTGCGGGGAGGGGGGTTGGGGGTTTTTATTGTTGTTGAGTTTTCTGTTTGGTGTGTTTCACTGTGGGTACGTTGGGGTTTTTTTAATAAACGAATAACTAACATCTATCCAGGATTATAGATCTCATCTATCAGGAAAAACAGACCAAAATTTCATTTAGTCCAATCTGTGTAATTTTAAGAATGCAAATCAAAATGAACAAGGGTTTACAAGGACAGCACAGAGACCATGTCATGATGAGGAAAAATAAACACGAGTGAAGATGAGATGATGTGCTGTCAGGCTCCTTACCCATTGCTGCTGCTGTTGGAGCTCCCTGATGGTATTCTCAGCTTGCTCCAGTTTAGTAATGGCCTCATCACTCTGCTGTTTGATGGTGGCCAGCTCCCGTTTTATGAGGTAGTTTTCCTCAGCCTCCTGGGCCCTTGTCACTTGTCCCTTAGGACATAATTTATTTTTTTAAGTACTTGATGACAAATCCAAGAAAGACTGCCTTTGTGATGCTTAGCTGCTTATTTCATCAGATTGGTTTTGCAAACAGCACAGAGTACAATTGGTAGAAATTTTAGGACAAGGTAGTACTAAACAGCTGCTTTAGCACTTTATTACAGAGTTCGGCATCCATTTAGCAAGCACAGTATTGTACTTGCATTCAATAAAATTCCTTTCATGCATTATTACTCAGTTGTACATGCACAGATTGAAGTTCACAATATTCAATTTCAGTGTTAATACAGTGTCACAGAATCCATTTGTCATAGGAATTTGTACCAGAAAAAATACATTAGGTTAGAAAAATTACTATAACGTGCAAGCATTGGGTTTATATATTTTTAGTAAACAAAATTAAGTAAGTTTCTAGCAAGATATTAGCTCTGTATTTATTCCAAATCAGCAAAGCAGGGAGAGAATACAGCATGCAAATATGCATGCATTAAAGCAGTTGGGGCTTTTTAAGAATAGGAGGAAAGTCATACAGTAAAAGACTAAAAGACTATACCTGTATCAATCTATCTGCCAAGGAAGCACTTTCCTACAAAGGAAAAATTCAGATAGGAATAAGGAAAAGGAAAATCAAAAAACAAGGGGCTGATAATAGTGACAAAAAAGACCAAGAGCTAATAGAAAGAAAATGCCCAAATTCTACCCATTTTCTGTGCAAATCATTTTGCAAAATTAACAACTCTTCATATAAATTAAGGTAACTCAGCCTGAACGTCCCAGGAAGCAGCCTTTTCTGCAACAGATTTAACACAGTCCACCTTTGATACAAGAAGGTTTCAAAGCCAGATTTCCGTAACACTTACAATTCACCTACAGAAGACTGGGTATTTTTATCTGAATGGCTTGCTTCCCTCATTAATAAAAGTTACTGCTGCACTAATGGATATGACCTAGTAGATAGAGGCAGGCCTGTGGTCCACCCACAATGTGAAACAAAGGCATAATTTGAGCACAGAGGAAACTCCACTAAGCACCAAGGCACTCATGCAGAGCTACAGCTTCCAATGAGATGAAGCAGGAAAGTTACACGGTGCAAACTGACAGACAAGTAGGGAATGTCAACTATGACAGCCAGCAATTTGTTTTACTGAACTCCTGCAGCAACTCATCGAGCAGTTCACAGATTCTCCTTCTTTGCCAAACTTCTGCAAGAAAGAAATTTTCTTTTTTCCTACACTGAAAAGCACCAGCCTCCTGCAGTTGCATTTAGTTAATTCCTACTTGATCACCCCTGAAAGCACTCAGTTTTTTGCACATTCTACAACAGAGAAACACATCTACATACAGACTTTCTTTGTCCTTTGCATTGTTATTAAAACTGAAGTTCAAACTAGTTGACAAAAGCTATTACTTGAAGTTAAGACACACTAAGAAAATCACAACTAAATCATATGGGTTTGGATGAGGGAAAAAATCTTTTTAAAATAAGTTTTCAAGGGAAGAAATGAAAATGTTCACATTTCATGATCTATTTTTCAAATGCTGGGATGATAAATGATTGTCAGACATTCTTACCAATAGATAATAATTTCCCATTTTGAAATGCTTTAAATTCCAATCAGATTGGAATACTCTGAAAGTGAATTCTGAAATTCTAAGAACAGAATTTGCAAAAGCACTAGTATCTGGCAATTCATCATGAACTTAGTAATTTAAAAGATGATTTCAAACCTCTATAAATTAAGTATAAAACAGGATTATTTACTATTTTACATTTGCCAAGGGCATTGAAATTGATCAGTACAGCTTCAAGCTTCTTCAAGAGAGCCTGCTCTTTTCCATTAATTTTATGAATGCTTCAATATTAGAAACAAAAATACTCATGAAATTGTATTTTTGTTCACAACTTTCACAATGTCTCCTTATGTGCATTTTCCAAACTAAAATCAGAAATCAATTGTGACACAGAAATCATAATGGATTTAACACTTGAGGTGTGACATCTTCCAATGATGTCACTCTAAACTGAAACTTTACCATTTTCTTCCCTGTGAAACATAACTGTTTGCACCTCACAAGAGCACTCAATTCCATTTGTTGAAAGATGGTCCCTGTTTGTGGTTAGGATGGACAAGAAGTTCTCATTCTAGAGCAGAGCAGCTGAGGTGCAATCTGCCACAGAAAGCACGACACCAGGATACAGGAGGCCACTGGAGAACAATGCCTGCGTGTTGGCAAAGCATCCACAGCAGCTGCCACACTTACTTTTGAAGTTTTATCCGGTTACAAAGAAGCCTAACAAAACTCTATCCAGACTAAACCTATGAGCAATAAATCTTCAGGTATTTTCCCCACCACGTACCCCAAATTGCCACACAAATTAAAAGCTACACAGAACAAATTACTGGCAGTGTTCCTATGAATGCTGCAACAACACCCTCTACTGATGTATTCTAGTAATGAAGTGATCTGTCTTCATCTCCATCTCTCTCATCATTGGTAGGTCTGTCATTTTGCTCCTACATAAAAACACCGAGCAACTTCAGGTTTTCAAAACTGAGGATTCTCTCACAATAATCTCTTTTCCACCCAAGCAGTCCACTATTTCATGCAGTCTTCTTGACTTTGAACAGATGCTTCTAATTCAGAAAGAAAACAGTACAACAGAGGTTGAGTATGTCAAAATGTTTGATTTGATAATCACTAAGAGTCAGGCATAACTTTACACATTTAAAGCAGTGACCCTAATTGCTTGGTTATTGCCATGCCATTTGGCTAAGAACTGTTAGTAAACACCACAGATTAGAAGGAAAACAGTAAACTATAATTCTGAAATTCGCCTTTCATAAAATAAAATTGCAATCAATTTAAGTATAAATCAACACAGATTAAATCTAATCCCCAACATACTTACTTTTTCTAGTGTTTCAATGCGCTGCTTTAGGAGTCTGTTTTCAGTTCGTAACCTCTGGAAGGTAAACAGTTCAGAAATCCATTTCTCAAGTTAGGAACTGAACATCTAATAAAAGCCAGGCAAGCTAACAACATTTTTATCTCATCATATCTATGAAAACCAATATAAATACAAAAATAATTAGTGACCTGAATTCCTTTAATGTGGTGTACTAGCTCAAAAGGAGTTTAAACAACTTGGTACAGCAAAGATGAGACGATGTTTCATGTTGTACAAAAGCAGCTGTGTTGCAGAGGTTGAAAGCAGCACATCTGCAGGTGACCCACAGGGCTCAAACCCACGCTAGACTTGACAGCCTCCCCTTCATAAACAGAGCCAAAGTCTTCATGGTTAAGGACATGAAAGTGCACTTCCTGCACTAGGACAACCTAATAAGATAGATGCAAGGTTTCCTTTCCTTTTCCTCACAATAGTTTGTGTTAATGTGTAAGGTTATACTGAGAATTGTTTACCTCAGGTGCCACATAAGTAAAAGGAATTGTACTGAATTACACACTTTACCAGTACACTTCCTGTAAAT
Organism: Myrmophylax atrothorax; assembly: GCA_026770055.1. Lineage (NCBI taxonomy): Eukaryota > Metazoa > Chordata > Aves > Passeriformes > Thamnophilidae > Myrmophylax > Myrmophylax atrothorax. The sequence goes on from JAOXXN010000120.1 coordinate 19,240,634, forward strand.
TTCAGCAGTCTGCATTCAGATAGAAGAGACCTGTATCCCTAGGAATAGAGCCCTGGGTATCAGTTCAGGTTTTTTCTGCCAGGCTGAAGACAAACTTGAAGATGTGCTTGTTTTTCTATCTCCCTCAAATAGTCTCTTCCACTAAGAAGCTCTGCTAAATCAGAAAAGATTTACATAAGTCCCAAAGAAGGGCCTAGAAAGGGACAGCTTTGGATTGTTGGGGTTGGTTGGTTGGGTCTTTTTTTGTTTCTTTGTTGGGGTGAGGTTGTTGGGTTTTGGGTTTTTGTTGGCTTTTTGCAGCAGGGAGCAGGGGGAGAAGCAGAGAAGGATTTGAAATTAGTTAAAATACTAGAACTTAAAGTTGCAGTTATCTTTGATATGGTTTTATTCTGTCCTGTCCTGCAGAGAGCTGTCATTTGAGCCCTGCAAATCTTCCAGTTTCAGTTGCTATTACAGCATTACATCATAATGCCTCACTGCCTGGTACAACAATAACAAACTGCCTGAAAAGGCTCAGACACCTTTGTGCTCCCAGGTGTGTGTCACAGTATTTTTCTGAAGAACTGATGCCTTAAAAACTGATGTTAAGAAGCAAAATGACAGGCAGTACACAGGAAGAAGGAAGGCTGTGCCTCATTCTCCCTACTAAGCTTTATTTAATACATTAGTCCATTATTTCTCCCACTGCCTTTTCTCACAGTACTGTCTAAAGACACAAGAAAGAAAACCCAGATCAAACAACATGCTGCGAAAAAAAATGTGAAAAAGGAAAAAAAGCATCAAAAGCCTATTTATGTCACAAAAGCAAAAAGATGCAGTGATTAAGTACACACAGGAAGTAGGTCAGTTAGTGAAAGGGAAAAATAAACTGCAGTGGCAGGTTGGCTTTTCCCCCCCAAGTCTGTATTAACTGCAAAAGCTCCAAAAGAAAAGGTGACTGCAGACAGAAGATACTCCATCTTGGGTCCAATGCATAAGAAAAATCAAGATCTCAAAATCAATGACAAACCATTTAAGTGCATTCTGACAACCTATCTTAACATGTGTGAGATACCTACATCTTAATCAGCATATTTGGAACCCCTTGTAAATGAGACCATCTCTAATCAAGTTTCAGTCAGCAAGAAATAATAAAAAATATGTACAGCAGGTCTCCAAAGATTTTTTCTTTTTTTTAATGTCCACCAGAAGTCTCAATAATTTCACTTTAGGTGTCCTTTATGAACAGACATCCCAAGTAGAAATGCTATGAGAAAAGAATTTGGGGACCTTAACTACATGTCCTGCTACATATACAGATCAAACATGTAACCCCTCCAACTAGGAATTAAACTGATTCATAAATAAATTTATTGAGGCTTTCTTACCTTAATTTCGACTTGCTCTTCCATTTCTTTTGTCTTTATTGTAGTGTATTCCTTTTCTAACCTAAAAATTAGAAATAGTAAATTATGATTAGGAAAAACTGTGGATAATTTACTTGTTGATCTAACAAATAACAGTAGAACAGAGATACAAATTGCAGATATTTCCTCTGAAATGCACTCCTGTAAATACTTAGACTGGACATTAAATTTCAGCCCAGGCTGGGGTAGGTATGAGCAGACTGTGAGCCAGCACTCTGAAGTGCAGGAGCTTCTTGTGTACAGTACAGTGGCTGTGACCTGCAGCTACAGTGTAATACAATAAGGAAGTCAAGAGACTCAGCCAAAGGAAAATAGAGCTTGGAAAGCCGGGAAGAAAGATGGAAAGAGATTTGAGAAAAATATCTTAAATATGGAACAATTTTGGCCTCTCTCCAGCAAACCACAAAGTTGTCCCAACGAAACAGGGGGGCAACAAAACCCCACAGGCTGAGATAACAATGCCTCTGCAGAAGGCAGCCAAGGAAGTTTAGACTCAGAATGGTAGGATTTTCAACTACATACACTTGTACTGGTTTTCAGTGGAAATATTCTTCCTGAAAGCTTTGTTACTACTTCTGCTTTAGAGAAGACCGATCACTCTACTGATCAGAGGCTGCTGACAGAAGGATCAGCAAACTCAGCTTGGAAGACCCTGGCACAACCTGCACTGCAACAACAGTGAATGTAGAATACATTACAACCAAAGGGTGAACCACCAAACTCAGCCCTGGCAAACCACAGTATGTGCAGCTAGGCTTATCCCAACAGAATTTAGCAAAGGCAGGAGAAATATGCGACTAACCTTAACAACAACAAGGAGTGATATTCCCAAGACTTCAGAACCCAAAAGAAAGTTATTTTACCATTATCAATGATATTACAAGTTTTATTGTTATATTTTAAGCAGGAATAATTGTGACCACACATACAATCTTTAGCACTGTGAATACTTTTCCAGTTCCTGAGAACTGAAGTCTTTGGGACTTAGGCCAAGATCATATCATTTAATCTCCTTTCCCTGGCTTATCCTGAAAAAACCCAAACAATCCACCTTCCCTACAAAAGCACCCCTCATCCAGCTTTCCCATTCAGTTCCTGTTCACAGAAGTGCTGCAATTCCCCATAACCTGCAGTTTTCTTCAAAGCGTTTTTTGGTTATTTTTATAAATGAGATACAGTTTTATCATAAATAAGAAAAATAGCAAATGCTGTTTTAAAGTAATTTTCTTGCAGACAGAACTTCAGTTTTAATTATTTCTATAGAATAAAAAAATAAAGATGGAAAATTCAAAATTAAATACTGAATAATTGTTTTAAAGATAAACAGCAGCTCTTAGCAATGGTATAATCTATTTTCTCAAAATGTTATACCTACTTTTTCATCTTTTTTGCATTGTATTTGACTTGGTAAGATGCTTGGATTAATTTGTCTGGACCACTGTCAAACTGATGTGGAATGACCTTTTGAAAGTGCTAAAAGCAACCAGAGAAGAAGATTACATATAATTAATAGCTGTGAGGAAATACATACACACACACACTACACATTTCAGACACATCTTACAATTATTGTAACTGTAACTTACCTGTAACATTCCTTCCATGTCAAGTTGCAGTAATTCTGCCTGGTTCATCTGAAGTAGTGCTAAACCTACTCGAAATACTATCTCTAGACCCTGAAAACGTAAGTGAAAAAATAGCCAACAATTATTCATGGCATTGTCAATAGCACAGCTTGAGTCTACTCTTTACTAAAATGATGGAAATCTCACCCAGTTTCTCAGACAAGCAAAAAGGCTACAAAAAATAATCTCTCAACAACTGGTTCTGGGTTTCTTAGTTTGTTGCAGGGACAAGCAGTCTGGCTATTTGTCCTGATGTCAGACACCCCCCTCAGAGAGACTAATGATGAGGTAAAGACACACACGAGTTCTCTAGGTCAGCTCTGTCAAACATTTTAATTGTATCTAGTAGAAAAACACCCAAGCAATTCTGGAAACCATTATAATCTCAGACATGGTACAATGCAGTTAAGCTACTGAAACAGATACAAGGAAATGTCTCACTATACACCTTATCTCGGACATTCTTGAGGTTAAGCTGCAAGGACCCACCTTTGGCTTACTACTTTCTAAAAGC
>JAOXXN010000120.1:19274241-19295241 GCA_026770055.1 Myrmophylax atrothorax
CGCTGACAGAGCGCGCCGGGCCCGGGGCTGCGGGTGTCGGACCGGCTGGGGCGGGGGCTGCAGGGGACGCGCTCCGTGGCAGAACGCGCCCCAGGAGTCACTGGTTGTGCGCGAGTGACAGGAAATGGCCACAGTCACTGCTCTGGTCCGTGCAGTAAGAGCTCCAGTTGACAAACATACGCTGTTTGGTATTCTCCCGAAACTGCGAAGTGACGGGGATAAGTGTGCGTTAGTTCCTGCGGGAGGGGTAGCATCTATGGGGTTTGATGTATTGTTGGGGTTTTTTCCCCATTTCGTTTTTATGATTTTTTTAAAATCCAGATAGGAAAACCCATTTTATTCTTGATTGCACCACAGTTTTATTCACAGCACGTTTAGTTAGAATGGTCTTGGCTTACATGGTTATATGTTAATAACATCTAGTTGTATTTCTTATCCAAGGGGTTTGTGAAAGTTGTCAAGAATAAGGCGTACTTCAAGAGATACCAAGTGAAATTCAGGAGAAGGAGAGGTATTACAAAATTCCCTGTAACATATAATTAAATGTCATTGAATATTCCTGCTTTGTTCACACATTTTTCCACACTGCAACTCTTGCTTTTTCAGAGGGAAAAACTGATTATTATGCTCGCAAACGTTTGGTAATTCAAGATAAAAACAAGTACAACACTCCTAAATACAGGATGATTGTGCGTGTTACCAACAGAGACATCATTTGCCAGGTAAGACCTGTGGTGCTTGGAGCAGCTGGGGATGATCTGAGCAGTTCTTGTGTTGTAAAATAGTTCCTTAGAGGGGAACAGTCTTTAATGTTGTCGGAACATCAGTAATAAACCACGTTCATCATAGAAGTTTTACTAGTGTTATCATTGTTCTGCGAGGTTATTTGCAATATAAGATTGTACTGCTTTAATGATGCTGGGATAAGTAGAAAATTTTAGGGAGAGGAAATATTTCTTGATGTTACATAAAGGGCTTCAAAAAGAGGTCTTTTTGGTTGGCTGAAGACAACCAAGTTGACACTGTGACTTGTCAACCTTCAGTGGCTATTGGTTTGTATCTAAAGGTGCCTTCTCTTTTGAGAGTTTTATTTCTGTGATGTTATGTGGGTCATGTGAAGCAGCAGGACTACAGCTTCCTGGGCTTTCCTGGGGTATTAAAGGGGACTGATAAATAAGAACCATATGCATTTTTTCATTTGTATTAAGTATGTGGTTCTGTCTTGCATCATATACAGTTTCTCCCCATGGCTCACTTCTTTTATTTTCAGAATGTTTTGACTAATTTTGAAGTTAAAAACTTAGGCATGTCTGTTGTATCATACATACATGTTGTTAAGCTCAAAAAAGAAGCAGCTGGAAAAGTTTGTGTTGTTCCTTCATAGAATAATTACCTGTTGATGTCAGTCGGTTCAGTCATTGACAAGGTTATTTTGTCTTTGAAACTCAAAAATCAGTGGTGGCAGATGCTTTTATCTGACTGATTAGTGCCTTTCCAGTATGTAGTAATCCTGCAAAAAGGGGACAACTTTTGAACATAGAAAGGAGGTGTGGGAGTCAGAAGGATCCATATATGAACAGCAGAAAATTACATGATAGCACTGCTGTCTCACAGGAGACCCCTGAGATGATGGTATGTCTCAGACCATTAATAAAATCATTCCAAAAGGTTAGTAACAATGTTGTCACAAACTGTCTCACACGCGTTTTGCAGTTTTCTGAGGTGTGCCAGGAAGTGGGACAGAATTCACCCACATCCATAATGATTCTTTGAAATGCTGATTTTGTAGGCAGTTTCCTGGCCTCTTGATTATGGGGAAAGGTAATTAAAGGTTGTTGCTGACATACACTTTCACTGGCCTAATAGAGAGTTGAATTCTTCGGTTCTTTACTTGAGGAGTTGATTATTCTTTTAACAAAGAAACCAAACCAAACCAAAAAATAAACATAAGGGGGTAAAACCCCAAAGCTCCAACAGACCAAACCACCCCCCCTGAGCCTGCATGCAGAGGTTGGCACTTCCCTGCACGCTTCCTTGCAGTATTCCCACTGGTGTAAGGAGATGTCAGAGCAACAGTAAATGGAGTCCAGAACTGTGAGCACACTGACGTTTGTTTTGTTGTCAGATTGCCTATGCCAGGATTGAAGGTGACATGATTGTCTGTGCTGCTTATGCCCACGAGCTGCCCAAGTACGGAGTGAAGGTTGGCCTGACCAACTACGCGGCCGCGTACTGCACGGGGCTGCTCCTGGCACGCAGGGTATGTATCTGCCCCAGCGCCTCCGCTGGCTGCCTCCCTTTGTCTGGGTCCCTTACCAAAGGGAGAGCTCGCTCCTGTAGTGATGTGTCAGCTCACCTCAGTCTGGGGGTTTCTCAACATTAACTTTTCCTCCTTACCATAGAGATTTGCTGGCCTCTTGTGACTGTCAAATCACAAAGTGTGACAGCACGCAGTCAGCTCCACCAGCCCACTTTTAAGTCTCAACCTTGAAGTTTGGTGGAGGGAGGGAGTCAGGATGAAAATATAACAAGTGTACCTTGAAGAGTTTGAAAATGGGTGAACACCATCCATCCATGTTATACATGGGCTCATGAATAATCTTAAATTCACTGGTGTACCTGTTGGAACTGAAGGTTGAAACTTAACAGACATGCTTACAGTGGTGGTTGTTAAAAAGCTTTGTTATTAGTATAAGGTGCATAATTTTGTAAAGAAATTAGTTAAAAACATGATTCTACTGCAGATTCATGTTTTAGGGTGGTGGTGGTTCTACATTTTGTCAAAAAATGAAAAGAATTTCAGAGGTGTGTTTTCTTTCCCCACAGCTTCTGAATAAATTTGGCCTCGATAAGATCTATGAAGGCCAAGTTGAAGTCACTGGTGATGAATACAATGTGGAAAGCGTGGATGGCAAGCCTGGTGCTTTTACATGCTACCTGGATGCAGGTCTTGCCAGAACTACCACTGGAAACAAAGTCTTTGGTGCTCTGAAGGGTGCAGTGGATGGGGGTCTGTCCATCCCTCATAGGTAATCTGTGTTTGGAAGAATTTCTTTAGGGTTAACCAAAGATGTTTCTGTATGTGACAGTCTGCTTATACTAATCACTTCATGTTAATAATTTTGTTCTGACCCAGTAATGATCATGTAGCCAGGGTTGGTGGGTTTTGGCTTGGTTGTATTTTAATCCACAAGTGCAATTCTGGTAGTTCTGCTGGGAATCTTAGAACTGTTAAAGTGCTATGAAATTTTTAGACATTGTTGCTTTTATTAAAAATCAAGTGATTGAATGCACTCAAGTAAATACCCTTTAGAGTTCGGTTAATTCTTTACCAAATTGTGTGTAGATATTAATTTCACTGTGAAAATCTGTACATACCAGGTATGAACACACTGATATTGCTGCAATTGGCAGTACAACAGTAAGTCTGAGCAGTCTGCCTGCATTTAACATTTCCACATGGAAGTTTTGGTAGTTCCCATGAAAGGCTATGAATGACTAAATTAAGGTTTTGGCAGTGTTATCTAACATGTCTGCCAGCAGCAGTGGAGGAAAGAAAATCTTGAGATCTGTTGTGTATTTTCCTACCTTCTCCCATGCTGTCCTGTTCCTGACTCTTGTCAAGGTTTTCTGACTTGGCTGCTACATGATGACACTTGCAATGACTGAACACTCTGTAGTTGGTCCATGGTGTGTATGTGATGCACTGCAGTGTTTCAAGACGGGACTGATGGCAGCTGAGATGAACTTGAAATTTCTTTGTTTTTTACCTTTTTTATTTTTAGTTAGAGGGTCCTATCCCTCTGTTACCTGTAGGAGAATCTGATGTATCAGTCACTTCTGTGTGGATCTTTGCCTCTGAATTAGAGCATTTGGCAATATGTGTTAATTTGACTGTAACTGCTGTTCCACAGTACCAAACGTTTCCCTGGCTATGACTCGGAAAGCAAAGAGTTCAATGCGGAGGTTCACCGCAAGCACATCATGGGCCAGAACGTTGCAGATTATATGCGTTACCTGATGGAGGAGGATGAAGATGCTTACAAGAAACAGTTCTCCCAGTACATAAAGAACAACATAACACCGGACGGGGTAAGATTTATCTGGCTCGATCTTGAGCATTAACAGAGATGCTGCTAAGTCTTGTGTAGGGACTTCTGTAGTAATGCAAGTAAGTTTGATGTCTCAGATCATGTGACTCATGTTGTATGTTATCCATGTGAAGAAATACTGTTTTCCTTCATGAAGGGCTCTTTAGTATATCACAGAACTTTTGAAAGTGGGAGCTTTTTTCCTCCTGTGAAGCTTAATATTCTGCCTATAACTCCAAGCTTACAGGGCTGCATTCTGTGCTGGACCACTGCCCCTCCTTGCCAGTAAAGAAATGACCTTGAAGGGTTCTATACATGCTATCCTCTCAGACCGTACCATGCATCACAGCCTGTCATTTCTGTAGCTGTAGCAGTTGCACCTGTGAGCATGTGGCTCTGTGTCAAATCTGTGTTAGGATTTGTATGACTGTAGGTCGTTTTTCGTTCCAGGTGAACATAGAATAGCCCAAGCTGGCTCTATTGGAAAAGGTAGCATTTCATGAAACTACAGAGTATAACACATTTTATTTTAGCGCTGCTTTAAATTTTAGTGTTTTATGCAAAGCACTAGGAGGTATGTAGGAATACAGAGCTGCTTCTTCCACTTTTTCCAAGTATTAAACTCCTTTCAGATGATTGTCCTGCTGCCTGTAATACTCTTGCTTGGTTTTCCTAGTAAGTGGTCCTGGAGATTTAAAGCATACATTCCTAAAAGGTTTTTCATAGCTGAAACCACCAGCAAAGGTATTCTTTACATGCGTGCCATTATGGAGCCAGAGTTCTCTCTGGGACAGCAGCATTATCGCATCCCTTGGGATGGCGCAGGCACTGCCGTGGTTCTTGCAAAACTGGTAAAAGCAGCTTCGGATTCACAACTTCTGCCTTTTTCTTTTACTAAGCAGCTTCATAATGTGTATGCAGTAGGGTCTGAAAAGGGGTTAGGTTATGTGTCTGATGCCAGAGTTTGTGTGAAATAATTTTTGTTTAATAAGTAAACATGAAGTGTTTTATTCTAGGTAGAATAACTTTCTGGATTGCCTTTCAGTTGAAATCTAGGGAAGCTGCAGTACTGAAAGAAAGTAGGATATGGCAATTGCAAGATGCCAGCCTGTAGTTATGAGCGTAGTCTGTAGGGAGCTAAGGCCCTAGAGTAACTAACTGTAAAATAAGGACAAAACTACTTTGTCCATTTAGTGCCTTAAGTTGGGTGTTTGGATATTTTAACGTAATGACAGTAGGAATTTCTTCATGCTGTGGCAGTTCTTTTCTGTATGAAGTGTTTTAAAGGCAGCCATGCAAAATTACAAGCTGTATTGTGATGAAACTGGTTTCTAGTGCTTGCTCAGGTAAGGGTATCTTGGATTTTTGATGTCCTACAACTGTACCACTATGGTGACTTAAAATGTTATTGGTTTTTTTAGATGGAAGAAATGTATAAAAAAGCCCATGCTGCTATACGGGATAATCCAGTCCATGAAAAGAAACCCAAGAGAGAAGTCAAGAAAAAGAGGTAAAACACTCATTCTCTTTAACATCCATGTAACTTCTCTGTTATATATAGATATTTTAGTCACTGTAAAACAAGTAATGCAATTCACATTGCAGTTGTGTCAAAATTCACATGTTTTAGATGAGATTAAGATACAAGCAGTTCTGTGTAACTTGAGAGTGAATCTGAAATTCAAGAGCTATTAACTATAGGAAAAAAAATCAAGTGAAGCATGCTTGTGCCTGAACAGCTGGAACTGAGGTGTGCATCTTCAGGCCTTATCAGTGGCAAAGCTGCTTCTCTTCAGCTGAAAGCATGCTCACTACTTTGCCAGTACTAAACTTACTGATTTTTCAGGAGCATGGGAGAAAAGAAATCAAGGCACAGCTCTTGCATGGGGCTGCATGTCCATACTTCAGTTACAAAAGAGTACAGTTTACCTCTTGAGAAATTAAATTGTCCAAGTTTTTGTGGTGCCCCAACTAAGTCATTAGGAAATAAAGCACATTAGAGAAGTGGGAATACATTTTTCCATCACACTCTTAATCACAGTTGTGGTGCATTGCAGGTTTCTTGACCACCTTTTTGCTTATTTTGGCCTTGGATATATTGTGCACTGTGCTTATATTGCAGGTGGAACTGTCCCAAGATGTCGCTTGCCCAGAAGAAAGATCGTGTTGCTCAGAAGAAGGCCAGCTTTCTCAGGGCCCAGGAACGCAGAACTGAGAGTTAAGACAACTTCCACAGTTTTCTGTGAAGTTTTGGAAAAAGTGGCAATAAATTTATTGAGGAAGCAATGGTGTAAGACTGGCTTGTTTATAAAAATAGAGAATATTTTTCTCTGATCCAGGTATTCTGTACCTGAAAGGCTTCTTTTCCCCTTTCAAGGTACTCTATGAATTGAGCTTTCACAGCTAAGAGAGGTGATAAAATTTCAAAGACCCAAGGTTGCTGCATTAGAATTAATTCTACAAGAAGGGGAAATCAATTTCATTAATTTCTGGCATGGCAAGTATCAAAGACTAGGTGTAAGAGCTTGCTGCTTCTAACTAGAAAAAGATTTTAAATTTTTAAAAAGGGCTTTACATGTTCTTCACAATTGTTCTTACTCGTGTTAGGGGGCAGTATGGCAGTCAGAGTAGCTTCTAAAGGCTTTGCCCAAAGATACCCCTTAGGCTTTCAGGCACTTCATGCACTCACCTCCAAGCTCTGGCTGCTACTAAAACAAGTACTGTCATAAGCTGAATGAATACTTTGAATTAATGATTTAGTGATGGGTAAGAAAATGCCATTCTGAGTTGCACGTATGTGCTTTGTTACAGAGGCCTGGGTAAGGAAACTTCCCAGTCTGACCCTTTTCAGACTCCCTGGCAGCCACGACACCAGAGACTGTTGCTGCTGGGAACTGTGGGTGGCTCCCCTGCAACAAGGGGGGGCCCTGCTTGCCTCCCCACACACCCCACCCCACAGCCACACCAGGGTTCCTTACCCTTTCAACCCCAGGTTTCCCTTAGCAGGGTCCAAGACAAGTTATCCTGGTGGAGTAACATGACACCAGATGGTCCCTCTATGGAGCATCCCCCAGCCCAGAGCCCCCAGCTCCTCCATCTCAGTTTCAGAGGTGCTGCTTTAGTTGTTTCCCATTAGACTTACTGCAGTTGTTTGTGCAGGTAATACATGAGTCAAGTAGGCTACAGGAGGAATGTTACGCTTGAAGAAACTGATGGTTGGTGTAAATAATGTGCTTGAAATAGGAGGCCTGTGATTTATTGTAAACAAAAGTGTATTTTTTTTCCAACAAAAGCTTCAACTTGATACAACAGCAGTAAAAATGAAGGTTCTGTACAACGAACTGCACTGTTAAACATGTTTTCCAGTTATTTATGGCAGGAATCTGCCCAAACCCTCTTAGTAGACACTCAGATTTTTTCACCAAGAACATGACCACTTTACACTTGAGTGCATTGCTGGTTACAATACTGACTAGTTTGTGGTTGGAGCACAGTGACAAGTTCGAGACAAAAATTAGCATGAGCACAGTATTTCTTAAAAAGCTGCTGTTCACAAAACCCTTTTAACCCAAGCTGCATATTACATAGGGCACGGAGAAATTATTGTGGCCCTGTTTAATCATTCAAGGAATGCATTTAAGACAGGATACCTAAAGCAATTAACCTTTCAAATACTTCAATAAAGCATTTTCTTCTTACCTATGCTGAGAATTAATTAAGGGGCCAGGATTCAGAAATATATGTGACTGGCTTTGGAATTGTTAAGGATTGAAAAACTTTATACCTAAAGCATGTATAAATTTAACAGATAAGAACTGAGCACAGTATTGAGGTGTTCTATGGACATGCAATTCTGCAGAATTAAGAACACAGATGTAAGTCTGAAAAGCAACATTGGAGTATTACAGGTGGTACAGTGGTCATGCCATGTGGAGTGCCACGATCAGATTGTGTTTATTTACTTCAAACTTAACAATGACTCAATAGATGCTACTAGGGAAAAAAAGGTAACACACTGCAGCTCACTTACTTTCCATCTCATTCCTAGCTGTTACTACCTCATAGGCTCCCATTTAAACAATATTCCATGGTCCTGAACAATCCAGCTTCTGTCCTGCAGTTCAGGTCTAGCTCTTAGTTCAAGATTTAAGTACAAGTCTGTAGCTAAATTTGGAGGGACAGTAGAGAGTCACAGTAGTTTCCACAACTAGTAACTTCTTTCGTATGTGTCACAGCAGATTCCTGACTATGCAAGCTTCCTTTTTTAACTGGTAGGACACTTTTGCTATCAGTATTTCTGCAAGTTAATTAACTTCAGTTTTCATACAATAGCTTAGGCCACAAACTCCTCACTTTTCAGTATTTGCTACACCTTAATTTGGGTTAAAGACTTCAAATGAAGTACAATAATTTATAGTTTGGAAACAGATTATGCTATTGCTGATAGACCACACAGGTGATTTTAAGAGATAACATTCTAAGGTTCTTGGCTCCCACCCTGGTTCACTGTCCAATGACTTAATTAAAAAGTGTTGAACTACTTAAACATTCAAGATGTAAGCATGAGGTAACAAATGTGTAAACAATCTGATTTCAGACTCTTATTACAACCTAATTTACCACAGTTAAAAATTATTAATGTGCAAATTCTGCCATGCCAAGGTATTAGTAAACTTTAATCTCACAGTTCAGTTTTTCTTAACAGCAGCTTGGACTTGGACACGTTATTTGCAGTAGTGGTGATTCTTCATAAAACTACTTAGGATAAAAATCCTTCACAGCTATTTCACAAGTGAGGAATGATTTTCACAGAACTGTAAGATGTTCCATCAGTTGATGTGGTGGCACAGTGAATACTTTCATCCTGTTCAAGATCTGACAAAGTGCACAGAACAGTCAAGCATGCAGAGTTTTTGTTTCCGTAACACAGCACTGAACACCAGAAGTACCTCTGGCCTCTGCCTGATCATAGTGGCATGTTCATTCACTGAAAAGCCCTGTCATAAGGTACTTACTGAAGGGCAAGAGTGAAAGAACCATTAATAAAATCTGAGTAAAGAAATATCTTTTTAAAAAGGTGCAGATTGTTCTTATCAAATGTGGCAGGTCACCTGTAACAGCAGGCATCAGTGTTCCCTTCTGCTGGTGGAGAAGCTTAAGAGTCATTGGTATGAGAAATTTTCTTCCACAGTAGAGTTTTTAAGTTATTAAGTATTAAAGAATGCTCCATTTCCATCTGATTTGCTGTGACTTTAAGGGCAATACACAAGTACAATTGTTTTTCTAGTTCCTCGTGGATATCGGAAGGAGCACCACGAAGCAGATAGTCTTTAAGAAGCTGACAGGCTTTTGCCAAATTTGGCTGAATTACTTCTGTGGTGCATCTCATTTTGCTTTGGTCACACAGTGTTCTACAGTCTGTACCATAAATGCAGTCCAAATCTGAGTCACACTGACGATCTTTAATTATTTCCTTCAAATTCATTTCTGGCACAATTTTTCTCATGTCCATCATTTTCAAATCATATTTATCATTATATCCCAAGTTTTTGGCACTTGTATCACACATAAGAAAGTTTCCATAAGGTCCATGGAAAATATCTTCCACAAATTCCAAGAGCCCTATAGCTATTTTTGCCTTTCTTGGCCATGATGGAGTGAACCACTGGTCCATGCTTCTTCTGAAGCCAGAGGGAATGAAAAGTTCTATAATCCATGGAAGGCTGATCCCATAGAGAGAGGTATATTCAACTCTTTCTGTCACATAGAGATCCCCACAAAACCCCATCAGTTTGGGAGTATGTTCTTTATCCTGCAAGATCACCATTAACAGAAACTCCTCCAGCTGCAGAAGGGCCCATGCAGATTTTGCCTCTGGCAAAGAGACTCTGCCATCTTTGTTTCCATCAGCAAAGGACAGGATCATATTAACCAATTCTGAAAGATTTCCTTGTTCACCCAACTTTGCCTAAAAGCAACAAACAAAAGATTAAGTGTGACTTCATTAACTACCATCAATCCATCTGTCATTCTACCTCCTGTTAATCTTCTAAGAATAATATGGTAGTGTATGGTCTAGTTTTCACTGGTTATGGATATCACAGCACCCGCTGTCGGATGCCTGAAGAGCTTCCTTTTTGTTCTGTTTTCATAGGCACTGAGCATATGATCTTCTGAAAGTACTAGTGTTCTCTGCATTTCAAAATGCAAACATTAAAATTCAAACATTATTCTTGGTCAGATCAGTCTTCAGAAAAATCACATCAAGTAGCTTGTTCAATATTCTCTTAGAAGGCGTATGCAGAATCCAAAAGTTAAGATCAGGTTTAGTTGTCAGCTGATTAGACCTTACAGATGTAGAGAAATTACATTATCAACTACATTTTGGCCAACAATAAAAAGTACCAAGACACGCTGGGTACAAACCCTGTAAGGTAAGTGTACTGAAATACTTCATTTTGTTAATTGCTAAAACCACTTCAATTGCATCGATACACAGAAGCCACTGATCAGAACTGTTCTATTTTCAACTACCATGAATTCACACACAAAGGCAGATAAACTTTCTCCAAATTGTCCTAAAAACTACCCTAACACACCTGCTGCTCACCCTTTCCTAGAGATAAAGCTGCTGTAATGCAGGACAACTGGCATCAGCTTCAATCACTGTTACATGTGTGTGCACATTCGCTCAGCTCTGACAGCGCTTCCATCGCTGGAGACATCAGAACTATGACAATAGCAACAGAATTTTAAGAAAGAAAACCCAAAATCAGAATTAACAGAGCATCAAAGTGGTTATATTATCAATACTCTGGAGCAGGATTAAGGCAATCAAAATAAGCATCACATTAACATAACACAGAAAGGACAAGTACAAGTGCTCACTCTGGATAAAGAGATTCCTACTGCTCAGTTAACAACACAGAACTCTTCTCAAGCATGAACAATAACCTCAAAAGCACAAAAATATAAATGTTTTTACCATATTTTCTATACAAATGCAAGTGAAAGCAGTAAACATGCAAGATGAATGCCAGCTTCCATCATTTAAAAAGTAAAGAAAAAACCTGATATTAGTTACTTCAAACTTCAAGATAAGCAACTCTTGGAAAAACTGGTTTTGTGCTGATTATTTTTCTAATATGTACCTGAACATGGCTCATACAATAGGGTATTCTCTCCAGCTTCAGGAAAACAAGCCTGTCAGTCAAAATAGAATAAATAAGCATATACTTACTTTAAAAAGACCATATACCATTTCTTTGAATTTTTCAACAGTGGTTCCTCTTGTTGGTTTATCAAATAGGACTACTTCCTTCCTTGGTTCTGGGTCAGTACCAAAATCAAGTTGAGCAGCTTCCTCCATCTGGCATTTTATAACACTTTGCAGATTTCCCCAGATTCCTAAATACATCTAGGCAGAGAAAGAGGGGAAAAGGTAAAAAACACTGTACAAGTCCATCTGAAGACTGCCTGTCCTCTAACCACTGCTTCAGGAGTCAAACAGCAACACAGATCAGAAAACAGAGCCCTGTACACAGACAATGCACAGAGCAATTCAAACAGTGGCAACTTCAAACCCAGCACACTGCTGTGGGTCCTGAGGGACCCACTCTGGCAAAACACAGACGGCTTCACACACAGGATACTGGCATTGCTGCCACCTTGGCAGAGGGTGTTACGGGGCTGCTGCTTCCATTTGTGAAGCAGGGCGGCAGAGGAGCACTATGCTGTACAAAAGTATGATTATTCTGTCAAAATGTGAAAGGATCCAGTATGTATTATATATATTATATATATTTCCAAAATACATCCATTATAAAACAATGCTATATCCCTCTACATACAGGAATAATATATACTACTGTATGTAAGAACATATTGTACACATCAATAGTATTGTATCTTCTCTATATAGGTATTTTTATGTATGCACATGTGTGTATATACACACACACACAAACATGCTCTGCATGTCACAGCAAATGAAGTTTGAAATAATCTGTATTAAACAGACACAACTTGCTGACATTAAGGTCTACTTGATGTTCCAGACAATGACATTTCAGTGGGAAATAATAAAACTAGATGGGATGAGTAAAGCCTTACCTGGTTTTTGGGCTTTGTTGACAAACATTTTCCAAAATACAATGTTTCTTTAGCACAAAGACTACTACATGCTGACCCATCAATAACTCCAGTCTTGTATTTATCACACTGAAACAAACAAGGAGAAAAATATTTAATAAATTGCCTGAGAAAGAAGGCAACAACTGTATCCCTTCCAACACCTCAATCTTGAAAGAAAAAAATCTAATGAAAAAATTTTAGTAACCCTATACCAAAATAATGTTAAGAGCCACAACTGGTTTTATGTGTAGCTGAAGTTGTAATCTTACTTCAACATGACGGAGTAAGAGAATTTGATTCAATTACATGTGATGCTGCCTGAATTGGCTGTGGAATTAGTCAAATACTTTAGAAAACTATGCTAAATATACTTACTATTATTTTCCTACAGTCATGTCCTCTGCACAGCTCTGTGTAGGTGGAGTACTGAACATACATAACCCAGCTGCCAATGAACACAACCAACCACGAGATGAAGAGATATTTCATCCGCACGTACGACAAACGGACCTGGAGGACACAAAGAGAAAATATTATTTGCAATTCACTGAGCAGCAGTAAACATGATTTACTATTTCACCTTTAAGGAATTTGACTTCCACAGTGATAAAATAAGCAGACTGCATTACATGGAACATTCACTTCCTTCAGTGAGCAAAACTGACAGGGGAGGTCAGTTTGACTTATGTAAGTGGAAGGAAAATTGAGATATAAATAAATAGAAGAAAAGGTGTCAGACCCTCACAGGGCAAGCCAGGCTGCAGGAACCAATTTGATCAAAATCATAAACTGCCAGAGCTCAATTACATGCATTTCTCTCTAAGACCAGCTACTTATGTTCCACTCAGGGTAAATCAAATCCAGCAGACCAGGACGTTGGTCAAAAAATAATCTGTGTTAATGTGTAAATGTGCAAGACAGATACACAAAGAGCATGGTGGCTACCAGGGTCAGGTTCCATGTGCTGAAGTCTCCCACTCCTTCCTTGAAACTACACCATTTAATTATGCAAATGAAATTCCTCTGTACTAGCCTCACCTTCAGCAGTCTTTCCCACAACTGCATGCAAGACTTTCCTGTCATTTCTGTGGCCTCATATTTACAATTTTCACTAGAGACAGAGAAAAAAAGTATTTAAAAATAAGAACTGAGGGGGAGCTAAGTGTCTTGCAAAGTAGAAGGGATGTTCTGGTTTCTTTTTCCCCTCCTCAGGGTCTGGTGTGCAAACAGTTTGATTTTCTTCCTCACATCAGGATTAGAAAATAATTAGAAAGTCAGCATCAGCTTTAGCTACAGGATATAAGGAAAGTGCATGAGAGCAGCTATATTGGGTCAGTATGAGATCCATTTCTGTGAGTATCCTGATCTTCTGCAGTAGCTATAGGAAGATGCTATCCAAGACTGAGAGCATATTCTATATCCCAGATTGGCAGGTCCTAACTTAGCTGTTCCTCATGGAGAAATTATTCCATATGTTTGGAAAAAGTTCAAAGAAAGGTAGTGATGATGAGCAGTTTTGCTGTCACATTCATCCACAGAACTGCAGCAGACATAAATCAGTTATTTTTAACTAGAAAGACTGCAATAACTTCCTAGTATTTATTAAAATATGACAGACAACCAGCATGCATTACACCCTTTCCTCTTGGGAAGAAATGATCCCAAGGCAAGAACACTATTAAAGGGACAGAACTGCAAGCTTTTTATGCAATTTCTTAGCTAAAAAAAAAAAAAAGAGACAAAATACCACACCTACATGCTTACAACATGAAGCATCACAAACCTTCTTGCAAACCGCACTACTTGAACAGACCGATGAAAAGCAGCAGAAGTCATTCTACATGTGAACCAGCAGTAAAGTGAGAATTTATGGGTTCAGAACTACTTCTCCCACCCCCTGCAGAAGAAAACTGAAATCTGTTCCAGCACAGGTGGACTCAGTCTCATCTATTCCTTCTTCCAGATCGTTTTCTGTATTTAGTCATTTACAATTTTCACTTATTAATTTTTCTTTCCAGTACTCATCTCAAAACGGTTTTTTAGACAGTCTCAGTGTCCCCCTTTTGAACCACACATCATCTGCTATTCTTTTTCTTCCAGTTATTTCCAGTCTGTTTTCATCTGACTCTGCAACACTGGCCTCAGTTCCCGTTTTCCACTTTCTGTCGTCCATTGTCCAGTTCCAGCTCACTACCTCATCCACTTCAGTTTGTCCAGCACAACTTTCCTGCTTCAGAACCCTTGTCCTGAACTACTGCCCCTGTACAAAATGTGCTTACCATCCACAAGCACCCTTCTTTCACAGCTTTGGGAAGCCAGCAGAGATGGCAGGGCAAAGCAATAGGAGACTGTCTCTCTCCCTGTTCTCACTTCCAAAGGAAAGCTGTAAGCAGGGCAGATGGATTCTTTCCCTGCTTTAGTTCTTACATCCTCACACACAAAATCAACCCAAACAAACCTGTTGTTGCCCAGCAGGTCTGTCCCGGGAAGCCCAGGGTGCCAACCCCGAGCCCGCCCTCCAGCAGGGTCTCTTCAAGCAGCTCTGAACTGAGGGGAACCAGCAGCAGAGCTGCACCAGCTGCAAGCACAAAACCAGATTTTTCTCTGTCCACCTACAGGATACAATGGGCTTTTTCTTTGCTGCCTTCACACTTTCTGCTGGTTGAATTACAAATGATATATAGTAATTTTGGCACTTATAAACGAGGACTACTGCAGCATAGCCATGCAGGTTCAATGTCTTCTGTTTCTCATTATTATTTCTTATATCACAAAAAAAGATGGTTCCATAAACATTTTTTTAATTACCAGGTTTCAAGCTAGTAATAATACCAATGAGTGTTCTATAGTTCAGTGCCTGAAATTATCTAACTAGGTGAGTCATTCATCTATTTTTACTTCAGCTTAATGCTTCTGTAACCAGATACATGGAACAGAATGAATGACTTTCTGTGCCTTTGCAAGCACCATGAGATTCAGCAACATCTGAAAAAAGTACAAAAGCCATTTGTAATTAAAGCACAGTATTTTGATAAAATCAGATTGTATTCAATTATTGATAACTATGCAAAGAAGGCATTTTTAAGCATTAGGTTTCTTGTGCTCATCTTTTTATAAGGACTGACATCTAATCAATGGGCCAAGTAGCTGCCCCTTATTTCCACTTCCATTCCCTTGCCCAAATCCTCTGTCAAAGGTTACCCCCACGAGGCACACTCTCTAGAAGCATACACACATACACACACACACACACACACACACACACACACACACACACACACAGGTCTCATACTCGGCATCATCATCTGCAGGAAAAAAAATTATATCCACTGGAAGTTTCCAGTAGTCAAACAAATAATGAGCTGGAACAGTTAAGGCACATGAGAGTGTGGGACCAGAGGGGCACCCTGGACTGCCCAGCCACCTGCACAGAGCTCAGCTGCCAGCCCTCTTACTGAGCAAGCACAATCAAGATGTGCCAGGCTGAAACCAGAATGGCCTCACTCAAACCATCCTTAACTTCCTGCCTTCAAACTGTCACAGAGCTAACCTAAAATATTCTATTTTCCATCTAAATATCTGCTACCAGTGTATTGTCGTGACCCTAATCTGAGACAACGGGTCATCCCGTATTTTGTAAAATAAATAAACTCCCAACACAACAATCACCCACACAGAACTCCAGCAACAAAACTGTTGAGAATCTAACCTAAAAAGTATGTATGTTTTAAAACTGCTTATGGTAGTCTATCTAAATTTGGGGTAGGGGGTTGGGAAGGGGGGCAGGGAGGAGGGAAAAAAACCCAAACCCCAATCAAACAAAAAACAAACCCACAAAAACCCAACCAACACCCCTCCCTCTCCACTCCAACCAACCAACCAACCAACCAACCAACCAACCAACCAAAAAACACATAAAAAACCCCAAAACAAACACAAAACCCCCCCACATAACAAGGATGCTCTGTTTACAGTTTCAGGTAAGTCCTCTTCCTTCCCACCCAACCTCCTGTTCTATCCTCAGCCTAGAGCTGCTGAGATACACTATACAAGCTGGGTGCTTTCTCTGTTACCTCATGTAGTTTACTTTTCAGGTGTTTTTAATTTATGAACTTCAATTATGTTTCTTCAAATTAACTTTTTTGATTCCTATCAGAAGTCATCTTGTATCTTGACATACCCGCTGCACATTCTTGCAGGAAACACTTTCTCTACAAATCCCATTCTTCAGGTGAGACTAAACACCATTTTTTTCAGAAAGAAAGTAAAAGCACCAGTTAAGAATAAACTAAAAATGTTTCCAATCAAAGCTGCATAATTTGATTAATTCAGAACACGTTAGTTCAAGGCTTTCCCCTTTGGGCCACAAAAGGGGGGGCTGCAACAAGGGCAGGACCACGTATGCAAATCTGGGGGTGGGCATCAAGTCAACACAAGGTGTGTTCAGTTACAGCATTTTCTACTTCCTTCCACTTCAAGACTGCTACATATAAATAAACTACATCCTAAACTTGGATCTAAACCTAACTTACATCTGAACAGTTCTGAAACCCTATGACAGAAACCACATGCATGAAATACCTGCAGCCTGTGCAGATAAAGCTCCAGTGTTACCTTTACTCAGCTTCTTTGGGGCAGGGTATAAGGGACCCACCCATTTGGTGTCAAGTCCCAGTTTATCCCACACTGCATTCTACATGGCATTCTAGGTATTTCCTTTAAGTTCTTTTATTCAAGCTGGACACAAGCAACATAACAGGAAATAATTTTTTTGCTCCAAAATGGGTATCACCCCAAAACAATCAAATCAAGGCAGAAGCAATAGCAAGATACCTCGTTTCTTCTGATAAGCAACGTGCCGTCTGGCAACTTTAAGTGCTCTCTCAAAAACAATTTTTATTTTATTTCTCCCAGAAGTGTGATTCGTCAGAAATGGTCACAATTTGACATACATTCCACATTTGGATACCAAACACTGCATAAAAATAATCCATGACAAAAACTGCATCACGACAGAGTTTCTGGGTGCACTGACTTCAATATCCCAGCATGTCTTCCAGGGCTTTCTGGCTCCCAGAAGCCAAATCTGCACCTCCAACTGCATCACACACACCTTCAGAGATGGAAAATAACATGAGAACTTCTTTCACCATGTGACATTCTACCCACCAGCAAGAAAGCACATCAAACAGTGGCAGGCAGCTTGCAGAGATTCAAGCAACATCTGTGTGAAACAGAAGCCAATGAAACTTGAAAAACCCTCAAGCCCGGGTCACAGATTATTAAGAACATGCAACCACAAGAAGGATGCAAATGTAGCTGTAGATACTAAAGGCAAATATATGAAGGATTATTGTTTCACAGCTGCAGTCAGTCTGGAAGATAAGTCTAGAGAGAACAGTATGCTTGTGGAAGAGTCTGAATGGGAAAGATAAAAGTATTAGTGTTATTTCACTTGGAACTTGTTTTTAGATGTCAAGCTTTCACTATTTAAATACCCAATACTTAATAAAATATTTCAGAACACCCATAGAGAGAACTAAAAGTGTTTTATTTCATCCTAATTTCTACAGATAATTCTGACAATAGTCTTCAAAAAGCTTCTCACAAGACTCTTCTCTACAAATGTCTTCTCTTAATGGTATTACTGAAAATCCCAATAAATTAACTTTCTTCAGTATTTCTCCTGCACATAAATAAGAGGAAATTGTTTTTTAAACAATTTCTAATAACCCTGTTGTAGAACACAAAACACAGAAAACTACTGCTAAAATCTGGCAAAGGTCAAAAGAAATACACCTGACAGTTGTAGGCAAAGCTGTTTCACGTGTGAAAACTGCTTGGGAACCCAAACTTCTGGAACAGCAAACCCCCTACATTCCTTTGCCTTTCTTGCTGAAACCTTACATGAACCTTTAGAATACTAAACTTTAAACCAAAGTGCTATTTAATGCAACTTTGTATTAACTGCGTACCATTTTAGTACAACCTCAGAGATCAGCACTGGCCTGCAGGTGTCAGGACCACTACAGAATATTGACTATATTCACAGTATAGAATACTGTATATATGGGTTCATCCAAAGTTGTCCTCCTTCTCAGGCAGAAAAAGAATGTGTTTGAGACAGAAAATCCTTCCCAAATGCCATCTGACTACCCTCATATATTTGGCAGGAAGTTCCAGAGAAGCCAGGTTTATTTTGAGCTCAGCACTGTGCCAATGCCCTTGCGTAGCTTTTGACTTGCAGGAGCCACCCTGCCAGCTCAGAGCACGGACAGCAGCATCCATCTGCTTACAGACATCCACAGCGTTCCACTCTCTGATTCAAAGGGAATTACTTTTCCAAGGACTTCCTTATCACATTCAGCAAAAGGCCTGCTTGTTATTTGGTTTCCTCCCATACATTCCCCCTATCCAATTTCTACTTCCTCACCCCCATCAGTCTCTGAGCGTAGCCACACTCAGTGCACTCCATCCCACACGGGCAGGTGCTGTGCTAACACAGCAGGGACAGGGACTCACTGAGCCTGGTTCGGCCACATGTGCACTAACACAGCAGGGACAGGGACTCACTGAGCCTGGTTCAGCCACATGTGCACTAACACAGCAGGGACAGGGACTCACTGAGCCTGGTTTGGCCACATGTGCACTAACACACCCACAGCACAGAGCACTCACTGCACACACACCACGCAGATCATCTGAACACAATCCTGAGCAAGAAGTCCCAGACAGCCTATAGGGAGCAACACATACAGACAGACTTCATTTGAACTTGTGACTAACTGCTAGGAAACTTGTAATAAGAACATATTCAGGGCAACAGGAGGACCTGAGAGTTCCAAAATTATCAAAAAAGGAAGAAAGTGTTCAAAACCAGGAAACAATTTCTCTTTGCAATTCCACTCTTCCATCAAGATGCTTAAATATGAGCCAGGAAATGCAAGAATGAGGGAAAGCACTTGCAATGCTTGAAGTTACAAAGTCAACCTCTTCCATCACTTGTATATTTTGCTAAGTCATGTGCATTGAATAATAATTAGACATTCATCCCCTGAAATAGAACTGGAAAACCACTTCTGGCACAACTCAAGTCTGGATGCACTCCAAAGCATATGGAGAGTAGTGAATCAACATGCACCATAACTTGACAGTTTTTTGGTAAGTGTACTTTTTATTTGAAACATTTTTATGGTTAAAGAGTATGAAAGCATTTCTTTGCTGAGTATTACAGAGACCTTAATTCTACAAAGTATTCCACATAACCATAGTGCACTAATCTCCTCCAACTCAGAGCTGCTTACTCCATTCTTTGATATGCTCGCAATAGGAAAGGACAGATAAAAATGTAGGCCAATCATGTTAGAAACCTTGCTTTGTTCTCTGTTCAGATTGGTTTGTGGATCACAGGATACACTTCAGGTATGCTGACGTGATGTCTGAGAGCATTAGCCCACTTTGTGTTAGATGCCACATACTGGACACATTCACATCTTTAAGCGCAGAAGTGAATTCCTAAGATTATGCCCATGTCTTAACTTATTTTGTATCCCGAGTAACCAAACTGAGTAAACAGAGCTGAGGTATCTTTTGAAATAAAATAATGACCAAGATGGAAAATGGGATATATCTCCTTAAAAGGTTAAAGAAAATAAAAGGGATTACAATTTTAAAGCAAAGAGATGATACAGGAAATCTCTGTTGTGTAGGGCTTTAAACTTGCTTATTCTTTGGCCCTTCAAAGACAGTCTCTTGCACATTACTGAAGTCCATGGAGCACTTCTAAAGGGTCTGTAAAGTTGGTCCAGAGTCTCTAGGGGCCAAAAAGCATCCAAGCATGCAAGTGCTCTTTACATGATTATTGTCCTAAGCCTCACAATACAATTGTTAACTACAGCTATCAGAAAGAATTTCAGGTCAATGTCTCCTAAATTTTGGACCTCTCTTCATAAGACATAAAATCCCACTGTTATTGCCCCCACTGTAAAATCCTATAAATACAAATAGATTACTTTTTTGGGGTGGTTTTTAGTAGCATTCAAAAGTTTGTCAGGTTTTAGGATATTTTTGTTGATTTTGTTTACTATTATTACATGATTTGCAACGGCAAAATTTTGTACTTCAGAGTTATTATGCTGGGACTGAACTTTAGCATTGTCTCAGGGAGTCCCTAACCACTAAGTTTTGGGCTGAGCTAAGATATCCAAGAGTTTGCGCTACTGTTCTGCTCATATAAAAGGAGCAAGGCAAAGATCATCAACTCATTACATATGGGTCTAGCATTTTGCATAAAAGCTGAAGAGCACGTACATCTGCCACAGACTATCTGTTGCAAATCAACTCATAACATCCTGCTCCTATCACAGCAGGAAAGCTGGAACAGGTATTAAATTTTGTCTTGCAGAACCTGATATTCTGTCAACTCATTTCACAAGTTTTCAAAAAGTCTGGAACACCAGCCATCAGAAGTTGGAATCCACTCAGTGATAACCCTCCACTGTACAAACACCTTCCACGTGTGCTACTTGAAATGCTGCACAGAAATACTACACAAACCTTTTCATCTTGCTTATAGCCCTCAGTGAGTTAAGTCTAACATTTACTTAGAGACTGCTGGCTTCTTTGGAGGCAGTCTCCACAAAGCACTCAGCAATTAGTGTAGTTAAATCATCACTGCATTTGTCATTACCAACAGTAGCGTGCAGTGACAAGCAAAGCCAATACATTGATAGTTTGCTGCCATTCTATGGATGCATCAAATATCAACATACATTCA
>JAOXXN010000120.1:19297723-19308084 GCA_026770055.1 Myrmophylax atrothorax
CTCGCCGCCCCCAGGGCCGCCCCGCACTGCCAGAAGGCGCTCGGGGCGCTGGCTGGGGACAGGCATGCAAAACTCGGTTAATAAATAACGTGTTGATTGCGAGCAGGCTCCTGTCATTTACTGGGCAGGGTATTAAACACAGCTACAGGCTTGTTACAGTCTTAGAAAAAAAGACAAGTGTTTCCTTCAAAATAAGGAAGGAGCGTTTGCCTGAGCCCATGTTGCCACAGATGAGGGAATTCTTTCCTGTGAGGGTGGCGAGGCGCTGGAACGGGTTCCCCAGGGAAGCCGTGTGCGCTCCATCCCCGGCCGTGCCGCCCCCGTCCCCAGCCGTGGCCGCTCCATCCCTGGCCGTGGCCGCTCCATTCCCGGCCGTGGCCGCTCCATCCCCGGCAGTGGCCAAGGCCGGGCGGGACGGGGCTCAGAGCCTGGGCTGGTGAGGGGCCCTGCCCGGTGCGGGGATGGAACACCATGGGCTTTAAGGGCCCTTCCAACCCAACCCATTCTGTGATTCTATGCTAGTGCCATAACGCAGGGAAAGAGTTACTAATTTCTTCTTCACCAGAGTATCTCTCAGCCCAACTGAAATTTGTGGGAACACTGTTAACTTCCAATAGAATCACCCTTTATTAAGTACAGTTTGACTTTTGTCCCACCTTCTTGTGTTTATGACTTGATTGTGACATCTGTCAGCACAGGGACTGTGGGGCTTACAGGGCCCATGGAGTCCCTGAGCCCTCGGAAGCCTTTGGGGCCTGTAGGGCCTGAGGCAGCCAATGTCAGGGGCTGGGCGTCTCCAGCTCGGATGCTTCTTGACTGGGACACTTTGGGCACAAAGATTATGCCACAGTGTGGGCATAAAAATGAGATAAACAGATCATAATACATCTTTGGGTGTTCAGTGCCCTTATCAAAGAAGGCAGCTTTGATGAAAAGATGGGTCGCAAAAATACTACTGTAAGGATAAGCTGGCATTTTTTGGCAGGGCTTACCCTTAAAGAAAGATGTGTCTGTGGCTGGTTTTTGAATAACATAATCACTGACAGTCACTCTGAATTATAACTCTGAAAATTAATTAGTATGATTTGGCACTCCTGTAGAAGCAATCCTGGTTTTAATAACAGCCAGTGACTCTCACACTTCAGGGGTTTTCTTCCCCTCCCGCGCAGCAGGCCCAGATGGCCGCGCTCTCTGCGTCCCCTCCCTCCACAGTTCGTGGCTGCCACAGGCTGGGCTGGATTGTGGGCACGCAGCACATCAGCAGCACAGAGGAGGCCACAGAGCAAACATTCTAACATTTTGCTGAATAATCTCAAGCCCTTACTTCATCCAGTACTCTATGCCAACCCTTGGAATGACAGGCTGGGAATAATTGTGAAATGTGGGTCTCCCATATGGCTGGCAAGGATCTAAATGTCTCCTTCCTGTTACATCGAGATCCAAACAGTTCCTGGCATATGTTTATTAGGGGATGTATTTTTCACTGAGTACATCAGATCTTCATCATCTGTGAGATGCTTTATTCCAGTACTGGAGCACTCTTTGTGCCCAGGCTTTGCCAAATGCTAAAAAATAAGGCCATTTCAGCCTTCCTATTTCAGTTACCTCTTAAATTCCCAGTTAAGCCTCAGTAGAGGCAACTCCCATAGAAAGCTGAGGCCACGTAAGCCAGAAGAGAAACAGAAAAGCTGTAACTTGCACTGACTTGGCATTCACTGGATGTGCAAAACCAAAGGAATATTCTAAAGACTGGGGGAGCAGAGGCAGAAAACCCACATGGGTGGAATATGTCATGTTGATGTATTATTTACTGTACAGCCTTTCAGTTCTGCAATTCACACATTATCCATTTTTGTACGCTATGCCAAAACTTTGGTATATCTTAATGTCCAAGCAGTGGATGTTATGTTGATTTATTGCTGCCTATTAATTTTTAAGTCTCCTATCCAGCTATAACAACACTGAATATTGTTATTCTAGTGATGCAGGGTTTGTGTATAAGACAGAAATCAGCTGCAATTTATATAATAGCACCATTTGTCATTCATAGTGTCAAAAGGTAAATGTATTTTTATAATACCTTCTTACCTTCATCTGCAGTTCTATGACAACTTGGAGCTTATTACACCTTAAGAATAACTCAGAAATAGCAAAGAATGGTTGCAGATGATGAAGCCTCCAGGAATTCTGGACATATAAGGATTGAAAATATGAGACAGATGAGACTACTGAAAAACTACAGAGAAGAATCTGAATTCTTCAAGATAGTATAATGTGCACCTTTAAAATGTAATAAAGAATTTTATCCAATTTCTTTTGAAGTAAAGTTTCTTCTACTTGAGCAAGTAATACAGGATTTAACATTAAATTAATTAACATCAACTTATTGCAGTGGTGCTGGACTTGCTTCTTTCAGTCTTTTGAAGCAGCTGCACCCACTTACCAATTTAACTTCAGTGCTGTCATAAAAGACTCCATGGGGAATCCTCAGGCTCCACACATTGTCCCCACCATCATATTACATGCAGGGAGCCTCTGGCTAATGTTAATAATCACAAGACTTCTAATGTTGATAATCACAAGACCTCTAATGTTGATAATCACATGACTTCTCTTTCTCACAGCAGCTTTGCCAACTTCCAGTCTGCCTAGCATGGCTTCCTGGACTAGTGCTCTTTTTCTTTGGATATGCCTAAGAAATATTCTGTGATCCTGAGCAGCTGCCACAGTTTTAAAATATTACAGCACTACTAGGAAAGAAATGCCTTAGCATTTGCCTGTTGCCTTGGTTTGTTGCTATGTTTAATAAGTGTATTTATACAATACATAAAATGGCAATGATTCAAAAGAAAATTACCTACACTTTCTAAAATGAAGTCTAGAAAAATTTAGAGGTTTCTCTCCTTTCGTATTACTCAGCTATCTACTTACTCAGATACCTCTCTAGGAGTGTGTTTTTATGCAGACTGTACTTCCTTAGACCTGTCCTTGTGAATGAAAATGCAGGCCCAGCCAACCTTTAGACCTAAAACTTTTCCTTCTGTTCCCTTAGTAGTGAGAGTAGTTTCCTTCCCCTTTGCAAATTTCTGTGAAGTCTGTCTTAATTAGTGTGTTAACTTCAGTTTTATCCTAAGAAATTGTTTCCTATCACATTCAGATTTTTATAAATGCTAATGCTTCTATTGCATGAATAGGTGGAGCCATCTTTTACCCAGAAAGCAGACACAGCCTGCTGAGGTTTCCCTTGTGGCTTCACTTGGTATAAACACATCATTAATCTATTTGAGGAAACACTCTCTTCAGCAACCAGGTTTCATTTCTAAGGCTGTGTTTACATGGTCACTTCAATCTCACATAAATCCACCCTGATACAGAAGCTGTTGGTACCTACCTTTTCCCTTGGGTTGGCACAACCATTTCTGCTGTTGTATAAAGAACTAGATCAATAATCTGAACTAAAAACTAACCTTGATTCTTTTGTCCTCTGAGTTGGGTTAGAGGCAGTCCAATTGCTTCCATCAGTGGCTTGGATTTAACACTAGAGTAAACTGGCTATTCGTAACCACTGAAACTTTAATCTTATTTAAACACATGTATTTCTAAAAAGATGTGTTTTAATACAGTCAGATAAATTATATACATGTATGTGACTCATTGGCAGCTCTTGACTGAGATTAGATACAACAACTATTATTAATCATTTGGAGATACTTATTAATTTGAGATACAAGTCTTTGCTTTAAGAGACACAATGTCTACTGTTCTATTTGGCTAAATTTTTTAAAATTCAAAATGTACTAGAAAATATTACAGTAAATAGGTCTTAATAACATAATATGTTTAGTGTAAATAGGTCTTCATAAATCCAGAATAGAAAGCTTTACATGCTACAGGCCTGTATACATTAGAGGACTCAAAAAACTCCAGGAATACTGAGCTCATAAAAAAAGATCTGAAGGTGATTGTTATGTCATTAATGGTCAATTGCAAGCAAATGCTGAACAACAGTTCACATTTGTGTTTGTATTGTTTCAAAGTCTACAAAGACAACACAGCTCAGAGTCAATCAACCAATAAAATTAAGGTTCATTTGTACATATTTGTCCTTTCAAGACTATTTCCTGTATAATTACTGGAGTTATGCGGTTCAAGAATTTCACTCGAGATTGATTGAGGTCATATATTAAAATGCCACTTGCTAGCATTAATCTATTTCTAGTTTGCAAAACCTTTTATCATTTTCAGAGAGCTTATTTTGGTTTATGATTTTTAAAATGTACCCAGCTTTCAACATAGTTATTTTGCTTAATTATCCAGGCTGTTGCCTTCTTTGAATTAATGGGAAAATAAAGTTGTAATCCACTATGAACTTCTATTCACACTATTTGAAATAAAAGACTTCTTTGTTCTGTTTATTTTATGCTCATGGTAGTCATCTGTTAAAAACACAAACATTTTTAGAATAGAAATGTTAGAGTCTTATTTCCTATTTATGAACTTCCCAATAAACAGTCTAGTTGGCATTTTCTTATTGCCCTATTCACATTTCCCAAAAATTGTTTCCCGTAATTAGCACTTCCACTTTCCTGCTTACTTTATAAGGTAGCTCAGAGAGCTAGGAAACATCCAAGTTCTAGTCCACACTCTTTCAAAAATCCTCTTAGGTTCTAAATGCAGGATTCCAATACTGAAGCTAACACATGCTGATACAGGAAGGTCAGTGGTGAGGATGAGATGTCAGCAGAATTCAATTAGAAAGATGTTAATTTTTAACTCCTAAGGAAGTTTAGCATTGGAACAAATTACCTGGCAGGGTAAAACCTTTCTCATCACATGGTGTACTTAATTAAGAGCTCTGACTGAAACACAAATAGGAAAACAGCTGCAATGGTTTGATGCATTGCTGCCCGCAGCTGTCCTGCCATTCCCTCTGCCGGAGGACGTTTCCACTACAGAACTGGTTCAGTTCACAGTCGAGCACATTTGCTTTAATTGCCTGAGAAGTCAGTTCAGCTAAAATGCTGGACTGTGAACCTCAACTAGTGAGTTACAGCTCTGCCCTGCCTTCTGCCAGCTATGGTATGGAGGAGCAAAATGGGCAGAGGAGCCACTATAGACAACAGAGCTGCCGTGTGAACCCTTTCCTCGCTCATCCTCCACTACTTACACTTACTCCCCTGCCATTCTCTCACTTCTGCCATGCTCATCTGTGTAGCTGAATGGTGAACTGTTTGCTGAACTCAAAATAACACTGAGAAAGAAAAAAGTCACATTGATTCTCTGTTTTCATTCTGAATGCTACTTCAGTCTGTCATACTTAGAAATGCAGGAATAGCTTGACATTTGGAAGAAGTGGCAGAGACAGGAACTGCTTAAAATGGGATAAGAAGAAAAGCCCTTCAAGTCTGCCTTAAAACTGATGTGTCCTTAAAATACATGCTCCAACACGATGATTTGTTGGGCAGAGTGAATGAATCGTGTTATGCAGGAGTTTGAACTGAACTAGTCATTGCGTCAGGCCTTAAATCTTACAGAAGTAAATCTGCTTCAGTTCACAGGCTTTAATGAAGCTGGAAATCTGGCCCCATATGCAAGAATTAGTACAATGTAGAGGCATGTCTTACCAGTCTTCATGACATTGGCAAAAATTACTCAGAACATAAAACTTTGTCTTACTTGTTTTGCTACATTCAAAACCTCTGTAAGTGAAATGGAGAAATTTTGAACAGAATTGTTAGAAGATTCTGATAGCACCCTGGAAAGCAGTAGTGATCAGCAGAAATCTTTAGGAAAGAAATGTTTTCTTTCAGGAAACCTCTAAAGGTAAGGATTGTCAATCTGTTAGGTCCAAATCCTTTTTTTTTTTAATGTATTTTTGGTATAATCTTATTGAAATTGGTAATTTTGAGGTAATTTTCAGTACATGAACTTTCTTAAAAAGCTTCTCACCTCTTATGAAGGAAGCAGCTATATTACTACACTTCTGAGCTGTTAACTAACTATATGCACAGTTGATCTACTTAATTATTTATCTTTTTTTGGTTCTAGTTTTCACTTCCCTTTAAATAAATGAAACAACAGACAGTCAGGCATACTCCTGGCACAGAGTATGTGCTTTTTTCGATCCCTATGGTAGGCAGTGTATTGATTGTATATTAATTGATTCCTGTAGCCTACTTTCTAGAAAGTGCTGCAGGATCATTGATCAAAAATGCCAGTAGACATAAGGTATTAATTGAATTATTTTAAATTTGTCAGCACCTAAAATTCTACAGTACTTAGCAGGAATTCTGACTGTAAATATAATTACTAGAACAAAATAAAACTATTTTATATGTAGACTGATTTTTTTTTTAAAAAACATGCTGTTTTAAGCAGAGTAGAGAACTGCATACAGACACCAATTTTCTTACATCATTAAAAATACCCAAGCAGAATAAATTCAGTAGTCTAAAATATATTTTTGAGTTCTTTTTGTGTTTAATAGTACACAATTCCTAACAACAGATGTTTTTGCTCCATCTCTACAAAATAATAAAAGAATGACAACACATTATTTTTAATCCAGATTATTTCTTTTATGAAATTTGCAGCACAACTGAACAAAGTTTTTGCCTGCACTAGAAGTGTGTGGAGAGCACCCAAGAAGCAGGTTGTGGCTAGAACTGCTTAAACCAGCCCAGCTGTTAAAGAAAATGCATAACAGAAGTGCAGCTGAAGTAATTTTGTTATTTGGTGATATCTGTAGAGAACATAGGCCTCAAAGATGTATTTTAAGATTGCTCTGTATGAATCTACATCAGGAATTATGCTATTTGATTCCCTGTCTTTTGTTTAAAAGAAACCAAGGCTGCATTTTACATACAATCAAGTCTATTAAAAATTGCTATAATTTGTCTAAATATGTAAAGAATTAACTATTGCAGTTAATTAAATCTTTTATTATCTCAGAGGAAACACACTGAACGTTTATCTTTTGTGATAAACTGAATATATTCTGTGTCACTACAGTGAACAGTGCAAGTTTTGTGCGTGCCCTGAGTTCTCACTGTAAGTAGGTTCAGAGCTCACTTTCCAAACACAGCATTCGAATGACGCCACCATTACTCTCGGACAGAGGATACAGCAGATAAAGCATCTTCAGGCAATCAGACCCTTTCTACATCTTTTATATTGCAATGTAGCTGCAAAAAAGGAAACTTAATTCACAAACCCACAACACTGATTTTGGTTTGGGATTTGAGAGTATACCTGCAAAAAAAAAAGAAAGAAAAAGTAGTGGGTGAGTTAAACTGAGCAGTTCTCTGAAGACACAGAGAGTCTTTGTTAGACTGTTACACCTCTAGCACGGGTTAGCTGGTAGCTGGCCAATGCAGTCATTGTATTTGACACAGATAGGGTGATTTCTTTGAAAATATTTCAAATTACTACAGAGATTTATTTTCTGTTTTGTCAAGATACATACAAAATAACTTGTTATAGTTTAGGTCAACTTTGATGTGAGATTTGCAGTTTTCAGCCAAATTATTTGGTGACTGTGCCTTTATACACAAACAAAGATTTCCTGTGTGTTGACATCCCAGCTGACCTCCTTTTACCTATGTTTTATCCCAGCCTCTTGTTCACATCCTGCACAGTCCACACAAAAATGCCATCTGCAGAGTATTGTTTGAACCTGAACTCATTTACACAGCTGAGGATACACATTTAGGTCTGGTTTTACTTCAAGTCAAACTCTAACCACAATTACTGTTCCCCATCAGAAACTGATGGTTACAATTTGTTTTAATTTAAAACCAGAACAGAATGGAAACTACACAACTTTTCCACCTCTTTTTTTCCCATCCCTCTTCCCAGCCATCCTGTATGATTGAAAGTGCATTCTAAACTAGAGAAAATTACACATTCAATTGCATATTCAAAATTTTCTGTTTCTGATAAAACATGTTTTTAAATAAAACCTGGATTTACAGGTCTAGCAAGTAAGGATGCCCTTTTCACCACAGGCTATGCGTTGGTAATTAAATCACACCAGTAATCTGATACAGCTTTATATGTTTTCTAGTACAATAGCACTGTCACAGGCATTTTACATCCTAGAACCTGCAGTAAATTAAAAAGTCCTTGGAGACCATCACTACTTGACCTCTTGGTCTGCTGAATTCCAGGCAGGGTAAAAGAAAATCAGTTCTACTTTTAGCACTCCTGCACATTAGTGCAGTGTCTTGTCAATGCTTGCCTGCATTTCCTCCTACCCTTGGCAGGTACAGCTCTAGAATCGATCCTACCTGAGAAGTTTGAGACAGCTGGTGAAGTTCCTGGGAGAGGCAAGCTGACAACAGTTTGTCGTAATTTGAAGGAGAATTAAGCCATAGCAAACTGACTTCTGAATTACATAATGCTCACACATGCTTATTGGGCTTTCCCTTTTGTGCGTTGTCCTCTTTAATTTCCCTCAGCTTTTTAGGGTGTTTTCCTATTGACAAGCCCTTTGAAAATGGCCTTTCTCATCCTGAAGTTGTCTTCACATCTGCCTATGTCAGGTCTGGGTATTCCCCTTTGCATTCCTCGTGGGTGGGTGGATTTTGATTTGCTGGCATGGAGCACAGTAGAGCCATCTGGACCCCTGTATGGCCATCAGGGCTGCCCAGGTGAGGCAAGCATGTGGTCCTTGATTCCAGTCAGGCTGAGGCTATCACGCGATGCTTTTCAGTAGCAGCAAATTCACGGGGCCAGTGAGCTTCCTTGGAAGTCCTGCTTGGCAAACTTCTGCTTTCCTGACTCAAGAAGCAGCTCGTTTGTCCCATAGTCAGAAATATTTCAATTGTTCACTTCATAAGCTGCCCACAACCACGTAACATGCATTTGGCCATCTGAAAGAGATGGCAGCCCATGGAATCAAACTGAAGGTCAGTTTATGTTTCCCTTTCGGCTTGTTGTTAATTGTTTCATTCTGTAACTAGAACAGAGGAAGAAATTAGCCTTTTGTCTCTGCATTTCCATTTTTATATGAATATTTTTATTACCACTTCTGCTACCTTGGTTCTGTACTCTCTCTTCAATGTATACATACTCTCAGCTCCTACACCCATGGAGTTACTGCAAGTTGACCTGTCTGCAAACAAACCAATTTTTACACATACATTTATGTGTTATATACACATATATGCATAAATATCTTTCAGCTAGAGCAATTCACTGACCTGCCACATCTGTGTGGCTCCTGGCACAGGGAACAGTCAACACATCAGATGACACCAGCAGCCCTCCGAGCCAGA
Source organism: Myrmophylax atrothorax (assembly GCA_026770055.1). NCBI lineage: Eukaryota > Metazoa > Chordata > Aves > Passeriformes > Thamnophilidae > Myrmophylax > Myrmophylax atrothorax. The sequence goes on from JAOXXN010000120.1 coordinate 19,307,002, forward strand.
AGTGAGTGCAACCTTAGATGGCAGCAGCTGTTGGACAAGTGTGGCTGGCTCAGGTAACTGTACCCTCAACTGCAACTGCGGATAAGAGACAGACCCACAGCCCCTTGCTGGGGCTCTTCAGCCTACCCCCTTCTTCAGCCCAGGCTTCCCCTGCCTCTGTGAGGAGTAGGCTCGGGGGACTGAAGCACCACAAAATATTTCACCACTGGTGTGGGCTTAGTTTATACTACTGAGGCTGTGGAGCAGGTCAGAGGAGCACCCCCGTGGGCTCAGTGGAGCCATGGCAGCACCCCGGGAGGGAAGCAGTGGAGCTGCTCTCAGCTCACCATAGCTCCTTTGCAAAATTCACACTTCTCCCTGGCCTCCCCAGACTTGGCTGGCTGTGCATGTGTGCCACATTCCCCCAGGTCTCCCAAACCCATCTTTACTTTCAGCTGTCTGGTACCTCCAGCCACGCTACAACTCCAGATTGCATTACTTTAACTACCTAATCTAACAGAAATACAGCTCTTCTGTGTTGATAAGACCATTTTTTCTACTATTTTAATGATACATTAGAAGAACGTCACTAGTTTACTGAGACACAATCTGGCTTATGGTATGCTTTTGCAGGCTGATGATGTTGCAGCTGAAAGTACTGTTACTTTGGTTTTATGTTGATATTTAACTAATGCTTATAGACTCATCACAAAAACACATAGTATGAAGAAAAAAAATAGAAAAAAAGTTGTCTGTCCCAGCAGCCCCAAATTTTAGGGGTAGAGTCAGGACCTTATAGATCGGATGTCAGTGCTGGTGTGAAACATGTCGAAATACAAAATGAATGACCGATGCAATAAGAACTGAGTTTTATACTGTTTCTGTATCCTTTTTTTTAGCTGAATGCAGGTAAGCTATGCCATGTTAGAACAGAATCTTGGCTTTCAGGCTGAGATAACAGGACATCAGTGTGAAGTGATCAAAACTTGTCTGACTGACAATAGCTATTACATTTGGATTAGCTAAAACAATGATACTTATATTGCACCTTTTAAGTAAGCATATCCAAGTTAAGAAATGTAACAGTATCGTTATTTCAGAAGC
>JAOXXN010000120.1:19313520-19335340 GCA_026770055.1 Myrmophylax atrothorax
GACGGGAGAGGGTGAAATTTTACTCATCTTATTTCTTCTAACAAAAAATTGTTGGAAACCATCGGCAAGGCGATTCTTTTTGTTGTTGTTTACTTAGCTCTAAATAGTGGAAATAGTCAGAGTGCCTAAGCAAGAGGCAAGTCACAGACAACATACCTTGCTTAAGATGCGTGTCAGTCTCTAACAATTGCCCCTTTTTATTTTAAATATGCAGTCCCTGCATGAAACCCCACATTGAATGTACAATTTTGGCACTGCCACGAGAGCACAAGCACTTTCTTTTTAAATAACAATACTTTCAAAGATATTTTTCCCAAGGATTTTTTTCATAACGTTTAAATAGTCCCTACGGCTTTGTCTCAAACAAGCGAAGAATATGCAAAGTGAGGGAACTACCTAACCTGACTTGAAAATTAAGACAAACCCGAGAAAGAAAAGTCATAATAAGATGCTTAAAAAACCAGCCAAAAAATAGTGTCTTACTTCGTAATCAGACTCTAAAGTAATGAAGCAATAAATTAACGTTAAGCAAGTCTAGAACTGTGCAGCATGTGTTAGACTTGGTGCCAAATGATCAGTGTAATAGAAAATGTTCTCACTTACTTGCATTGCTGTGTGATTGCACTTCTATAGGTATGGTTGTACTCCTACTGTGCAGACTTCAGTGGGATCTGTCAAAATATAACCATCAGTTAGTCACAGGACACAGCCAGCTAACTAGATTATACAGTCCGTGTAGGTCCCAACCCTCACTGGTGCAGAATTCATACCTAGGTCCTTTAAAAGGCTGGCCAATATTTTATAGCTGACTGTATCTCTAGTATGTTGTTAGAATAAGCTGGCAACTGTATTAGTGCAAAACTTTTTCGGAAATAAACTCAAACAAACAATAACAAAACATAAAAAATAAAAACACCAAACAAAAACCCCAACAACAACAAAAAACCAAACCAAAAAACAGCCAGTTAAAAAATGTCAAACTTTACGTAATTTCATGTCCAAGGTCAGCAATTATCTGAACCCAAAGCTGAAAAAAAAACCCCGTGAGAATACTGGAAACAAAGAGACCCAAACCAGTTTGTCAGGAAAAAAAATACAGGCATAACACCAGTGCTCTCTGGATAGCTTTGTGTGTAGTTTTCCCTTTAAAAAAAAAAAAAACAAACAAAAAAACTTTTTAAAACTGCGTCAGCAGCCTGTGAGACTGATCTAAGAGTCGCCTTTTACATTTCCTCTCTTGGTTCTTAAAGGCAGGTACCTATCCGACGGCGACATGCCCAGACGACAATCCCCAGATTATAGGAGTGCCCGTTTTCGCTCTGGCAGCAGTGGCAGAGCGCTCTCTGTTTTCTTCAGAGAAGGCTTCAGTATTTACAGCACATTTACAGCATATTTACAGACGTGTACGGATCGGGGAAGGAGAACAAGGGAGAAGGGGGAAGAAAGCGCCAGAAACAAGTCACCTACCTTTCTTAGACTCATAGCTAGAGGGCCTGTAATGTTGTTCTAGCTGGTTAGTGATCGTTTTCAAAGAGTCACTGCTCTGTTTGTGGACAGAGCTGGCGTTTAGGACAGTCTGACTTAGTCCCTCGTTTGAAGCCACTGCTGCGGAGTTATATCTCAGGATTCCCTGACTCTGGAGAGCGTTAAAGTTCCCATAGTTTGTATAATTGCTATAAAAAGGTGAGGTGTAATAAATATGCCTCCCCAAGAGGGAGGAGGGCGAGTAGGCAGCGCTGTGCGGGGCGGAGGCGGGGGTGGTCGAGGAGAGCGGCGCGGGCTGGCAGCCTTGGCCCAGGGTCTGACTCTTGAGGTCCGAGGTGGCAATTTCGGCCAGCGACCAGAGCTTGGGCTTGCTGGCCGGCGTCGGGGCGCCGGGAGAGGCGCGGGGGGGCCATCAGCCTCGCCAGCTGTGTGCGCGTCCTCCCCTGGAAGGATATTGTCCAAGCAGGCTGCGTCCGCTCCAGGGCCGAGAGAGCGGCACAAAGGGGTGGTGCTGCTCCCTAGTAACTTTGGTTTTGGTTTCTTTTTGTTGTTTTTTGTTTGTTTGTTTGTTTGCAATGCCTCACCTCAGTCTCTGTCAGGCGTGACGATTTGAATGTACACAGTAGGTTTTTAGTTCACTAAAACGTGGTAACTGTTGCTGCCTGAAAGGATGTGCAGTAACGCATTTTCTTTTCTTTGGTATTGAATTCTGTAGGAAGAATGGGCTGATGCCTCTGTAAGTCAAAGAGAACAAAATGGTTCTGTGCTGCATGCCCTGGACTCTGGTATTAGTGTCGAAATATGTGGAGTTGTCGTTCACCTGTGAAGTATCAGGGGGCTACTAAAATGAGAAGGCCTGCATAATGAAATTAAAGGGTCTGCCAGGAAAGCAGTGTAAGGTTATGGTTCTTTCTGGAACCTGTGATAGGTAGGCCCAGCTCATAACTTTAAAAGGTCAAATGTAGTAATGGGTAATGGCATGATTTTCCCCTGACTTTAGTGTAAGGGAATGTGGTCAATACTGTACAACTAACTTGGCAAAACTATGGGATAATAACAAAACAATTTCCCTGTTTTTTCCTTTTGATCTGTAGTCAGGTTGGTAAAAGTTAACACATTAATATTTGTCCCTTTTTTGAGAGCTCAAATGACATTTAATTTGAAAGCATTTGAGGTTCAAAGAGGGGAAGAAGTTTAGTTTCTGTATTATTAGAGCACAGGTTAATGAGTTCATAGCTGTTCAGTGAAAGGACACTAAGGGAAAACAAAGGTTGAAAACATGGAAGAAGGTGCATAATATAGTGAGAATGAGAAGGATCTTTGCAAGGAGCTACAAGCTGTGAAGTGTGGATCTGTATTAAGAGTATAATATAGTAATGTTTTCCACAGTTAACCCTTATTTTGTCAAATAGAGATGTGTGGCTTCTCAACAACTTGCCTTTTCTATTCTTGGAGGGTTTTTAAATGAGATGTAGATACTTCCCAAAAGTTAACTTAATATGACTAGTCAGCAGTTATTCAGGTGTGTATATATATTTTGATAGATGTGGGGCACATGTATTGGTGGTATCAAATTATGTTTGTCCTTTCCTGCATTAGGAGATCAGGTAAAATTTATGATAAGAGCAGCTATAATAAATAAGTTACAATTCTTTTCCTTGTAGAGAGTGGACTTCTGTATTCCTTGTAGATAGATGTGAATTAATACAGAACTACAGGTAGTAAAGCATGTTTTGTGCTCCTCCTGCGAGTTGTGGAGGAGGAAGCTTGCAGAGAAGCAGCACATGTGACCAGAAGCCAATATGAATCTTCTCTTGGTTTGTGAATTTACAGCACTTTTTGTGTGACTGCCCCTGAGTTTGCTGCAGAGTTGGATTCACCTTCTTTCCAGGCCTTGCAGATGGTGTCTAGCTGGAATACTGTGTTTTCATTCTCCCAGTGCAAGAGAGACATCAAAGTAGATGAGTTTGGTGGAGGACTAAGACACTCGGGGACTGGAGCACTTGACCTATGAGAGGGGACTGAGGCACCAAGTTCATTTAGCCCAGAGAAGAAAAGGCTTCAGAGAGACCCAACAGCAGCCTTCCAGCTCCTACAAGACAATTAGTGAGATGCAATTAGTCTCTTCACAGTGGTGCATGGCAGGAGGACAGGAGGTAACACACCCATGTTGGAATAAGAGAGGCTCTGATGGGGGAGGGAACACCTCCCTGCCATGGGGTCAGTTCAGCAGCAGAACAGGGGCAAGGGCTGGTTGTGTGGCCTCCATCACTGGTGGCTTTCAAGGGCTCACTGGATAAATCCACCTGGTTTGACCTCATGGCTGATGCTGAGCAGCACTACAGAACTCCTGAAGTCCTTTCTATCCTGAATTACTCTGTTGTCCCAAACAACTGTAAAAACTGAAAATAATTTGGATAATGTTTTTCTTATCCTGCAATCATTACTCTCTACTTTTCTAGACTGAGGGATGTTTAGGTAAGAGTCCCTTTATCCTTCTTTGGTACAGTTGGCTTTTGATTGTACTAGCATGTAAAATAGTGTAAAGATAAGGAGCTTCAAGTGTGTTTTGTAGGTATTCTATGATACAGCACATTTGAAACTCAATGTTCATTTGGGTCTATGGAGTAGTGTAAAAGGATAGACTATAATCTGGATTTGTACTTGATCCTCTGCTTAATGGAAGTTAATGCAATGCACTAATATAATACCCTGTTGGTGTATAATTGAGCAGTGGCTGTTGCAGTGAAGTTGGCATTATGAAAAGCAAAGTGATTTTTTTCTTTTTTGTTGTCAGTTGAATCGGCCTGTTCCAAATTTTGGGCCTGGGTTGGTGTGGAGGAAGTATCCTCCTTAACAATTTGCTGATCTTCTTGGCTCAGCAGAATCCTTATTTGGGGCAGGAAGGTGTGTTTGACACAGTGAACTGAAAATGTTTGGCATGAGATCTTATAAATGGTGGAGAAGCTGGAAAGAAGTTGTGAAAGCAATGTGGGTAGGATCCAGCATCTCTCCAGCTGCTCATGTAGGTACTAGATCCCAGTCACAGCTTAGCAGCAATATCGAAACCATGGCTTTAGCCTGGTTGTGTGGGACTGGGGAAACAAGCTAAGACTGTGGCTCTCAGGAAAGATTAATTTCGTTTTTCTGCTACCTTCTGGCTGTGAGCACTTTGTCTAGTCACCAGAACTTTCTGTGAGGTACTTTAATTGGTTTTAATATAGATTCCCTTATTGATATTTAAGGGAAAGAAAAGTGAATAGAAAGCTTATGGAGAAGCCACCTTGTCATTCCAGAGCTGCTGGGAGGGAAGGAAGCTGCTGCATTGGATAAGCCATGTGTGAAACTGCCATCAGTTCTCTGTGTTCTGAGCCCTTGCTAGACCTCCACTCCCCTGATTCCCTGTGAGATGTTAACTCTCCTGTTTCAAGGAGAGGAGAACAAACTGCTGGTACTTCACAACCTCCTTTACAACTTCTTCGTAGTTCAGTTTTCCTTAAAGTTTGATGAAAGTTTAGTTTACAACTTTGGGCAAAGAAATTATGATTAATCAGCAGTTTGAACTGATTGTCTCCAGTTATAAGTTTTTGCACTAGCTCTTCCTCTCCTGTAAGATACCACGTTTTCCAGTTTTGAGATAGATCCTAAACCTACATGAATTTTCTTAGTAGGATGCTCTGTGTATGATTTCTAATCAGAATTCATATCTGATAAATGTTTACACTCATCTTCCTTCAGTGTGATTTGTATTTACTAGGAGTAAAAAAACTAGGAGTAAAAAAATTGTTTGTCCCACTTTGAGTTTTCTTAGTAGATTAAAATTTTCTCTTAATATTCTTTGGGCACTTTGTTAAAACTTTGTATCGTTAAATGAACTGCCAGGAACTATCTGTACTCATAGGGTAGGTCTTACCTGTTACTGTTGCAGCATTTGTGAGTCAGGCAGCCCTTCTGCAAGAAGTTTCCTGAAATGGCATGGATTGTCAGTGAACCTGTGACTGTAGTCACACAGTCTGGCAGTGACAGCTGAGGGAGTTTGTGTCCCAAGTTGCTTGTTTGCATTTATTCAGTTAGTTGTGCTTACAAACCATTCTGTGAAACAAATCAGTGAACTGAGATGGCTGGGGAAAAAAACTCTGTCAAGGGAGTTTTTCTTAACAGAAGTTGTTTCACGCAGTTGTTGCAACTGAAGCAGTGCAGGAGTACCAATATCTTAAGGAACAAACACTTGGAAACAAGAGTGCTCAGTCTTTTTAATCCTCCAGCCTCTTCACATCTTTTTTCCCTAGCTTTCCCACCTCCTTCTGTAGGATTGCTGTGGGAATACAGGAGTCAGAGGCACCAAATGAACAGCAACATTTTCTAACTGCTAATAAAAAGGTTACAAGCAAGTCAAAACTAACAAATCTAATTTTGATAAATGCACTGCTATGGATAGTAACTGCTCATGGTTCACGAGTCAGTCTGATTTGGGTAGTTTACCTTCAGAGAGAGTTTGACATTCCTGTTGACAATGGCAGTATCTCCTGCTTATGCAGCATATTATTAACTAATTCATTAAGTAGATGAATAGAAGGTATTCTAAATCTTCTGACTATCTTGCTTGACAATATCTGTGGTTGTGATCTAGACTCCAAGGTGAGAAACTAATGGGCATTTGCAGTGTTTAATGGGATCAGCCTCTCAGGAAATGGTGAAAGTGCATTTCTGTTTTCAAATATATTTTAGTGTGCTGACACATTTACTGACTTCCACCATCACCTTATGAAATGTTGTATGGGCATGTAAATACTCCTTTTTTTTTTTTCCATTTTAAGTGCCCAAGTAAGAATACAGCACAACATGCTTTGTATTGAGTAATGGATGTAAAGCCATACATGCTGTATGACATACAGTGTAGCTGGATTTTTATATCATGCTTTTCTGAAAAACAAGGCATCTGTTGGGTATTACACAATTATCAGTTCTTGGAGAAAAGTTAAGATGGGGAAAATTGTTAATTTGAAGGTTACTTTTTGTTGGCAACTATAAGCAGTATGGTATGAAGGTGCTATCAAGCTGACTTTAGGGAAAACTTGAGAGCAAGTTTCTGGAAAATGTGGAACCTTGAAATCAATTTCAAAATCGGCAAGCAAGAAGTTAAAGTGCAAACTGAAGTTAACTTCCAACAAGAGTTTTACTTTAATGGTAAGTTTGACTTTTTGGTCCTCCACTCCAGCCCAGAGAGCTGTGGCAAGACCAGTGAGCAAGTTGGTACCATTTTATGCATGTGGCTTTTACGCTGGTCTGCACTGCATTTCTGGTGCTGTGGTTCCAGAGGGTACTTCAGGCACACCTGCTTTAGGTAACTTGTTAAAAATAGTAGCTCTTCCTACTTCATCACAAACATTGAGGGAATGTTTCCCTGAAGAGAAACTTCCTATCCATGTGGAAAGCAACTGTTAAGCTGCTGTCAGCCTGTTGTGATAACTGATGCTATTTTCAGTCGCCATGAGATAAACCACAAACTGCCACAGCAGGAGCTGCTGCGTGAGCTGCTTCATCCTCAGTTCAGCACTGCTGTCACTCACAAAGAGAGCAGTGTAGGCAGTGGAGAAGTGTCTGCTTTATTAGCTCACATTTTTACTATGTATCAAGATTCTTCAGTGTCTGAAGCTGCTCTTGTGAGTTTACGCTGTTGTAGAAATCAGTGTATAGATTGGAGTGCTTTGTGCCAGAAAATGATGCACCCTCTCTTGTTATCATTTCAGTGGAGTTGTGTGATGAACTTCTGTACTTACGAGAATGCCTTTGAAGACTTTTTGTAATGTAGAGCTCATAGTTGTTTTTTCAATGGAAATCTGTATTATTTATAAGAAATGAATTTATTGTGTCTTTTTGCATATTCTGTATGAGATCTTTCACACTTTTTTTAAGTACTGGAAAAGAAGAGCAAACAGTCCTGCCTTGTAGCTGCTATCTCTAGGATCTGAAACCAGATGAAAATCTGGAAAGAAAATCTTTGAATCTCTGTAAGAGACTAGTTCTGTCAAAACACTTGTAAACCAGATATTACTGCCAAGAAAGCAGCAAAAGATAAGTGTCCTGGGCTGCAGTGCTTTTACTCTGTTATTGTAAACTTACTTTGAATGCTGCATGTATCCTGTCCCATTTCTCAGAGGTTAATTAGAACTGGGGAAAAGCAGCAATAACTTGAAACAACTTTGGCATAAAAAGCAACAGAATTGTTAGGATGCTTTATTGGGGAAATCTGGCTGGGTGGTGGGTCTAAACATTGTTACTGGGCCATGGAAAAAGAAGATGGAAAATGACAGTTTAGCTTTCTGATGCTGCAGTGATGGAGGGCGTCAGATGGAGTGACAAGGGACCAGCTGTGAAACATGCCAAAACATTTTCCTGTTCCTCTGGTCTGCCCCGGTCATCTGTCTGAATATTTTTTGATTTGGGATGAAGCAGGACTTAAATTGGTGACCCAGGGTGCCAGAGGCCCATTATGGCTGCTCTTACTGCCATGTCATTGTTCAGAGTCACAGTGATTAAAGTAGCTGATTTTCTTGTGCCTGACTTCCTTGATTTGAACTGTTTAATATGATGTTTAAGCCATTACCTTTCCAATTTGACAGTCATGTTGAATGTGAATAGTAAACTCTAGGGAGAAGACTCCCTTCTCTTTGAACCTGTAGAGCAGCTTCTGTAACATTTCTATAGCAATTCTTAAACTATATGGGACATTGGTTAATTTACTGCTTTTGTTGGTACTTTGAGATGAATTCAAATATTTCTGGTGCTGATGTACCTAAGCTGTCTTGAGGGAGGTGAAACTGCTCTTTCAATTGTCTGTGTCCCATTTAATTCCCTAATCGATCTTCGTGTTTGCATCATCGTTATACATACATTTAGTTTCTAGAGAAAGTACATTTGGATATACAGATGGTAACTTTGTTACATAGTCTCAAATTCTGCTGATTATTTATGAGGAGTGTTCCTTGTGCACTATTTGGTCCTGTTTTATTTTTTATATTTTGCTCCTTTATTTGGGGTGTGGGGTTTGATAGCTAGACTGGCGTAAGCAGATTCACACATATGTAAATAGGCTACATATTGTGGAATTGTGGGAGGCAAAATGATTGAAGTAACTTTATAATTTTGGGTTTCGTGTATGAAGAAAGGTTGCAAGATGTTTTGTTTTTCCTTTCTTATTATTTTCCCACTCTTATTGTAACAGAGAGGATAACTTATTTTACCCAAGAGATTTAACATGTAGCAATTCTTTCTGTGCTGGAAGGCTCTACAGCTATGCCTGTTGGCCAAGCCTCATGCTGTGCTGGAAGTACTTCTGTTAGTATTTACCTTGGGTCAGCACAGCGCTCAGCCTGCTTTCTTCACACCTCAGCCCCTCCTTTTTGGGTTGTTTTGATTCTGAGTAACTGCTGAGCACCGTGCTAGTTGTCAACTGCTGCTCTCCCTACCAAGGTAATGCACTTAAAATTGGCTTAGGAATTTTTTGGCTTCCTTAGAATTTTAGAAAACTGTCAATAATTTCATTGACTAAAGTTTTGCATAAGTAATCCTGTACTGAATGGTTTTGATGTGTTCTTTGATGCTTCTGGTGATATTATGATGTGTCTCTGAGCTGGAAAGTTTGTGTCTCCTCATTGTTATTTACATTAGTTGATTTCATAGAGCATTTTTCTCTCTGTGAACTTGTCCCTTTTAAATTTTGTAGTAGCAGAGACACCGCTACTAAAGGTGTCAAAAGTTTGAAAACACGAGCAGGTCTTTAGTTACCTGAAGTTCCAGAGTTAGTCATACTAATGTTTAAAACACGTGGTTTCTTTAATGTGACTGCGATGGCCTTTCCTGCCTCTCCCCTTTCTGCAGAGACTCCACAGCCGTGGGTAACTCACTGGTCCATAAGCGCTCTCCTGTCCGTCGCAGCCACAAGACTGCAGCGTCTCTGACCAAGCCTTCGTTGCGGGATGGACAGAAAGCCAAAAAGCCACTTTGTAAATTTGAGGAAGGTCAGGATGTCCTAGCTAGATGGTCAGATGGCTTGTTTTATCTTGGAACTATCAAAAAGGTAAACGGATTTTTAACTTCACTGGAATCTTGAGCTATCATAGGTGTTTGAAAATTGCAGTATTATTGTCTCGCTTATGTAGGATTAAGTACATTTTTCTGTTTAGTCCTTTTACTCATGACTCCACTGTGTTTTTGTTTTTCAGATAAACAAACTGAAACAGAACTGCTTCATTATATTTGAAGACAGTTCCAAATCCTGGGTTCTCTGGAAGGACATACAAACAGGCAAGAACTTCAATGAAGTAGTCGTTGTTTGGTATCTTGTTTGGATTACTGTATCTGTTGAAATAATTGCTTACATTATGTTCTTGTATCCTAAAAATGGATATAATTTAAAGTGATCCAGGATCACAAACTAGGCAAATGAAAAAAAAATCTCTTCTAACAACTCTCTATCACTCAAGTTACTGTTTGGTTTTGGAGTTTTTTTGTTGCTTTGGGTTTTTTGTTTGTTTTCATGTAACTATGTGCAGGGAGTGAAGTCTTCTTAAAAATAACTGCATGAGTTTGTTTGGATGGGGATAGTCTCTTCTCTGTCTTAACAGAAAACTCTGGGCCTTAATTTACACCAAGTTTATGTCCTCCTACTGTTTTCACTTGAAACAACATGATGTGGAAAGAAATTAAAACCTGGGCAATCATAAATGGAGTTCTGACACTTAAAAGTGACACTGTAATTGTTGCACATAAGAAACCATTATGGGTTTTGGAGTATTCTTGTAATGTAAAGAAATGTACCATGATCAAATGAGACACCTATTGTATAGTACCTTTCTGGTTTTCAGATATTTGGAGAGTACTTAATATTTTTATAATCTAATGCAAATGAAGTGTGGATGACAATTTTTTCTGAAAATCTTGGGGTTTCCCTATCATATAAAAGCAGTGGAAATCTGATCTGGCTCTTGTTGATTCTTGATATTTAAACTAAACACTGGCTGCTAAAAGGAGAACCTTTGTATTCATAATAGCAAAAAATCAACTGCTTTATTTCTGAGAAGCTTGGAAACAAATGCTGTTCTGCTGTATAGTACAAGTTTATGATCTTTGATTCATTTATCATAACTATCAAAATTTAATGAATACATATGAGGATATTTCAACTCAGAATATTCTATGATTAAGAAGCTTGTATTTTAATCCAGATTTTTACACTGATGCATGGTTTTGTTTCCAGTTTGCAAGCTTGCTTTCTTTCCTTACCTTTACTGTAACTGTGTGCTTTTGTATGCTTGCAGATATGTATAAGTATATAACATCTTTCCTAATAATGTTGGAGTTTAATATTAGAGCATCTTGATCAGATCTGTCAAAAAATAGGTGCCAAACTGTGTATGTATTTACATGGATAGGAACATAAAGTGATGTAAATATGAAAGATGTCTAGTAGTTGTCCAGGTAGGATTTATGTATATGTATTTTTAGCCTGAATTTACATCCTTTATTAAGTTACTGAATTTTTATTGTTGATGTTAAAGAACCACAGGCTGCATAGTAAGTAGGAAATATAAAGCCTTTAAATATCTTATAGCTTATGATAAGTGATATAACTATTTCTAACCCAGTCTGTACAAAATGTCTGAATATATTCTTGTTAAGAAGTTTGGCTCTGTACAATATGTTTCTACAATGCATGCATTTGTAACTGAAATTACAAAAAAAGCCATACATGTGTGCAGATGTAATCTGAAAAAAATCACACTCTCATCTTTGTCTAGGAGCCACTGAAAGTGGGGAAATGGTCTGTACAATATGTCAGGAAGAGTATTCAGAAGCACCGAATGAAATGGTTATATGTGATAAATGTGGGCAAGGTAACTAGATTTTTTTTCTTCTATTTACTGCATTTTAAAAGATGTTTTGATTTGTTTCACAAAGGAGGATATTTGCCTGGCAATGACTGACTGCTCAACTGATCTTAAATTTTGTAGCCCTTAGTGGCTGTTAACAGCTCAGTGAATGATGAGAATCCATGTTAAAGTGACTAACATCAGTTCTGTAAGTCAAGATTATTTTTTTCTACTAAGAAAATTTAAAATACCATTTTGAATTTATTACCAATCTTTTTTATTAGGTTTTTGGCACTTAATGATGGCTAATGCCTTATAGTTGCATTGAAGTTATATATTGTTAATTCTGTGTAAGCTTCTTTTGCTGCTTTAGTAACAGTTTGGCTGATCATTGTTGCCCAGGTTACCATCAGCTGTGTCACACACCCAATATTGACTCCAGCGTGATTGATTCAGATGACAAATGGCTCTGTCGACAATGTGTTTTTGCAACAACAACAAAGGTGTGTTTCTAGGAAAAAAGTTTTAGTGTGTTTCATATTGCATGTGTCTTTATTTTTGAAATTGAAACAGCAAAAAGATACAGCATTTTTTTCAGTGTTTTCTTTTTTATCTTTGCTCTGAGTGTTTTGAATATTGAGAGGTAATAGTTATTTTAGAAATAGATGATGTTTTGTTTTTAAACAAACATGCTAGTATTAAAACATAAATGGGTGAAAGTATTTGACTTGCTTATAGACAAATTTTCATAACTTTCAGATTAATAGCTCTGAAAGTTTCAGGAATGTAGTATTGTTTTTGCCAACTAATGTATTTGTTTTGGCCCAGAGAGGGGGTGCGCTTAAGAAAGGACCAAATGCCAAAGCACTGCAAGTCATGAAACAAACGTTACCATATAATGCAACAGACCTTGAGTGGGATGCAGGCCATAAAACCAACGTGCAGCAGTGTTACTGCTATTGTGGAGGACCTGGAGAGTAAGTAAATGCATAATATGTAAGAACTATTCTCTATAATGCAGCTGCAAACTTTCACTCTTTTCTTGTAGACTTTCTTGTGAACTTGTTAGTTTCTGTTTCTATTGTGTGTAGGTATTAAAGACTGGATGCAAAGTGGGCTTTTGAATTCTATATACATTTTTAAGTGTCTCATGGGAAATACATTATTTCTTTTCTTCTCCCATAAAATATTTAGTTTCGTTTTAATTTTGTCCTGTGACCATCACATAACATCACAGTACATTCTACAAGAAGAAAGAGACAGTATTTTTCTGATGTTAACTCTGTCATAAGTCACAAAAATAAATGTGCCTAGAGATTAGTTTATTTGGTTTGGTTGGAAATCACAGCTGTCTGATTCTACCATAACATCATACCCTGGTTTTCAATCACTGGCAAGGGAAAGATTCTTTTTCCTCTTATGGCATTACAGAGTCCTCTGCTGGTTCTTTTTTACAAGAAAGACAAGAAGAGGACTTCTTAAGCAGTTAGAGATAAGTACTCTGGTGTCCGCATGAATGAATGAATGAATAAGATAGCATTGAAGATTTGAGGTCAAGGCAAGTAAAGAGTCAAAAAGTCAGAAGCAACATTTTTGAGTTTACACGCACGGGACAGAGCTCTGGTTTGAGAATTTTGGAGACTTGGACAAACATCACCTTCAGTCTTGTGTGGTTCCTTTTCTCAAGGGAGAAGCTGAAAAAGGAGGAGAACAACCCCAGTAAACTGTGAGGTTTCTTTTGAGGATTCAAGTAGCTGAATTGCCAGAACAAGTTTGTGACATAGTGCAGCTGTGTTGTGCTTTGGAAAATAACAAGTAGGCTAATCTGGTTTGCAAGAAGGAGCTTTTATGGAGTTACTAAATTCTTATTAGTGAGAATTAAAAGGTGGTTGTCAGAGTAAATGAAGTATTTATTTTCTTCATGTAATAATTTAGTTCACTCTTTTACTGCACTACCATTTTATTATTCCTGGTCTCTCTTTTCTAGTAGTGATTAATTATGGAAGTAAACATTACTGAAATATCCCTAGAGATGACTGCTTTATAAGCTGTGAAAATGAGTTTGGGTCAAAAGATCTCTTGCTATTTAATTTAAACATAACAAAGAACAGTTTTCAATAACTTCTTTAACACATCTTTTTGTTCTTTCTGTTGGTGAAGCTGGTATCTAAAGATGTTGCAGTGCTGCAAATGTAAGCAGTGGTTTCATGAGGCTTGTGTGCAGTGCCTCCAAAAGCCAATGCTTTTTGGTGACAGGTAAGAAAATTAAGCTTTATGGTTCTCTCTCTTAAAAATGTGAAGGAAATCCCATGTATGAGATTTTTATCAGGGCATCCATAATACATCAGTACTTTTCAAAAGGGTTGTGCTTTGAGTATATTATACAAAATAAAGCGTGTGTTCAGGTGACAGGAAAATGCAGTTCTTCATCTGTTGAATGAAGGAGGGTGTGGTGGTGGGTGGTGGAGTCATAACCAAGGGTTAGTTGAATTCCAACTGTTACTGACTTCCCTTTGTGTGGAAGTCCATTAATACTGTAGGTGCTGCCAACTGGGAGATGGAAAGCTTTAAAGTTGGGATAAGAGCTTTGGAGTTCACATTGTGTGGGTGACCTGTGTCTTACACACAATGGACAAGTGCTTGGAGATGGATTGTCAGTGTGTGTGTGCAGTGGCAGTTCCCTGTAATGACAGTGTGGGGTTTTGGAGGGAGCTTAGAATAATATTGAGGCTGAGGGGAACTCTGCATCCTCTGTTCATGTGCGATGAGTCAGGACAAAAAAAAAGGAAAAAGAATGTTGGTCTGTGCTTTCATTTTAAGAGGAACTTGGAGCACTTGCAGCGGATAAGAGAAAACTGGAGAAGTGAATCAAGTTGTATCTCATTTGTTATCTATTACACTTTCTTTTACCTGTTGGTTGTGCTGGAATGTTTGTATAAAAGAATGGAGTTAGGACCCAGGAACACACGTCCTTGAAATGCTTGCTTACACTGGTGCACAGGTTTTGGCATGTGAGAGAATGTCACGGGGACATCACAGAGCATCTTCACTGGTGCAGTCACATGTTGAGGGAGATTCTGGCAGTATGAAACAGTGGGTACAAGGATGAAATTGAGGAAGTACCTTGTGTCTGGCCTGGTAGGTATCAGCACAGATTGTGGAAGTTGCTAAGGTGGAGAATAAAGGGACTCACAAATGTCATGGCTGGGTTTCTAGCTTGCTGAACTCTCATTTTTTCATAACCAGGCTGTTAAAACATTAACTGTGTCTGTGTGTGTGTGCATACCCACTGCCCAGACACATGTACATATACATGTGTGTGTATTTTTAGGTTTTATACGTTCATTTGCTCAGTTTGCAGTTCTGGACCAGAATACCTCAAACGTTTACCCTTGAGATGGTAAGTGTGAATTAAATTAAAAAAACCAAAGGGGTGAGTTGAATACATGCTCTACTTTTCTTTTTTTGTGTTTTGGTTCTTCTTGCTAAAATGGAAATCCACTTGTTAGCTTGAGCTGTCTCCCAAGTTGTTGTTGCTGTTTATGTGACTAGGGATAAATTTCCTTCAAAGTTTATCTTTAAATGTAGAGATATATTGTGGTTGCATGCTCTTGGGGTTTATTCCTGGGATTGTTCAGTGAAGTAGCAAGCAACTACTCCCTGGTTGTATACGAGAAGATTGAGACACCTGAGTTAAGTATTTTTTGCAGGCTTCAGATCCTGTCGTTACCTAAGCCAGATGGAGTTAATACTAGAGTAGATCTTGACACATTTTATGATAGTGTTCTTGATGAGTCTTACTGGTTAGTTGTAGTTTGGAATCTTTGAACTCACCTGTATTGGAAATTAGATCAAATTTAGTGGCAATATGCCTAGTGCTAAATATATGGTGAAAATGACGTTAAATGTTAGTTCACCAAAATACTTGCATGAATTCAGCGGGATACATTCAAGCGGGAATTCAGACTTGCTTAAATATCCCATGGTTCAGACCAGCTTTGGAGTTTAAAAGAAGGTCATGACAATGTGATGAGGCAGAAATGAAAGTAAAATGCAAACCAGGAGGAGTCATATTAAGAGAAATTCCAGGAGGCTTTGTGATGATGTCTGGATTGACTATTTTAAGTTGTGCTTTGTGTTGCTCCAACTGTATCATGCTACTACCTTTTCTACTAAATTATTTCGAAGGAAAGCAATGGAAGACAAATACTTGTTTTCTCTTTTTTTTTTTCGAATTCAAATATTATAGGGTAGATATAGCACATCTATGCCTTTACAACCTAAGTGTTATTCATAAGAAGAAGTATTTTGATTCGGAGCTTGAACTTATGGCCTACATTAATGAAAACTGGGATAGGTTGCATCCTGGTGAGGTAAGTGATGGGAATGCCCTTTCTTGGTTTTCCCCACAGTGCATCTCTATGTCTGGAAAGTTGATGACCTAAGAACTGTTTTATTCTGGGTGTTAAATCCTTTAGTACCTTAAAATCTGGTAACCCTAAACAATGAGATAATAAATTTCCTTGCAGAAATAGAGTGCTTTTTAAGTGGTGGCTGTTTTTGTAAGCTGTAAAATTTCAAGTTATCCATCTAACTCATTATTTGCATGACAACTTTTAATTAGTTATACTCAATAATTTATTCTGTTGCATATCTCTATTTTCCTTTTACTTTATAATTCTCTTAGTACTTTGATATTTTCATGTGCTCTAACCAGAAAATCTAAATGTAGAACTGAATGCAGAGTATATTACACATGGAGATATATCCAAAGTCTCTTAAGATATAACACATAACAAAATATTGTACACAAACATTTCTTCTTTCCTTCCTCCTTCAAACAATAGGAGTAGTTGGTTTGTGTCCCAGCCTAAAAACTGTTTTGATCCTTTTCCAGTCTGATTCAGCTACTTGTCAAGTTTTTGGTCCATTACTGTACTAGTTATTTTTCCAGCTATTTGATTACTGGGAAATGCATTTACTCGAGCAGTTTGACTTTATATTTAACTAAGAGGAGCAGTGTTGATCTTTGTTTCTGTATGTAATGTTAGATGCAAAAAATTTCTTTCTAAGTTCAAATTGGCAAATTGCTAATGGAGTATGCACTTTTTTGTGCATGAAAATCATTTAGGGTTTTGAAGGGGTTTTTTTAATTCAGATGGCATATAACAAGTTTGGAATTTTCTTATCATGAGTACATCCTTTTTTATACTTCAGTAATTTCATACATCTGTAATCCATTTTTACTAGCAGACAATTTGAGAATCAAATATATGTTCTTGGTTTAAATGAATAACTGTTTCTAAGAACAGAAAATAGTGTAAAATAACTATGTTTAGACTGGCAGTGTCAATAATTTGTTAAAAAGGCAAGCAAACATTAAAGCATTACTAAAAATGAGTGTCATGAAGAGATATCTGGTTTACTTTGATATGTACAGCATCTCTTAGCTAAGTCATACCAAATCAATATCAAGTCTTGAACTTTTGTTAAAAATATAATTCTCGCACCATCTTTTCAATAGAATGAATCTTACTTTATAGTTTAACAAATATGTAAACTGTGTTTAATTTTGACTTTCGTTTTTCTTAGTATTGAGGGAAATGTAGAAGAAATTTGTTCTTAAGTGTGCAATTTTTCAGAGAGAAGATTCCATGTTTTAAAAGCTTGAAAGGACTAGCTATGTCAGGCTTCAGTGAAGGGAGCAAGGTTAGACTGGGTCTTAGCAAAAGGGACAGGAAAATGGATTGACCATTCTCCTTTTTTTAATTTTTTAAATAACCTTTCTTGGTGTTTTCCTTTTTTTTTGGATCATTTTGAGTAATGTTGGAAAAAATGGGAGTTGGGCCCTGTGGCAGGATTTTCATTAAAAATCTCAATTTGGGAGAATATAATGCAACAGAAGATCTTTTGTTAGCAGTCTTGGGAGGACAAACTAATGTTATGTTCCTTCAGTACACTAAATTTTTTTGAGATGCTTTACTTGTACTTCATGAAAGTGAAACTCAAATTCTTTGGTCTGGTCTTGATTCTGGTATTAATTCTGTGGATGTAAATCATAGAATATATGGGATAATGACTAATAGGCAACCACAGGTTAATGTACCTCAATTCTGTAGTTACAATGACTCAAAGTAACTGGAATCTTTCTATTACTGAAGAATTCAACAGGTTAAATGATTTCTTACTACTTTACAGCTGGCAGATACACCAAAATCTGAAAGATATGAGCATGTCCTGGAGGCATTAAATGATTACAAGACCATGTAAGTTATTGGGTTTTTTGCTTTAAATGTTGTTTGCCTATTTACCCTGACCAGTCTACGTGGTAATTGCTTTGTCTACAGATAACATTTAGATTTTAATACTATTTCTATTTGAAATGCTAACATTACATGTTATCTGAGGGGAACCCACATCATGAGAAAAAAATTTTTAACTTCCATCCTCTTCCCACTTCATGTTTTGTATTTGAGAGTGAGGATTGTGTAAAGTAGCATTTGAATGAATATTCTACTTGAATAATTTTGTTTTGAATGCACAGTGTTATTTTAAAAGTTGCTTTCCCTGGGATCAGAATCGTAACAATTAATTTAAAATCATCTAGGTTTATGTCTGGAAAAGAAATAAAGAAAAAGAAGCATTTGTTTGGCTTGAGAATTCGTGTTCCTCCTGTGCCACCGAATGCTGCTTTCAGGGCTGAGAAAGAACCAGAAGGAACTTCCCACGAGTTCAAAATTAAAGGCAGAAAGTCATCTAAACCAATCCCTGATGTGAGGTAAAAGAATCCAGTCATTCTAGCAATGGGGCTACAATTTTTTTTTGTTGGCTTCAAAAAAAGGCCTTTTTTTTGTAAAATGTATTTTTTAAAAATAACTGTAAAGGTGGATTATTAGTGAGAACAAGATTTAGAACAAATGTAGTTAAGTTTCTATTAGGATTCTTCTAAAAAACCAACATGAAATTTAGCAGTAACGACAATAGAAAATGTCCCAACTTTGCTGCCATTTGGAAAACAAAATCTCTTGCCTTTCTGGGTATCTTAAGCAATAATCTAACTAGAATTCTGAACAGGAAGTATGCTGTGAAATTGTAACTTGTATTGGTAAATATTCCATCATTTTGACCAAGTATGATTGTACGGATAAACAACATTTAACACTTTGTTCATTCCTCTTCAACATTTGGGAATCAGTAATGTCCCTAGAAATATCTTGTATCTGTTAATGTTATTATACATACAAAACCATGTAGTTTTGAACCTGACATTTGCCAGAATAACCTTATTTAGTACAATGTTTCAGTAACAGACAACTTAATTGTGTATTCATTGCCAAAGGAAAACATGTATTCAATGAACATTATCATAAGTAATACAGAACAAAATACAAATTTTCTTCTAGGGAATTAAGTAATGGTATAGAAAAAAAGGGGAAAAAAAAATCAGTAGGTCGTCCACCTGGTCCCTATACAAGAAAAATGATTCACAAAACTCCAGAGTCGTCTCCTCTGGTAAGGATATTTCTTTCCCCTTCCCCCCTTCCCTCTAACTGCATCACAATTGTTGAAGAAAAACATAACCAGTTAATACAAACTGTGATATTCCCCCATTTGCTCTCAAACAAAATTGATACAACGATCAAACCTGAAGTTGAGGTATCTTTTTTTTCCTTTAGGATAATGAACCAGTTCCGATGATGGAGAGCCCAGCCTTGGAATTACCCTGCGCTGTTGGGTAAATTAAAAAAAAAATACCATGAAACATTATAATACCATAATTTATCTGTTTGCTTCTGAAATGTCAGCTCAGTTTTTAATATAAGATTATTTTTATTGCATGGCAATCCTGTTATATTGCAAAACAGGAAATCTGATGGAACTGCACATTCATCCAATACCTCAGATGTGGAATCCACAGGTGCTGCCAGTATGAAAGAAACTACCTCATCTAGCATTTCCAGACATTATAGGTAACCATTAATTTACTCTATCTGCTATAAAAATTAAGATTTGCAATATATTTACTGTGATAGGATTTTCTCAGAGTGGAGCTATAAATTGCTTTGGGAAGTCTAAAGAAACAGGACAAATGAAAGTTAGTCTTGATTAGCTCTGCTTACAACTTGGAGGGTTGGAATTTTTGGTGCTTACCAGCTGTTGTTCTTCAACATAAAATGTGTATTTAAGTTACATTTGCTGAAAAGAGTTAAACTCCATAAACACTGGCTGAGCTTAGTTTTCTAATAAAGACCACAAAAGAACTGATGTGTACCCTGAATTAATTTTAGCAGCTTTTGTGTTTGTAGGTTTGTGTATTCATGTTAAAGAATACTAAGTATGCTGTGATTTTCTACAGTCAATAGAGCATGAAAAAATTCTGGCACAGATTTCATAAATAGATTATTAACTATAGTTGACTTTCCTGCAAATAAATTGTTACTTGAACCTTTCCCTCTCTCAAGTTCAGCAAACATAAATTTCTCCTTTACTGAGGTACATGTGTTCTACTCTTTTGTCTCCTCTTTCTGGTTAGTGCTATCAAGTGCTTTCATGAGTCATTTTGTGTGCATTACTGCTATAAAAGGCCTGTTTTCAAAAGAGTCATGTTTTATATAAGAGTTCTGAGATTGTTACCTAAGTACTGTACTTACAGTTACCTATTTATAGGCAATAAGTATTCTTATCAGTGAAAAATAGAACGAAAGTTATTGCATGAGTGGCATGGAAATAGCTGAGGATGAAGCATGCATTGTGAGTAGATTGCTTGGAGTTAATGCTGTGGGGTTTTATTTTCAATAGTTTATCTGACTCGAGAAAAAGGACTCGTACAGGAAGAACTTGGCCTGCTGCAATACCACATTTGAGGAGGAGAGGTCGCTTTCCACGAAAAGCACTCCAGACTCAAAATTCAGAAATTGTAAAAGATGATGAGAGCAAGGAAGATTACCAGTATGATGAACTCAATACAGAGATACTTAACAACTTAGCAGATCAGGAGTTGCAGCTCAATCATCTAAAGAACTCGATTACTAGTTATTTTGGTGCAGCAGGTAGAATAGCTTGTGGGGAGAAATACCGTGTGTTGGCTCGTCGGGTGACACTTGATGGAAAGGTGCAGTATCTTGTGGAGTGGGAAGGAGCAACTGCATCCTGACTGTAGGACTGAACATTATGTTCACTGCACTGTCATCTGTAAGTACAGTTCATAATGCAGAGCCACGAGAGAAATGGTCTTTAAATGTGTTTCTAAAAAAAAAACCCGTTTAGCCTTAACATGTAATTGTTATCATTACAACTGTTGTGATAAAGACTTATCTTTTTAAAATCTGATCTGAGACTTAAATTTTTTAATCTGAACACTGTTAGATTGTTTTAGGTTGGGATATTTTGGGTTACAATTGTTTAAAAATGTGCATGGTGTTTAAAAAAAGATGACATTTTCTAGAGAACATTCCATGGATACAGTTATTGTGATTTAGAGAAAATATTATGTAGATAGCACAAATATTTGAAGAATCTTGGTTTGTTTTCTTACCCAAATGTTTGCAGAAATGTATTTCTATTTCAATACTTTCTAGATTTCATAAGTGCAGTGTATATAATGCCTACTGAAGACTGTAAAATACTGAAGTTTTCTTTCAAAGTGTAAAAAAAAAAAAAAAAAGAAAAAATATATTGAGCCTGTAAATTGCTCTGTGACCAGACTTCATTGTCTTCTTAATATATTCTGTGTGTGTGTGTGCGCGTGTGTGTGTGTATATACATATGTGTGTATGCACACACAGACCTGGGTGTGTATATATGTGTGATTGTGACCTATGCAATACAATTATGGGATTGGGCAGCTTCTGAGAATTCATCCCATAATTCTTTTTTCAGGAATAGTTGCCAGTATTTATGCAGCAGCATTTCATCTCAGGCTTATTGGGTGCTGTTGCTTTTTATGTACTAAGGAAAAGTGTCCAACCAGTGCAGTGTGTTCTGGCAGTGGGTGCAGTCATTGATGTTCATGTGCTCTATATTCCATTGTTTTCCATTTGAATTAACTGTTAAAAAATAATTCAGGATCTGAACATTTTGAAATTAACTCTACTGGAAATAACAATTTGGAAGTTCTTGTGGCACTCTGATTGTAAATTTTGTGTTCCAGTTATAAAGTAAGTTGACAGGAGTCATATGCAGGATTTCTACATCTATGTAGAAACAGTCATATTTTGATAAATGTAGTATGAATTAAGTGTGTTGTTGCACAGGGTCAACAAATGTTGCCATTTGAAGTAACATTACTGATTTTATTACAACATTACCTCTTTTATGTTTATAAAATGTACCAAGTTTTAAATCGAGGAGTTTATTTTACTTTTTTAAAAAAAGTCAAAAAAATCTCTTGCCAGTATTAGATGTTTTTTTCCTTTGTCTGCTACTTTTGAGGGGGTTTTAGCCAAAGAGTAAACAGAAGAATA
>JAOXXN010000120.1:19335440-19347272 GCA_026770055.1 Myrmophylax atrothorax
TAACATAACCAAAGTAAAAAGTAAGACAAAAAAATCTTGAATTTTTACTTTGGAGAATTTCATATATAATGAGAGATCAAGTTAAAATTGGATTTCATTCATACCTGTGTCAATTTTTTTTTTTTACAAAATAAAATTATGTAACATTAACAAATGACAGAGTGGTTTAAAGTGTGCTACTTGGATTAGTACCTATTTTTTCCATTACTTGGTTATTTGACTTTTTCTGCACATCTTGAACATCTTAAAAAGGTGATTTTTTTTTCCCCTGGATTTTTTTTCTGTCACCTTATAGCCAAAGGAAGCAGAGAAGGCTTTTTATCCTGTGCTTGGCTGATGGCTGGCTGGGTTATATTAGCTTTATAAAAACGCTAATTAAAAACTGCCGCTTCTGTTTACCTTCACTAAAATGTGTGTGGGGTTTTCTCACACCCTCAGCTATTAATTTAATGTTGCCTTGCCTATAGCTGCAATATTTTGATAACACAGCAACTTCATGTTAATTTTTGAATGTTTATATCTTGAGATAATGCAAACTATTAAGCCTTTGTAACCTTACTCACACCATCTGTATTTGTCTTTATTGTTTCACTTTTTCCAAGTCCTTTAATTCTAACTGAACACCAGCAGTATTTTTCATAAAGCTTCATTTAAAGATAAATATTGGAATGTATTTGGGGACATTAGTGGGAGAGGGTGTGGGGAGAAAATATTTGTCAAACTTAAGCTGTCCATAGACTTAACTATTGTGAATGTCATTTCATTTTATTATGGTGGTTGATTTAACTCTGATGTTCAGTTTGTATTTTCGGAATTGCTTTTTTCTTAGAATTAAAAGACCAACATTAAATGTGTGTATTTTTTGCGAGAGAAGAACGAGTTTTGATTCTGTATTCTTGAAGCACATACTCGGTGGCATCCTCCCATCCCCATTGTTTCCCTGTCTCTGGCTTTCCTGTTCCTGTCCTGGAGACACTTGCCCTGCACATTGACACCAACTGGTGTTCCAGCTGTGGCTGAGGGATGCTTTGTTACAAGGTGTCATGTACAGGAAAATGCTGCAATAGTGCTGCTGGAGATAGAGCTAGAGGAGCAGTTAAAGCACACCTACAAATGCCTTTCTCATTTTATGTGAATTCCATTGTATGTAGTAGTGGTGTGTCTAAAGCAAAAAGACAAATGTTGCTCTATGTAATGATCTCATTTGTATGTATGCATGTGTGTAAATATATGTAATTCAGCTTTCTTGTGGTCACTGATTTAGATCCATTTCTGTGTATGAGATTTGATATTTTTCCATTCTATATTATTTGTATTACAGTAGTATTTAGGTAGGAGAAGTCTCTTGTGACTGTTGTAAAAATGTAGGTATTGCATGAACAAAACAGCAAAGAAATAATGGCACAATACTGGTCAGAATTGTAAAATAAGCATGGTAGCAACTACTTGTCGAATCATTGTTCTCAATGAAAACTTCAACAGAAATGTTAAATAAAACTATGCTTTTCTATGCATAACAGGCAGTTTGAGTGAGATTATGAAGGAATTTTCAAAAACCTCCCAGCATGATATGTGAAATGAAGGTCAATATTTTGATTTAATATGAAGACAGAAGTAAAAAAAAAGGCATTGAAGGTGAAGACAAGCACTTTATTGTCGAGGGAGTGGAGGGAAAGATAATTTAAGAAAAAGAAAAATGGTTTTGTCTTTGAAATATCCTACTAAAGTGATCTTCAGTGTTATATTTTAAAAGGAAGTTGGTGAATTGAGATGGAACTTGCCAAGGCTGATGAAGGAACAGTAGTCAGAACACAGTGATAAAGATGAACTGGACAGAAGCATCAGTTCTGTGCACAGAGGGAAGAGGATGAATCTTGCAAATGCTATGCAGGTAAAATTTTCAGGTTTCTCGTTCCCTCCCATCTGTCTGAATGAAAAGTAACACTGCAGTTAAGGGTATCATGGCAGAAAAATACATTCTGTAGAAATAGAGAAAAAGATACTGATTTGTGTTTGGTCAATGCTGAACTTAAACTGATGGCTAAACGCCCACATGGGGGTGTCAGATCTACTGATGTCTTGGTTTGGTCAGAGAAACATGTGCGTGTGATACAGATCAGAATTGTCAATGCTTGTAGAAAAGTTAATTTGTTTTTATTGTAAATTGGATCATCTATAGGTGAGGTGTAAAGAAGAAAAAGACCTGGGAAGAGTGTCCCTTGGAGCCCCTTAAGAAGGCTGAAGGTGAAATGACTGGCTTCTAGAAAAGAGAGTGCAGGACAATAGAAAGGAAAAGCGAAAGATGAGTACCAGTACAAGCTGTGCGCAGTCTGAGAATGAGCTTGGAATTTGATGCTTTTGCTGTCTTTCACTTTTATCATTTAGCAACAATGAAACAAGATTTTTATTGTCTTAATGTCCAGATATTCTAAATTTTTATATTTCTTAATGTTCCACTCAACTCTGCTGTTTTTTAAATCGGATTTGTGCATATTCCAGCACTGAGATCCATATGCTGTAACATCAGCAGTTGTCCTGGTTTTCATGGGTACCAATGCAATATTTTGCCTGCAGATAGTAGTTTTTCAAATACAGCTGTAGCTCATACAGTTCTTTTCATATCATATAGTCTTTCTTCTAATTATTCACTGATACTATTTCACCAGTGTGTTTCTCTTTTGCTTTTTCTGGTTTTTGTTTCCAGCTTCTGAATTTGACAATATTCTGTTTGTTTCTCATTGTTAGCTATTTTGTGTTTGCAGTGATTGACTTTCATGTGGTTTTGGTTTCCTAGTCTGATGTTTACTTAATGTTTAGTGTGGTAGCATTAATTTCCAATCTTGACATCTGCATTTTTGCTGTAACAAGCTCACTTGCTTCAAAACCTGCGTTAAAGCAGGAAGCTGATAAATAATTCTATCTTGCTCTAAATAAAGTGTGTTTTT
Source organism: Myrmophylax atrothorax (assembly GCA_026770055.1). Lineage (NCBI taxonomy): Eukaryota > Metazoa > Chordata > Aves > Passeriformes > Thamnophilidae > Myrmophylax > Myrmophylax atrothorax. Next base: position 19,338,386 of record JAOXXN010000120.1, read on the forward strand.
CTGTAAGCATAACTTCCACGTCCTTCATTTGTGCTTTGCCATTCCCTGATGAATACTCACAAAACCTGTTACTGTTGCATTCACTTGGGTCACTCTTGGATGGGATAGTTACTGCTTTGCTATGTGTATGTTTTCTCATTCATGAACATTACTGAGGTTGCCTACTTTGGGTTTTTTGGTTGCTGTAATTTGGTATTGATGACTTCAAAAAGTGGTTGCTTGATAGCAGAGATTAGAAAACACTAAGTAGAATTCTAGAGTTCATCAATAGTGGTTGGAAATTATGGAAAAGGAAATTAATCAATGAACAATTGGAAATGTTTTCAGGCTGTAGGATGCTGAAATATTTTTGTAGTCATAGTAGGAGGAAAAGGGAGCCTAAGAAGGGGAAGACTATAAGGTATAACAAGAGTTGATCAAGATAACAATGCAGAATTCCTTGATTAGGGAAAGTAGGGATACTTTTCATACAAAATCTACACTCAGAATTGTCCTTTCTGCCAAACTGACTAGGGAGACTTAAATGCCTTCTTGCAGAAAAGTGTGTCTGTGTAATATGTATGTTTATGTGTGGAAATACACAAGTCTGAAAAACATAGTGAGAAACAACTTGAAGGTTTGATTTCATTGGTAACTTACTATTTTTAAACAAGTCTTTAAGTGGGCTATGAAATACATAGTGGAAAGACAGCCTTTGACAGACTGTAAAAAACCAAACCAGAACAAAACCAACCCACAATAGAAGTTGTTGATTCAGTCCTTGCCTTTTTCACTCCCATGGCTTTTCTTCCCTGTTTGTGGTAATGAGCCCCCAGAATTGTAGGTGTTCTCCTGCCCCACAGTCATTGACAGGCCAGTGCTGAAGCTTCGGAATGGGAACTCCTGTTTGTGGCCATCTGGCACCTGAGCCTGCTTCCTTCTTCCCAGTCTTGTGGTACCATGCTGTAGGAGAGAAGGGACTGAGAAGAATGATTTCAGGAGAGGCACCAGAAGTCAGTAATGGCTGAAGCACATGCAGGGCTTTGGAGAGGGAGTCGTGGGGTCGGTTTCCGCCTTTTTCTGTCTCTCCAGAGAATGTGAATAAGCATCTTCTCATTAACTGTTTGGAACTGGGATTGAGTGAACTCTCAGCAGCTTTTGGTATGGGCAGTCACAGATATCTTTCACTTTGTTTTTTACTACTCCATGAAATCCTTCAGCATAATAGAAAAATTACTTTAATTAGATGGTTAATGTCAGGTCCCTTAACATAAGGTTGAAATCTATAGATAAATGCTTCTAGAACTTTTGGCAACTCTGCGCCTTCCTTATGCACCGATTTGGCAGGTAGCAGATGGAGAGCGAAGAAAGATATCTTTTTTCCAGAAACTTGGTGTGCACCAAGGGAAGAAAGGGATTTGTGAATTGTATGGGTTCCAAGTCTCATTAACTGTTGTCAGCTATAGCACTAGAGCGTGAGAGATGCAATTCAGATACCTCTGGTGAAACCAGTATTGTAGGTGTGTTCACTACTATTTTTAACTTTTTCATCCTTATTTTTTTACTATTCTATTATCTTTAGCTTTTATAAAAATCAACCATTATCTTATATGACCTGTTGGTTTTGAAAACCAAATCATACAATAAGGCCTATATAGCTTTTGATCTGCTCTTGCCTATAGTCGTTTGCAAAAATCATGCTTGCTCACCTCTGTACCTCTTCACTCGTACAGCATTCCTCCTGTGGGAATAGTGCTTTTCTGTGACAAGGCACTGCTGGAGCAGTGGGAAAGCATAGAAAAGGAAGGGCTTAACATAAGCCATTTGTCAGCAATAACTAAGAGTTCTGTTTCCTCTATTCCACAAGTTGCTAAGTTTTAAAGTGAGTCTTGAAGAGAATTGTACTTTGAAGCACTGCTGAACATGAGAAGGAATGGACTTGTGCCAGTCTGAGGTACAAGGGTGTTATGCTGTACATAAGAAGTGAAGGCAGAAGGTGTCATTTCTCATGGTGCACACTTTCAGAGAGCAGGAAAGGGAACTTCTGCATGCAGTTCTGAAGTCTATGTCCAAAAATGGCTCTTCATAGTTTTTACTGTGCATGTCCCTGTCAATTCAAACCACTGTTCCTTCTACCAATAATTGCCCCATCTGACAATGTAACGTTGTACTCGACTCTGTTACGGTGTCTGCTGCATCGATTCAAAGCCCAGCACACACAGGAAGTTCCTGTTTCATTCTGTGTGGTTAGGAGCCTTCCGGCAGGCCCGGCTTGCTCAGGAGTCTTATGAAATGGTAAACAAGCTCAGATTTGTCGTGTGTATTACTTGATTAACCTGAAAAAATTGCTCCAAAATTTTGAGCTTTTTTTCTTGGGATCTTGTACATTATCTTATAAGGAATGTGAAAATACTATATATGAGTAACTAGTAGTAATTTATTTTATGACATTTTAATAGTGAGTTTGATATTGTGATACTACTTTCCTATTTTCCTTCTGTTTTTCCCTAGGTGTTGATTTTTAGTATGTTGACTATACCTAATCAGAAACGAAAACACACGTATTATGAAATATTTATTGAGAGGAGGGAATTGATGGGAGCATTCAACAGGTCATCAGATGGTGTCAGTTGATGCTTGCTGCTGAAAAAGACACTTATAAAATTCTTACTGTTTGATGTGACATGTACTGCTGTTAATGGGAAACACAAACATGGATACAAGTTTGAAAATGTATCAAAACTAAGTACCTGTGTAAAATCCTTTCTAAAACGGGCTTATGAGGACAGATGGCTATTGGGTTAGAGCACAGTAAAGTGCCTTTTGAGCTAAAGTGTCAATGTGCTGCTTTCTGTCATATCACAAGCTCACAAATTCCCATAATCTGTTTCTTAGGGTGTATTTCCTCTCACTTTCTGAGGTGAGAAACTTGGATTAGTTACTAACAAAACCCACTCAACCAGGCAGTTTCGAAAAATTCACAGGTGCTTCTTTAATACCAAGCTGTCTTCACTCAGACTGGCACGGGGGGCGTGTGTGTCTGTCTCTGGCTTTGAACACAGAACTTTACTAGTCCCAGTAATATTGTTGACCTCTGCTGTAATTCTGAACAAGACAGTACTTACTATTCATCCTGCAATTGCACCTAAATTTACTGCCCGCTGAAGTGGAAACTGCTGTTCTCTCTGTGCGTGTAATAAACTGCTGGTGCAATATGGAGTATAAGCATTAACGTGCAAACATTGAAAATAAAAATAAAGTATTTATCTGATATGTATCTGGTAGCTTTAAATATTTTCTGTTAACAGGGGCCAGCAGTTGGTGTCATTCGGATATGACACCTGTGTAAATCTTAAATTATTTGCATTGATAAAGTTGATTTTGGTTACAGCGAGTAAATACAGAACTGGAACACTGCATGAGGAAGAAATGAAAAAGCTGCATTAATAAGAACAAAGTTCTTGTTAGCTGAGCATCCTTGATCTATTGCAGCATTCACAGGTAAAGCATTCTTCCCTTATTATAAAACAAAGAACACAAAACCAGGTTTAAACTTGATTTATTGAAAATCTCAGTTTTGCATAATTATTCAACATCTGCAATTCTTAAAACATTTAATTCTGAACAAAAAGTCCATTAAGGAAAAAAATGTAGATTTATATTCTCCATTGTAAATTTTATACAATCAAAAGCAATCTACTCTTCAGAAATGTTTTTAACTGCAAGTTAAATGCCAGATCCTTCACCTAGGATAACCATCTTCCAGCTGCCCAAGTCAATGCACAGTTAGCTTTCTGGTTATTCCCTCTTTCGTTTTCTACAGCTGACTTTGAAGGAGGAGAAAATACAGTCAGTACGTTCTTCCAGATGAACTGCTGACAATTGTTGCATTATCTTCCTTCTACCACAGACTGCTGTTTGTAATGGGAGAAACTGAACTGCAGCAGTCCTGTGTCTGATCAGAGCAGTCTGCACTCATTAGCAGGTTAAACTATCACACCAAACTGTTTCACCACTGGCTGTACAACCACTGTCAGAGAGGCACAGCAGAGCAGCTGGGGGGCCCAATCTCCTAAGGTGCCCCTGGAAAACTTGGCAGAGCTTATCTGTTGGAGTTCTAAGATGAAATCTCTAACCTAATAACTTTGATAGAAGAGGTAGATGTCTTAGTTGCAGCTTTCCAGAGCTAGTTCAGCATTTTGCAGATGGTTTGTAGCATCACACTCACGGTGATGCAAGGAAGGATAAGTCTGGTACTGGGAGAGGGACAGGGAAATGTCAGGAAAACATAATTTGCCACTCTAGCTGAAAGAATTATTTTTTTCCTAGCTTTTGTCCTGATCACAGAACTTAGCTTTCTAATTCTAGTTTAGAATACAAAGCATCATGTGGAAATAAGATATGCAAATCCCTAAAGGAGTACAGTCTTATTTTGGACAGAGCTTTGCAGAAAGATGAAGTAGCCTTTGTAGCCCTCTGTAAGTTCTGTAATAATAATACTTTTGCTTATAAAAACTATTTAGAAATATTATTGCTAGGTTCTGTTGTCTGCAGTTGAAACTGAAGTGCTGTTTCTATGTTCTGTAGCCCTTGCTAGCATCTGCTTCATTTGAACACAATGTTTCTTCATGACCCTGTTTTATCTCCATAAAATAATGCTTAACCACAGAAAGACCCAAAGTTGCAATTCTGCCATTCATACCCAATGACCCCACAACAGGCACAACTCCACTGCATCCACTTTTTTCTAAAACACCTTTTAAAAAGTGTTTTTAATAAAGTTTTTTTAAAACTCTACTGATGAAACATAGTTAACACATTTATAGAAGATTTCAGCCAACGACTTGGCACATTGTAAAAATGGCTCACTTGGATGTATTAAAAAAATTCTCATGCACCAGGGGTTTTGGCAAAAATCTGTACCCTCACTACACTGTGAAAAGCCACTTCATCCAGGAATTATAAATTTCTCATTTGATATTAGCTTTGCCCCAGTTAAGAGATCCTACATATTCAGTTGATCATAAAACTTGAAGCCTGTACTTCTGCTCCTGTAATTCATGCCTTATTCATATGAACAGCTAGATATAGAAAGGCTGGTTATGTGAACAGAGTGTGCTTACACAGCTAAAAGACTTGTGAGAGTGAGCAAAAAGGGGAAGTTTAGGTGAACAGCTTTGGTTTTATATGCCTCTGTAAGTCACCCTATTAATTGTTACATTAGTCACAGCTGTAATAGATGAGAACAAAAAAAAATAAATTGGTCAACAAGAAGGAATTTGGGACTATAAAAATCAGTGTTTATGTAATGTTTTGGCATACCATGCCACCTCTTCCTTTATTAAAAGGAAAAAATCACAAGAAATTGCTTTTTTTTCAATTACCTATTACACAAGTTTACAGCAGTGAAGAATTTGCAAGCCATACTTCAAGCTGTGTGTGTATTTGTTTGCAAACTGTGTACTCACTTGTCTCATGTAACAGCCAAAAAGGAAAACAGGGTTGTGCAACTACAGGACAGAAAGGTTTATGAACAGGAATTGTACCTATTTTCTCCAAATCTTTTCAACACTGACTCAGTTTCGCATTGATGGTGCTTCTTTAAAGTGCTGATATTAGTCATTTGTATATAAAAAGAGTTCTCATGTTCTTACAATGTTTCTCCTTGATGCCACAGAACAAAAGCTGAGAATTTTTAGACATGTTATTTTGAAGATAAATGACAGTAATTACAAACTATCCCTGTGGGCCCCAATCTTGTAAACACTCAGGCACATATGTAAATTCACTCAGTATTTAACAGCAACTAAACCAATGTCTAAGTTACTACTTAAAGTTTTATGTGAAAATGAAAAAGACAGTATTAACATTACTTTGCAAATGCACCACATGTGCTATGCATAAGGTAGTCATTCACAATTAATAACAAATCCTACAATTACAGAAAATAGTTAGTAGCATTTGGAAGGACGGGAGAGCTTGGGGTGAGGCATTGTGTTCGTGTTTTAAAAAAACCCCACCACAAAAACCAGCAGAGAACACAAACAAGACCACCACCATCACAACCAAAAAGCCCGAGATGAATTGAAAACCTGATTTTTACTGTTTGTTTAAAAGAATCTGAAAGGGGTCCTTTTTTTTACTGTAGTTTATTGCTCCCCCTCTCCTCCATACCTGTTAATATTGGTATGATCATACTGAATATTAAGTTCTACTTTTCCTCTTATCTTCAAAGAGACTTTTCAACATGTAAACCTGCACAGCCGACACCACCACCATGACTCCCAAGTTGACCATAGACCAGAAATTCACTCTGTCGAAGTTGCTTTCCTGTATGTTGCGGTCACGAGCCTCGAACGCTCTGAGCAAGGTCTGAATCTGGACACTTTTGCTTAATCTGGCTTTGACACTGTTGATGGATTCCTGGTAAGTAACAAAAGACTATTTTTAGAAGAAAAAAGAGCACCTGAATTAAATGTATAGCTTGCAGCCCATACAAAAATATTAATACTATATTTCCACCTGTCATTTAATTTCTTGGCAAGTGTATCACATAAAAGGCTTAATTAACAAAGCATTAAGGTTTTGTAGTAATTTGTTTTTTCCCTTTTAAGGGCTAGGGAGGTGAGAGAGAAATCAAACCTATTTGGACAAGTAAAAAGCAGTGAATTCTGCAGAACTAGTCTCAAAACAAGTTATGTAGTGGCAGACAAATGCAGGGGCTTTTTTTCTACTGGATAATAAAATTAATGCACTTTTTAATGCAAACTCCCATCAGGGCTGTAGCTAAGGAAAAGTACAATGTTATATTCCCATCTACTTCTGATGCTTCCACTATAGTGGCTGTGAACTGCTGTTTCAGCTTTGACACAAAAGCAGAATTTTGACAATAATTGTGACTAGGACAACTGGAGGTCCCACAAAGGCCATGCAGTGTGTCCCTGGAACTGGCGGAGCACATGACAACAGCAGCTCCAGAGCTGCACCTTACCCTGCACTCACAAATAAACACCTGGCCCTGTGATCTGCTGAAGTTTCATCCATCACATAACAGACAGTAACAACATTAACAACTAAAAGCTGATCTCATGAAGTGCTGATTTGTGCTCTTCATATAATTACGGGACCCTGAAGTAACTTCTAGTGAGAAGAGTAATGTGTGCAGTAACAGGAGGCTACAAATTAAAAAAACCCACAGGGTTAAACCCAACAGTAACATTTTCTCCATGGACATCTATGTTGCACAGCTAATAATATTTCAAAATAGCTATTTTGAGAAGCCAAACAGTTTTAGAATGATAAAGTTCACTGTTACACAATAAGGAACATCAACACTATAAAAAAACCTTTAAGACACAATTCCCTGCTTTCCCCAGAAAATGTGTGATTGTTAAAAACTTGTGTGTATGTAAATCCTCACAGACTTTGCAAGGAAAGTAATGCCTTGACTAAGTAAACAATGGCATCAAATACTAATGTTAATGTTACAAAGATTACCTACTTTATAAGATTTTCAAGGCTCTCAAAGACAAGTTCTTTCTGCATTTCTTTTTCTTTTGGAAGAGATACCAGTATGTAAACAAGTATCTGTCAAATACATTCAAACATTGTGATTAGTGTGAGAAGGAATCTCTTCACAACTTCGCCTATTAACTTATTTTTTTTCTAATTGTCTTGACTGACAATTTTAGTGACCTAGACAGGTTTTCAGATTCTGTATTCAGTTGTATTATTACTTAAAAGTGTATCATACATCTACAAAAGATTCTAAATGTTTTGTTGTTTAAAAATCTACATTTTGTCTGTGGAACTTTCTACATAGTGTATTCAGTAAGTGTGTTTGGATGATGATTTGGGGTTTTTTAAGATACCAATTGTAGCTACAATCAAACAAACAATAGCTCACTGCATCCTACCAAGCCCTAAGAACAGTGGAACACCAAACAATCCTTTGCTTCTGGAGTAATCTCAACATTTAATGACCCTAAAGGGAATAAAAGCAAGAGCTCCAGTGTGTCAGACTTCCTCCATTAGTAAAAGCAACATACGGAACTGGAGTAGTTTGCAGGATGACACACCAGACAAGGCACAATGGCTGTGTGACACTGAGGGTTTTTTCCAAATGTTCTTACAATGAAAAGATCAATACTAACCAGAATATCTTCCAATTTCATATCTAGGAGATCTGTGCCTGTAACATACTTCTTCCAGTCTTCCTGGTCTTGTCCATCCTCTCCCATATTGTCCAGGATCAGTTCAAAGAAAATTACCTTTTCAGAAATGGTGCTGAATGTGTTGTCAAAGCAGAACATGTAATCCCCATCTTCTGTTTCCACCCTGTGAATATAAGCAAAATGTGATTAAATTAACTACACTTGCTGTTCTAGTTCTCAAAATGTGAGTTTTTGTAAGCAAACTTTCCCCTTTAAGACTGACAGTCATGCACCTAGAAATAACCAAATGTTCTTTTTGTATAAAAATAAGAACTCTTGAGGACATGTTACAGATCACACAGTCACAGCAAAACATTCCCACTGTCTCTAAAGGCTCAAAATGATGAAAACAGCATGCTTTTATTTTTCTTTTTTTTTATTTTTAATCATTGTTAATCATTACAAAAAACTCTAGTGGAATTCTTATACTCTATAGTAAAATTATAACAATTATTACATATTTTGATAAAGGAATTGAAAAATAGGGGACATTAACTTCTTATTTATATGGCTGACAAGACCTTCTAATACTAGATGTGGAGACTTGTTCTCAACTCCACAATTACTATTTTTGTTCACTGTCCCTTAACAGCTATCATTAAAACAAAAATATTCTTTACATAATGGTACAGTCCATGTAAAAAGCATTCACTGTTTATAAAAAGAAAACTGGTATTCTCAAACTGTGCTATTAG
>JAOXXN010000120.1:19350692-19361819 GCA_026770055.1 Myrmophylax atrothorax
ACCGCGCCCGCCGCGCCTGCGCACTGCGCGCCCCGCGCCGTTCGAGCGCGCTCGGGGCGGGATCGGGAGGTGCTGTGGGATCCGCTGCGGACTCTGCTGCGGGCACCGCCTCGGACACCGGCTCTGCCGCCGGCACCGCCTCTGCCTCTGCCACCGCCTCTGCCCCCGGCTCTGCCACCGCCTCCGCCTCTGCCACCGGCACCGCCTCTGCCGCCGCCCCCGCGCTGTCGTGTGTCGCTCCGCTCCCGTCGGCACTGAGGCAGTTCCGGGCCGGGCCGTGCCGTGCCGTGCCGGGGTCGCTGCGGGGCGCGGCGTGAGACACCTGTGGCAAGGCATGTACAGCAGGCTGGGCCCGTGTTCTCATACGGCAAGTCTGTGCTTTCTGTGCCTCCTGAATGCACGCAGAGCTCCTGTTCTAAAAAGAGACGATTTGTACAGTTATTTTTATCTAGTGAGCATGAGGAGAGGTACTGTGTGAAATGTACCTTGACATTTGGAAATTTGTATTTTTGCTTAGAGAGAAAGAAAAAATTATTTTCCTTTTTTTGTATTTTTTCTCCTTTCCTTTTTTCCCCTATTCACCTTATTTTGTTATCTCCAAAAGTATCTTTGCGAATAGTTTTCACATGTGTTTAACAGTGTTTTGATATTAAATATTATTTTAGCTATGTGCGAGGTACCAATGCAATGTAGTATGTGGACTTGCTCTAAAAGTGTTGCTGATGAGGACCTGCTTGCAAATGTACAGTCCTTACAGAATCAGCTGAGGAGAACTGAAAAAAACCTGCAGTCGGTAGAGAAAGAGCTTTCCAGGTATGAGTCTGTTTGGGAATGAGAACCACCTGTCTCTCAGGGTGTGAAGCTGCCCCTTATTCAGTGTAATGGATTATTGCAGTTAGCTCCTTTTGTGCTTTTTGTTTGAATAGTCTTTAATAAACAACTCTAATAAGTCACTTAGTAAAGACAAAATGGAATAGTGACTTTTTACTCTCCCTCCTAACACCAGTACAGGTGAACATCACGGCCACTGCTTTGCTGAGGTGATGGGCTTTGTGCTGGAGGACTTCATCCAGCCTGATTGCAGCTGCCAAGACTGTTCCAACTCTAAGAAGAATTCTGGTAAAACATCTCACCAGGATTTTCAAAGAAAATCCAACGTAAGTATTGATCTTTATTACTTATTTTTATTACTTTGGTTTTCTAATCTTTGGTATGTTTTTGAACCTTTTTTGTCTGGTGGAGCTTGTAGCACTGGACAATGATATCAGTGGAGCACTCAAACATAATATCATTTGAATATGGTTTTTCTTCAAAGTTTCCATTATGGCCTTCTGGTACTTGAAGAGAAGGTTTATAAGAAAGATGTGGTCAAAGTTTTTAACAGGGCCTGTTGCAATAAGACAAGGGGTAATGGTTTTAAGCTGAAAGGAGGTCGATTTCGATTAGATGTAACAAGTAAGTTTTTTACTATGATGGTGGTAAAACACTGGCACAGGCTGCCCAGAGTGGTGGTAGATCCTCCGTCCCTGGTAACATTCAAGGTCAGGTTGAACAAGAGTCTAAGCAAGTTGATCTAGTTGAGATTGTCCCTGATCATTGCAAGGTGGTTGGACCAGATGGCCTTTAGAGGTCTCTTTCAACCGAAACTATGTTTGATTCTTTGATGTATATATTGTTTCTGTATGCATATATAAATTGTGTGCATGTATATATCTCAAAACATATTTTTATGTCTAGTCTTACTTGGTGTCCACAACTTCAAATAAAACTGCGGAAGGAAATGAACGTCTTCAGGAGAAGCTGGATGCCCTTTATGAGCAAAATGCATCTTTGACTTCTCAGAACCACTGCCTAAAGAACAGAGTGGAAACAATGAACTTTGAATTGATGCAATCAAAAACAAAAGTATGTATCTTTAGAGTATTCATCAGAAAGAAAAACAAACCCCAACCTCCCCAAACATCCCAGTGACCACGATTTTTGAGTTTATAATTCCAAACAGAGCGTGCTATTTTTTTTGGTTTTATCCTAATCTATATAAGTTTAATATTTAATACGTATTTAATATTCGGTATTAATCTGGAACAGAATAATTTGGGTTCTGTTTCTCCATGGGCAAAACCACTATATTAATTATGAATTCTATCTATTCATGTTCCAAAGTTTAGTCTAAAGCCAGCAAGCCATAGAATACTTTAGTAAAGAAAGTAGTTCAGTGTATTTATTTAGTACTACACATTCACATGTCTGAGCTACATTGAGATTAATGTCAATAATAATGGCACAGTTCTCATTTGTCTAGGAAAAGAAGAGTTGACCTCATTAATCCAAATTAATAAATTAAAAAGTGAAGATGGGTTAGCAGGAAATATTATATATAATAAATCATTACTGAGTTACTATGCACTTGTCTGTACAGGTTTATTTCATGATCACTATGTTCTTGTATTTGGTTTGCATGCAATATTAATAAAACATAGCTATGCTTAGTGGTTTGTGTTTGAGAAATGTTATCTCCAATACAGTACAAATAAATAGATAAACAAAACATTTGACTGCCTGACACTGAAAGAAGAAATAGTTGAATATAAACTTTTTGGGAAAATGAAGAGACAAGATTGACGTACGAAAAAGTCACTCTGCTAGACAGTATATCACTCTGGAACTGGAAGGGATGTTAAATGAGCAGAGAATCAGAGGTCAGTTACTGTAGATGATCAAATGTGATTTACAATGAGGTTAAGAGCACTGTCATTCAGTGCAGGGTGTTCTTATGTGTCTGACCCAAAGATCCATATGCAAGTGGTAATGAAACCCCAATTATGTTTGTATTTCAGATTTCGTATCTTGAATCTGCTTTAGGGACACGTTCAGTCAGCATTCCGAAGCTGAAAGAACAGATTGTAAACTTGGAAGCAGAAGTTTCAGCTCAAGATAAAATTCTAAAGTAATAAGTGTACTTTCAAATCAACGTTTTGTTGTTGTCTGCTTGCTAGCCCAGTCTCTTTTTTGGGGATGACATAGTTGCTGGTACTGTGTGGGTCATGGAATCTGGGGTCTGAAACTTTAATTTTAAAGCCAAATACAGGAGGAGGGAGGTGAGTGATGTATTTTGTGCTGAATGTACTTTAAGACATTGAGAAAAAGTAATAAAGGCTAGTGGTAGAAACCGGTTTAGAATGTGTGCAAAACACAAGAGTGTGCCCTGATAACTGCACAGAGTGAGCGGGTGCTACGACTGCATACGTATTTTCAAACATGATAGTGCCCTTTGTAATATGAAGGGTCAGTCACTTGGGTCCTTGGCAGTTGTGACACCTGATGCCTGTTGATGAGGTTTGGACACCACTCTAAAACTGCAGACATAACTCCTGGGGAGTCTGGAGACTATGGGTGTTCCAAGCCTAGTTTTGAGAGTTGCAGTGGTTTGACTAGTCCTGCTTAAACATTGTGTGCAGAAAAGAACAACAGAAATCTATTTTCTTTACAAAAAAGTTCTTATTTTTTTATTATGATTTGTTTATTTGCTAGAGATGCAGAAGATAGACTAGATCAAAACCAGAAAACAGCAATGCAAAGAGAAAACTTGTTACAAAGATATCAAAAGGGCTATAGAAAGCTGAAAACGGAGTTAATTGAACAAAGCAAGCAAGGAAAGAGGTACTAAGTTATTTTAATAAATGGAATACAGAATAATAAGTATGTGTTTATTTTCATTGATAGTTGTTTATTTTGTGGAATCAATTACTTTTCTGCTTTAAGTATGTTATTTTTTAAAAAAGGGAAAATTCTGGGTGAAGGTACTGATTATTTAAATAGACCCATTTAACATCTTGAAATTAGCTGGTAGTTACAGGCTGATACTGTACACTAAGAACCAGTTTATCAGCTGGGTTTTCCCCTTCAGGACAGATGTACTGCAGTGGAAAGCTGGAAAGCGTCCATATGTTTTACCTTAATTATTTTTGTCTTTGTCTTGCAAGAACCTACAATGTATGCTCAGTACTCAGCATTCAGCAGTACTGAGTGCTGTATTCTTGGGGTTGGTGCAAGGAAAGTGATAAAAGCACAGCTTAATCGAGAGAACATTTTTTTATCCTTAATCATCCCTGTCTATATGGTACTGTTGAAAAGGGTGCTGTAATTCCATCTCAATCCCCATTTTCCTTTTCTATTGCCTCTTTAGCTGAGTGGCTCTGTGGCTAATGGGAGGGTTAGGTAATTTCTTTTGACTGTTGGAGTTTATCATGTACAGTCCTATCACCTCCACAATGTCATTTTGAAAAAGTGAGAGGAATAAATAAAAAGATTCCTACCTGCCCTAATCATTTAATTCCGTTACCTGGGGTGAAAATTGACTGAATTAATTACTTAGAAAAGCATGTTTTCAACCTTTTGAATGCAAACTCTTTATTCAGCTTGTGTATCTACCAATCAAATTACCTTTAACCTCTTCTTACAGCAAGACAAATGGTAATACTGTGGGGCTTGCACTGCTGGTTGAAGAAATACATTGCTTTATGATCACTGTTTCTTCAGAACATGTGGGGTTGGAAGCTGTGCTTAGTTACTAGTTACAAATATAAATATTTTAGTGTTTCAGAAAAGCTGAACTTCTGCCAGATGTTAAAGGCAACATATGTTGTTATGGTTAGTATTAGCAATTATTACAGTTTTCTTTTAATCATTAATTGCTACAACTTACTAGTCTTGGGCCGAGCGAACTGAAGTGCTTTAGACTAATGCTGGTTTGTTATTCTGAAATCTTTTTATCTCCTCCTCTGAATGCTTTTTCCATCTCTGGGTGGGCAGTGGTCCTGAGCCTGAGAAACACTGACCTGAGGGGCAGCTGGACTTAGATGAGCCCCATTCCCACAGTTACTGAGCAGCAGGAATTCTTTGTGTGCCTGTGCTGGGTGTCCTGAACAGATTGCATACCTGAGGTTACTCTTCCAACTTCTGCCCTAGGGAGCAATGACAGGGGAAGGGGCAGGAGGGTGGAGTCTTAGAGGGAAGTAGTAGGGAGTCTGGGTTGTTTCTTTGAGCAGTTTCTTATAGTGATATCTACGCCTTGAAAAGTTTGAAGAAGAAAGGAACTACCTGGAGCAATTAATTTCAGAGCTCTTTTTGGTAACTGGAGGAGATAGTTACATAATGGAATTTGTATTTTTTAAAATTGCTTTGCTTCTTTCGATTTGCAGAGCAGAACAGCAAAGAAATGAAGCTTTGTTGAACATGGAGGAGCTGACAAGAGCTTTCAAACAGTATAAAGCAGAAACCACTGAAAAATTAGAAAAGGTGAGAATTTTTTCTTCACTAGTTTTTGCCATTGCCAGATTATACAAATGGAGTAAAAGAGCTCTTTTAAAAGGATCTTATAACCTGTTCAATGAAACGTGAGCTAGAGAACAACTAAGATGAAGTCATCTCCCAAAGTTCCAGTGATCAAAATTGTTAATGCATCCTGCCTTGTGGCAAGAGAATTTTTCATTTTATTAGACTTCTTTCCATGTGGAAGGAGATTGCCAACTGTAAATATGCCCTAAAATATTAAATTAATTTCTTTCCAAATTACAGAAGAACTTCTTTGCCCCTCTCCTTTTCATCACAACAGTGAGAAACAGAATTATCTACAGACTTACCATAAAGAAGAAAAAGAAAGAGTGTAGTGTTTGTAGTATTCTTTTAAAAATAGTCTGTGTGCCATGGAAGCTTAGTTTATTGTTGTACAGTAATGAAATAAAATTACTTTTTAAGGTTAAAGCTGAAGAAGTAATCTTGGGAAAACGTTTAATTAATTGTGAAAAAGAAAAAGAGAAGTTGAATGAACAATGTATCTGCTACAGAAATGATCTAAGCATCCTAGAAGAGCAACTGAGGTAATGCAAAGGCTTTTAAAAATCCCTGTACAGTTATTTGGGAAGAACTTGAATGCCACAGTTGTCACTGTGAATGTGCTGTTCCATTCATCTAGCTCGAACCAATAAATTTTTCTACGTTATTTTCTGTAACTTAACCCTTCAACGTTTTAGTCCCACATGCTGCCACACATGCTTCCACTAGTCTGAGCCTGCTTAACAGGTCTGTGCTGCTGATGGGGTTTTTTTCTCTGGATGTTATCTTCTTTCTGCTAAGTTACACCAGGTTTGGCACTTTGCTAAGATAATTTAGTTTGGTAAAGCAAGTACCTAAAAAGGCAAATAACTTGTGATGAACTAAAAATACAATTGTCTTGGTGTACAAGCAGATATGAAGGGAGAAATTGGACCCCTCCCTGTCTTGTTAGTAACAGAATTAGTAGCTCAGTCTTAGTATTTTCATCCACTTTGACTTTGTTACATAGTTATTTTATGCTGTTCTTAAATTGCCCTGGTTTCAGCACTGTTAAAGCCATTTGGTCTGTTTCCTGCTAGTGAGTGTCCTGGCAGTGCTCAAAGCTTAATGAAGTTGCTTGAGAATGGGAAGTAGTTGACTCTCTCCTTTTGTTTGCTGATAGCAGTTTACATCTTGATCCTTAGGATCAATGACAGCTTAGTAAAGCACTTTTTCTGTCCTTTGTATAGAGCTAAACCTGGATTTTGAGAGGTAGTTATGGTGTGTTCTGGTACTTGTAACAACAAAAATCCTCAGTGTTGAGCTATACCTTTTAAATGCCTTTTTAGGCAATTAAAGGAAGAGAATAATAGCACAAAAGAAGAAATTAAGACTCTAGAGGCAAAGAACACTGAAATGACATCAATGCTGAGTCGGTCTGATCAGAAGATCATCAAGCTTGAGAGTGAACTTTCTGAAAAAGAAATAGTACTTAAAAAGAAAAACGCTCTAATAAGTGAAAATGCAGAGCTGAGAGCACTTACTGCACAGCAACATAACCAATTGAAATTATATCATCAAGAAATTGAGGATTCAAGGGAAGAGCTCAACATCTTAGAAACCATTATTTCTCAGTTATCTTCAAGTGCATCTGAAGAGGTACAGTAACTTACAGCCTTAGAAGTGTATTATGTATTCAATAATACTAAGGATCAAGTTGTCCAAACTTTTAACATCCTGACATGTGTCTTAAAATTTATATACTGTTATAATACATGAATTTATCATGCTATGAAGCAATAAAAAAATGATTTGTCATTGATCTTTGGTTTCCCTTAACTTTTAGTTTAAATGGCATAATTTCAAACACCAGCTTTTGAATTCTTCAACAAAAGAAGCTATCTCTGAATCTTGTGGTGAATCAAGTAAACCTTGGATTGCAGACTTAAGGTATAACTTTCTAGTTACTGAATTATGGCAAGAATAGTCAGATAATAAGATGATACTAGAACTAGTATGTAGAAGGAATGTTAAATAGTTGTCTCCTCCTTTATAATAGCATTAAATTGCCAGTGAAAGAAGCAGAGATTCAAAAGCCATGTACAAACTCAACTATCTGTGCTGGAGCTGAGCATCTTTCTAATGGTAACAAAGGACAAGAAAATAGCAGGTTGTGTGGCCTGGAAACAGAGCCTGTGAAACTGATTAGAAGGGAAGGAGGTAAGCTCTGAAAGGGCTGTGCAGTTCTGTCTAATTAATGCCAGATATGTTCTGGTGGGGTTTAAGTTGTTTTTGCAGTTTTATTTTTTAAATGTGTATCTGTGAGTTATCAGGTATGGTTTGGTTGAATAGTGAGCGTTTTGCCCCCTTGGAAACTGACACGTTCTCCAGGCCCAGTATTCTTCTTTCTTTTGCTAGTTAAGTTACTTGTTCAGCAATAGCCAAGCTGGGAGTTGTGTTGAAATGGAACCACGTATTTTGTCCTTATGCAGATTATGCTAAGGTCTCCATATTTTCGCTGTTACTTTTCTTTATATCCTGCTGTTGCCGTATTTGTGCAATTGCTTCTGTGATTACTATTAGAACTGTTCCAAAAAATTACCTCAGGGCACCTGTATATAATGATGCTGTCTTCATTTCTCCTTGTTTGGTTGGTGTTTTTTTGTTGGGGGCTTTTTGGTTTGTTTTCTTGAGTCATATCTTTCAGTTACATTATAGGTTTGTATGTTCTTTTATAAATTAATCTTAAACTTGTTTTTTCTGCTTTGAGAGAGGAGAAAATGTCAACAGTTGGAACTTATAAGCAAGCAATTTGAAAAGATGAGGCAAAGATTCCTGAAAGAGAGAGAAGAGTTATGCGCAAAACTGACAAAGGCAGATGATGAGAATTCTTCTTTGAAGACCAGCATGGTTCAAAGAACCCAGCAGTTTCAAGTCATACAGGAAGACCTATTGAAGAAGGCTTCAAAAACTAGTAGCTTAGAGAAAGAAGTAAGTGTTTACCAGCACTGAAGGAAATATGTCACTTTCTTTTTAGTTCAATAATCAAAGATAGTGAAGACAATAGTTATGGGAAGACTGCAATTGCCAGATTATTTTTGAAATCTGATTTATTTGAGAAAAATTTGAACTGAACTTTTCAGCAAGTAGGAAAACTTAAACATAGCAGCCTGCATTTGTTAGTTGTTGGAAATTTGGTTTTAAAGCTGATGTAGTTAGTGGACTTTTCTACTACTACTTTGATTTGTTATGTGGAAAACAGGCTCAGTCTTGTTGCTTTGGTATGGTTGAATTAATGTGTAATCTTAGGAAATAGATGTTGAAATACACTTGTGTTTTCCCTCATTAAATGTTAGTACAGTTGCCAGAGGTAAACATTGTTAGCAGAGAGTCACAAAAGAAAGAAATTAAGCTTCAGCTCTTCTCAGGTTGAATATGTTAAAATGCTAATGTTTACATTCTGGTACTAATGTATTTATAGAGTTCAGTATAATGGGATTTGCAGGATTTCCTAATAAAGGACATAAATGTTATAAATATGTGATAGCTATGTCACTGATAATTATTGTTAATTGGATAAACTTTAGGTAAATTGTCCTGAGTCTTTCTCTGTAAGTAATAAAATTTAATAGATTAAAAAACCCCAACAATTAATTAAAGATACTATGGGAGTAGCTTAAATGGAATTGGTGATAAGAAAGTCTATACAAATACTTGAATAAACAGTTGTCTACATGCTGTTTTCTGCTATATTTAATTTCAGATAAGAAAAAAATCTTCCCAACTTTCTGCACTTGAGAAACAGTTGGAAGAAAAGAATGTTGCTTATTCCACTGCTGCAGCAAGAAATGCTGAGTTGGAACAGGAACTCATGGTAAAATATTCTTATTGAGAAACTACATTTATGTATAAAGACATATGTGGAGCTTAAACTTTAATTTAACACTAGTATTCCACATATTCAAAATGGATGGACTTTCAGATCCGCTAAATAATCTCTGCAGTTTTTAAGAATCAGTTTTTGAAAACCTAATCTTGTTTCAAACAGAACATCCTTTTTTCCTGCCTTTGAATGTGGTAAGTTACTAATGGACATACTACATTTTCCTTATATGTGCAAAGAAGATCAGGTTCTGTTGAAGTCAATAGGACCATTGCCATTTGTTTCAGTGAAATACATGTAGACCTGTGAATAAAAAAAAAATGTTCAAAATTGTATTTTAAAGATGCCATCTCTCCATGTGAGCACAGAATTTCTTTTTGTCTGTCAGAAGTTATCCGAGCCATGGTCCACCTTGGCAGACACCTTGTCTCTGGTGGCTACATTTACTGACCCTCTGTACTCATGTTACTGGAGTAACATCCTTTCAGGTGACACATGCTGTGTGTAAATTCAGTATTTTCTGTGTTGTTCCTTTACAAAATCTAGAAACTAGATGATCAAATGCTAAATATTTTTATTAATTCCTTTTTGTTGTTGCCATTTCCCAGGGAAAAAGCAGACGCATTCATGAGTTGGAAGCAACTATCAGTGAAGAACATGAGAAAATAAATTCTGCTTTTGAAAATGCAGAGTTGGTTCACCTTGAGCAGCACAAAGAGATGAACAAACAGATTGAACTAGTAAGACCTTCCTTGTGTGCTAATGTGTATGAGTGTTATACTTGATAACTTTTTCCTATGTTAATGTCTTTGTTTTTCTTGAAATTCTGAGATACATGTCCATTTTAAAAGTTACATTAGACAGTTCTTTCTTCTCCCTATGTTTCCTGATTTTACTACATTTTCCATCTAACTCTACACAACTTTTCCTCTGAAATATTCATATCCTGTCTCCTGCTCAGCTAAAGAGAAATAAGAAAGAGTCCTATTGTTCTTTGCTCCAAACAACTACCAAAAAAAGTATAGCGTTATTGCCTACTGGGTTTAAACCATGACAGCTCCTAACAATGTTCTCTTGTTGGCTGCACCTCTGCCAGCCTGAGCCTTATGAGCATCTGTGTTCAAGGAGAACTGTTGGTAGGTTTCTCAGTCTTTGAAGAAGAATTCTGTTGCTTCATGCAATTAGAAAAATACCTGTGGCTATTTCTAGCTGTTCAAGAAGCTTGTCATCTTTTACTAAAGAATGTATGCATGCCTTACTGTCTTGGCTGATGACACAGTTAAGCTCTGTCTGCCCTCATTCTCTTGATTCTCCTCTTGATTTAAGACATTAAGTGTTTGGAATTTCTTGATAATTTTAGGGTTGTGCAGTACTGCTGATGGAAGGATGTATTTACTTTTCATTAGAAGAGTGATGGGTGAATAGAACTGAATGACATTTAGATGCACAAATTCTTATTAAAATAACAAATGATGATTTACTAATGGACAGCTTCAGGCACAGATAGAGAAGAAACATCAGCAATTCACTGAGCAAGAGAAAATAATATCAATTTTACAACAAGAGGTTATACATAAACAGCATCATATTGAATCATTGGATGGGCTGCTGAAAGGAAGCAGAGAGGTGAGGTTGGCTCTTCACTTTCTTTAAATGCAAATCGAACAAGTGACCAATAATAATGAAAAGCATATCCATAAATACGTGGAAAAATTGGAGAAAATTCAAGATGCTTATGCTTTTGCTTTTTAATTCTTGTTTGAGTAATTGACTGAATCTAGTGTAGTCACCAGTTACTGCTGCTACTACTATATATTGTACAAACTGGAGTGACCTTTCATTATTTTCTGTCTCAGCATTTTCTTTATGTCTCTTGTTTGCCCCTTGGGCTTCTTGCCCTAATCAAGGGAAACAGATCTGGTGGATAAAGA
>JAOXXN010000120.1:19361829-19376423 GCA_026770055.1 Myrmophylax atrothorax
ACACAAAAAACAGGCATGGAGTTGGACCTGAATGGTCATCTTCTCCTTTATTTTTTTCTGCTGACTGCCACTAGGTGAAAATCCAAGAGTGTTCTAGTCTGATAATGCCAAATGCGCTTCAGAAGTGTCATGTACACAAATACATTATACAAGCAGTTGTGTTTTAATACACTGATCTGGGGTTCTTTTGGGTTTTTATTAAATTACTGTTACTAGATTTACATTGTGTTCTCTTGAGTAAAAATATGTGTACAAACAGGAAATGGAAAATCTGAATGTCAAGAAAGATCAAGGATTGAAGATGCTGGAACGTCAGTTAACAGAGGAAACAATCAAAGTTAGTAAGCTCTTTTGATAAAAATGTAGCTTTTTGGACATTTTACACAAAGATGTCTTTTAGCATCATTTTTAGACTAGCTAATACAAACCATGCCATGCAATTTTAAGTAATCTATTGCATTCAACTAGGTACAACAACTTGAGGCAGCATTAAATGTATGTAAGGAAGAAGTTGCATTGTATTTGAGGCAGTCGCAAGAAAATAAGGAGATGTTCGAAAATCAGCTCAAAGACAGGTCTGAAGAGGTAACAGCTTGTTTTACAACTCTTCTGTATTGCAGAGAACACCTGTTATGATTGATTTGATCTGACAGTTTGTGAAATAACAGCCAAAACATTTGCAACAGGAGCTGTGAATAGGAAGTAAGTTGGGAAAAGACGATACATTTTATGAGGGCAAAGGGGAAAATCATAACTAAGAAACCCTGGATAAGCTCAGGGAAAAGCAGCACCAAGATAAGTGAATTGTTGAAAGAAGTAACAAAATCAGAATTATGTGAAACAAATAAATTCAGAAAGTTTTATTGAATCACAGGTGTAATTCTGTGCTCATTAAAAAGAATAGCTAATGCAAGTGCAAATAAAGATGTTTTATTGTAATAGAAAATAAATGTCTTTTCAGGTTTGTTATTTACAGAAAGAAATAAAAATAAAAGATCAGAATATTCAGGACATAGGTGAACAAAATATTCTCCTACAACAATCTTTGCATCATCATCAGCAAATGTTACAGCACGAAACTATTAGAAATGGGGAGCTGGAAGATAATCAAATTAAACTTGAACAACAGGTACAATATGGTGATAAGTGTCTACATAAAGACAGAAAATGAAATGTCTTTATATATGTTTTTGTAATACCTTTAAAATCTGAATGTTTCTTTGGTAACTGAGTTGATAATTATTATTTTAGATACATCTAAAATAAAGAGTTTAGTTTTATCTTAAACCAGGTTCTGTGCTGTCAGGAACTGTAGCTCACATTAGAGTGGCTTGGTACTTGGAAAATCAAACCCTAGACTGCAATGTAATCCAGAAAGTTGGGTCTAGTTATATTCACTACTATTGTCTTTCAAATATGCAAAGTTCTAGTCTTAAATTATATACAGACTATAAAGACATCTGTTGTGTTAAAACCCTAATTACACTATGTGAGTTGCAAGACAAAGATGTGTGTTTCTTTGGTATGCAATTTAAAAGTACTCTTTGATGCTGTTTGCCAGGTATCCACTTTGGAAAAAGAGCTTCAGAAGCAGAAAGCATGTGCAGAACGTGAGTTGAGAAAGGTAGAGCAGAAACTTTACCTGGCTGCTCAGGAAGCAGATGTGAACAGACAGGAGGTGGATGAACTTACCTGTACAGTGAGGTGGGTTCAGTATTACATGTGTGTGTCTGTATTCTGCACCCAGACGTGTGGATCAGAAGGGCTGCTCTCTGAAATGCTGTTCCTGTGCAGTTACAACTTCAGCCTCTGTGTGAGCACAGACTGGCCATCAGGAGGGAAGCTTCTAACCAGCAGAGGCATGAGTTTCCAAAACAGTTTTCCAATGGAATTAATGCATGTCCTGGCAACCTATTAGCCTTAAGGTGGCATTTCATAGTGCAGTTCAATTCATAAATGTATCAGCTTGCTGTAATTGTAGATAATATATTCTAGGGCAGCTTGCTACTCTTATAGAATGCTTTTGATTGCAAGGAAAGCCTACTTAATGTGAGTTTTTTCTTTCTATTTTATGCACAAACACTTGTCTTAGAATATGTAAGGACATACATATGTTGTTTTTGTTATTACATGGTTCATTTTTTTCTGGCTGCTTCTATTAGGCAGATTAAATTGGAGATGGATCAGTGCAAGAATGAACTTACTGGTATGGAAAAAGTAGTAGTGCAATTAAAACAAGATGGTGAAAACAAAGCAGTACAGATAAATCAGTTGGATATCACTTTGGAAGAAGCAAGATCAGAGCTCAATAAAAAGGAAAATGAGGGTAATTTGGCTATTTTGTTTCTCAGGTTTCCTTTCATTATGCTACTTCTCTATATAGACACTTTACCTTTTTCTGTTTCATAATTGAGTACTTGACAGTCAAAAAATGATAATTTTTTTTTAATTTCTTGGTAATTCCATAGTTTAAAAAAGCCCAAACAAACCAAGGCAAAAGCAACCAAACAACACCTCCACAATCCAAAAAATATCACCAACCTTTTTTTTAACACACCTTTGCAAATTCTCACTTCTATGGTATATACCTTTACCCCAGGTGAAATGAGTAAGTTATTTCCATGTAAATTGGTAATGCAGATTCTTCGTGTGATAATCAAATGAGACACATACATTTAATAAAGGCATATGCTATTCACAAAAATTCAGCTCTTTAAAAGAAACAGAAACCCCAAAATAGAGTCTTTTGAAATAAACTTTCCAATCCATCGTGTCCCATTTAATTTAATTGTACCATTGTTTTAAACCAGAGGAATACCACCAATTCTGCTTGCATTTTTCATTGCACTACATGTCATATTCGATTGTTATAAGGTCCCTGTACTTTCTCCTGGGCCAGATGTTTTTAGATATATCCTCATATTTCTAATCAGTTGTAGGTTATGAATTTAATAAAGACAGCAAAGACTTAGGTGCCATAAAAAGGTTTTTGTGTAACAAGTCACTGTGTTTTTAGATTGTCCTAAAAGTACTGATACTGAAAATTCATAATGACCACAAATGCTGCTGGGTAGTGGTGTTGCATAAAGACCCTGATGTACTGATGATTAAATGTTTTGTCTTTTGTGGTGTGTGTGAAATAGTGAATGATTTAGAAGATAAGCTGCTTCAAAGTGAGACTTGCCACAGGGAAGCCTTACAGAAAATAGCAGAACTAGAATCTGCATTACAGAATGCCCGTGAAGAATTAAAAATTGCTTTAGCACAGCTTCAGGAAGTGCAAGATGCATTACAGAATGCACAGTCCTCTCTGGAGGAGAAGCACATTGCTATCATGGAGTTAACAACTGAGCTCAGGTGAGCTGACATCTTTTCCAAAACTTATTGTGTTAGTTTTTCATTAGGAATAGCAAGTAGTTTGGATGGAGTTTCTTAATGTCCTTAGCAGCTGTCTATAGTTTTTAGGTGATTTTTGGCTGTAAGATAGCTTGATACTTGAGCTTCTCAGCTCACTTTTAATTTCTAAAAGTGGTGCTGAGTTCTTTTTTTGGAATTCTGTTTTAAAATCTGCTGAAATTACTTTCCGAATTCCCAAGCTGTGAAGTAATTGTAAGAAGAATAGTTAAACTGTCCAGTTTCCTTTCTGACCATAAATCAATGACGCTTACTTCTGTACTATTCTTTTTAAAGAACATGTTGTCCTGATATATCCAATTAAATAACTTGCATAAAGAAGTTATTGGGAGATCTCCAGCTAGAAGATAGTAAACAGAATGATTCCATTTGGGTTTGTTTGTTTGCAATCAGTTAGTTGATTCATGTTTAGGGTAATATGGCTTTAAGTAACAGGTCTCATAATTTTCAAGCTGCATACATGAAACTAAACAACTGTATGTGCATTAAGCAATTAAACATATGAGAATTTCAGGTACTGCAAGGGTGAAATTGAAGACAAAAAGCAAGAACTCCTTGAAATGGACCAAGCACTGAAAGAAAGGAATTGGGAACTGAAACAAAGAGCAGCTCAGGTCAGATTATTTTAAGTATGCTACTGACAATTGTTCCTGTAATGTAGTAGATAACTTACAAAAAGCCTCCTTGGTTTGATTGCTTTGAGGTATTATCTCACTCTGTACTGTTCCTGTAGTCACAGTGGCTACTGCAAAACCAGCTCTGAGTTACTGCAGCCTTGTGGTACCAGGGAAATCAGGCTGTGCTCCCCCGAGGCACCACAGGCTGTTTGGATGGAACAAAAGCCTCGTGCAAACCTGTCTGTAGTTCTCTATTAGTGATGAAGTTGTAAGACAACTGTGCTCATCCTGGTGTTTGCTGAGAGGAAGGAAAGAGCTGTGCTGAAGTGTGCTTGGAGATGATAGACTCCTTTCCTTGTTTGCACTGGAGCATGTTTGATTAGCTCTAAAGCAGCTTTTAAATATGAAATGGTATCTTTGTTGTGAAGACATTTCTGTAGCTCACTTGAAGTATTTTCAGTCTGGCTTCAGGGTTTGATGCCCATCATGGGAAAATTCTTCTGTCACTTATAATGCGCCCTTTCTGCAGGAGTTACCAGCTTTCCTATTCAAGAATATTTGAGGATCAGAGAAAAAGAGTGGGGATTTGAATAAATCTGTTAAAACAACTGGTTCCATAAGGAGGCCAGACCTTGCAATATATTTTTGCCCCAGTACCCTGTGAGGTGCTCCAGAAATTCATCAAAGCGTTTCATGACTTTTTTTTATGTGGCAAAATTCGGCACTTTCTAATAAGGTGGATTAGTATAATAAACTACTCATTGCATTTCTTTTATAATGAGAAATAGGCTTGTATTCTGTGTATATGAAGACTTAACATAGTTATGGACTTTCCCCCAGTTTTTCTTTTTATGTTTGGCCACTATTTTTTAAACAAGATAGCTGGGGTGCAGTTTATTTTGACTACTCGAGAGAATACTATTGAGTCTACAAAGGATTAGTTTCATTCATTTGCTGTCATAGTTTGTAATACGACTTCTTGAAATCTGCATACTGGTTCAAAACAAAATATTTCCTTTTCTTCCTTTCTTTCCTCTAGATTACACAGCTGGATATGGCAGTTCGTGAGCACAGGGGAGAAATGGAACAACAAATAATTCAATTACAGTGCAATTTAGAAAAGTCAGAGTTGCAAATTAAGGAATGCAATAAGCAGGTAATTCTTGCTTAATTAGAAACAGTTTCCCTAACAAATGGCACCTAATTTGATGAGAAAATCTGGTCCTGGGACACAGTAGCTGGCCAGGTTTAATCTAGAAAATGAAAACTGGTTTCTTATTGTAGGGGAAGGGAAGGGAGTACCTTAGTAATGTACCAGCAAAAATATCCCACTTATCAATCGAAACTATAAACTTTTTCAGGGATATAACAGTGCAAAAATGAAAACATATTTTTTCACTTGATATCATGTAGTTGCCAAACTGCTCTTTCAGTAAAAGCAAATGTTGACAAAATAAAAACTTGACGAGAGAATCCAAAGTCATACTGATGGTATTTGTGAGTTTTGTTCATTTTGTGCTTTTGGTTTTTTTAAATTGTTCAGACTTCAATAAAATACCAGTTCTGATTTAATTTCATTTTCTCTTCAGATTGAGAGCTTAGAGAAGAAACTTCAGCGTTCTAAAGATGAGCTTCGTGAGAAAGAGTTTGAATTGCTCCAGAGAGATCAAGAAATAAATCAGCTGAAGAAGAAAATAATGAAAGAACACAACGTGGCCTAGAAGCTCTTGCAAAGGTAAAATGTACCTTGGGTACACAACAAATTATCAGTTTTTCATGCCATTACTGGACCTGCCTAGAAGGAACAATACAATGTCTCTTTAGCATAAGCATCATTACTTCTCCTGGAATCACCGTATTTTATATCTTGGTGTTTGCTGAATCTTAATCCCCTAAAATTAAAACAGTGTAATTATTTAAAAGTTAGAAATCTAATGGCACACTCTTAATTGTCTGCTTTCTGTGGAGAAATTTGAATACCGATTATCTTCAGTATCCTGATTGTCTGCCTGTGAACAACATGGTCTTCCTTGAAATGAAACAAAACAAAACAGTGTGCTGTATGATGAGAGCTTAGCACTTAGGTGCTATCTATCATTGCATCCAAGGAGCACTGAGGGGTAGCATGTTCATAGGAACGAGAAGTGAGAAGTTTTGGCAGAGTGAGTGGGAGCGTAAGGATAGAGAAGACAGACAGCTTTATAATGATACGGGTCTTTGGCTTGGTAGAATCGGTTACTGCAAGTACAAATGTGATCTGAAATCAGTGGGGTTTGTGCAGAGTAAGTTCAGTCACAGATGATTGCCAGCTAGAGGTAAATCCAAAGCCAGAACGGCTCCTGCCACTTTGGTTATGCTGCATTTGTGTATTTCTTTTCCCATGGATGAGATATCAGAGAAGCCTTAAGTGTTTCTGTGTGGTCACCAAGGGCGCTCGATCTGAATCCTGTGTCATGGGGGCTTGGCTGTGTGACAGCTGAATGTGAAGGCTGTTTCACTGCAAATGAAGGCACTGTCAGCTCTCCCATCTTCTCTTCTGTTAGGTTGGTCATGAGAACAGGACAGTGACTGTTGTTCAAGAATAGGACAGTGACTGGTGCATTAACATTTTTCCAACTTTTTCTAAGGGATGACTCTGAAGGACAGAATTTCCTAGCTAGCCCCTATACAGCTGCTGACCAGACCCTTTCTTTGCAGACGAATTGCCTTGTTACTGTTTTTGCTAAGGCAGACCAGGTAGTGAGAGGCCTAAGAATGGTATGAGAAAGGCTTTGAATATAGATCTACTTCAGTCACATTGCTTTAGAGACCTGGGATGAAGGAAATGAAGTTTTAAGTTTATTTTCGTTGTAGTGAAGTAGGTAAAACACTGGATTTTGGAAGCATTCTGCATAAAATATTAAATACATTTCAGAGGGCTTCTGGCTCCACTTAGAATATGATGTGGTTCCTTCTTTGTTTAAAAATTGTTTGTATTAAGATGACATAAGAAAACACTTTCTCCATTAGTAACACACTGCAGACTGACTGACCACAGCAACTTTCTGTCCTAGTTCTAAAAACTCAATTGCCTAATCTGTCTATGGGGGGTGGTTTATGTCTTGCCAAGATAGTCTGTGTCATTCTTCCTCCTCTTAATACACTGCCTTGCCTGCTTATTACAGAAAATGTGTTAGTTCAGGGAAGGAGTTGTTAGAGAGGGTTGATTTTTGTCCTGGTCCACTCTGTCCCTTTGGGACTCAGAAAATAACCAGATCAGGATGTTTCAGTTGAATTGTTCTTTGTTCTTACACTTTCAATCTGCAGTGAGGATCTTGTAACAATACAGCACTCTGCTACCCTTAGAATTTTTAAGTATTCCACTTAAAGGAACTGAAAATACCTTACTGAACATTAAGAATGGCTTTTTCATTTTTCAAGGCACAGGAGTAATTTCAAAAGACAGTGCTCCTTTAAACTGTACAAAATTTTTACAGGGATTTGTATGTGAAGATTCCTTCTCAAAATACTCTGCATAACGTTTTCCTAGTTACCTGCTAGAACTTACTATGTGCTGGAAAATTTGTAAATTGTGCTCTTTGAGAAAGGAAATACACTGCAGTTACAAGAACGCTGAATAAGAATGCATTAATAACATCAGTCTAGGGGTAAAAATTTGAGAAAGCAGCCATGGGCTTGAGACCTGCCTTAGTTTTTTTGAATTTGTAACATAAATCTTAATGATGAAAAGTAACATTTTGGTACAAATTGATTTAGATGCTGTAATTTGAATGCAGAAGTTTAAAGGAAAGTTCTGATCACAGATACTTTGTTTCAGGGGCAAGAATTGTGAAGAAATAAATGTTGCTCGTTGGACAAGCAGCGACCCAGGAATGCTATTGCTGGCACCATAATTGTGCATTCCAAGAGGAAATTTTGACATTGTGTTTCCAAATGAGGAATGTAGTTATTTGTACTGAAACAGATTACAAGTGTTTTTATTTTTCCAACTGTTTTTGAGATTATTGGCTTGATATAATAACATACTAATTTATTTTTTATACTTGAGTTGTAGGAATTAATTTCAGCTGTCATCTTTTTCCAAGGATTTTGAATGGTGTACTTGTTTCATAGCTCACTTTTAATTAAAAGCACAATGGCATTATTAACAATTCTTGTTTGGGAATATTTTATCTTTATTTTTGTACACATGTGGTGTTGAAGACACAACATCTTATTTAAATTGACTTGTTTGTAAGATGGTTTAGAACACTGGTTTGATCATAGACAAAACCTGCTGCTTTGCTCCAGGCAGTATCTTTGTGATGCAAAGGGGGTGTGGGACAAGGCCATAAAGCTTTTTGAGCTTTGAGAGTTGTTTTTAACATAAATCCGTACAAAAATTACCATTGATTAAAATGGCATCATAACTATGTGCTGCAAACCACATTTATTTCCATTTTTCCAAAAATACTACACAATTTAGCTAGTACAAATGGCTAGAGGCCCCACTTCTATTTTTACATAATGATCAGAAGCTGCAATATGGGTATGAGGCCTCTGAATCTGATTTCTGTGCATTCAGACATGTGGTTCATACTTCAGAAAATAAAGTTACTAAAGCTACTTGATTTAAAGATGAGGAACAGAACTGAATGTATTGCAATTTAAATACTGAGCTTTGGTAAAGTGTTTTGTATATTTAAAGTGTATGTTGGCCAACAAATGTATCTGTTGTATTTCTGCAACTGTGCAAGTGGTCCTGTGCTGAAGTCCTTGGGCCTTTCGCTGTTTATGTAAACACATTCCACAAATGCCACACTTTAAGTGGTTTTACAAAACCAGCCACTCTTTCTGCTACGACAAGATACACTTACCTGAAGTATTTCTGCAGTTTCAGATTATTTATTCTGCTAGTCTGAAAATTATGATCTAGCAAAAAATACTGTCACTTACAGAAATATATTGTGTGTTTTAAATCAAGTTATATGTTTCTCTACATAACAGTAAAGGAAAAACATTAGAAGTAGGTTGACCAGTATAATAATTGCAAACTAAACTATTATTTTTTTCCTCTCTTTAGGCACATCACTTTGCCTTCAGGCTAGAAATCTATGCATCAAATTTCAGACAGATTGTTAAAGCAGTGGAACATGTAAGCCCTTCAAACCAGGAAGGATTTCAAGTGGGAAACACAAGCAATCTGTAATTACAGCTGCATTACAACACGAGTGGAATTCCACTAACTAGCATTGCATAAAGCCTCGCCTGCTCCTCCCTCATGCACTAAATATAAATGTGCATGAGCAGCAAAAGCAATTTGCCTAATCTCTGAATCAGCTAAATAGCATTTGCACTAAAATTTTGTCTGTATGCTCACTTCTCTGGTTAAACTGTGGGTCAAGCCTGATAAACAAGCAGAATCATTAGTTACGTTTTCCCTGTAACTTTGGATGTTTTGCTATTCTGTTGCTTGTCTGAGAAGTTAATCATTCCACTTACACTGTTCAAGTAACTATTTCTTTGGGGAAGGATGGAGGGGTTTTTTTAAATGTAATTTCAGTTAAATGTTTCTATAGGATCCTACTTTTCTTGAATTACTAACCAATTTACATCTATGCACTGGAACACCAAGTTCATTCTTCTGAAGTGCATTCAATCACATGGGGTTGTTGAGTCTGGGAAAACATCTTACTGGGTATAATAGCATTGCAATTAGCTGAATCCTGCTCATAAGGCTAATGGCTTATTAAGGTCTTCCTTTTTTTCTGTCACTCAGGACTGAGTATCTTTCTGCAGTGTACCTACAGTTACTGTATGGCAAGCACAAATTGCACTGAAGTGCCACTCCAAATGCCCCTCTATTTAATCCACAGTTTATATGCAAAATCAATGGAATATTTTCTCCCAAACTAGAACAGTCCAAAACTCAGACATCATGCTAGTTCTGACTTTTTTAAATTTCCAACTTGCCAATTGCACAATCGAAAGTGTTGAGAGAGATTCCAGTCTTAGGAAGAATGTAGTGAAGCTGGTCAATTCCCTGCTGCCAGTGTCCTTGCTTGCTTTCCCTGTTCTTAGTTGGGAACACTGCCAAGAGGAAATGTGAGGTATCTGTCTAACAACTTGTCTCTTTCAAGATCCACATCCCATTTTTCATTTTTTTTCTGTAATGTCTATTAGGACTCATACTAGTAAGGCATCAGGGAAGAAATCCATGCCTCATTCTGTTGCAGGAGAACAAGGAGGGTGCAGTAGGTGCAGGAAATCTGAACAGCTTTAGCAGAGGGTTCCCACTTTGGGTGTGGTTCACTTTCCATAGATGCGAGTGGAGAACTCGATATTACAGACTGATGGTAATTGTGGCAAGGCTTTTCCTGCCAGTAGTGTGCAAGCTGGTTTTTCTATTAAAAAAAAAAATCCATATAGTTTACAAATGTTTTAAGTTTAATCAAATTTTGTATTAAATATAATCTATGTTGATAATGCAGATTATAAGCACATGCAGGAGCATCTGCTTCTGTCTTTGTCTACTTGGAGATTATCCCTTAATCGTGCAAGGCCCAGGTGTGCATTTTCGGATTTGTTGACTCAGGGAAGTTGGAGATGACATTAAAGGCCAGTCACATTATACTGTAGTTACATTTAGGTTGTTGCTCCTCTGAAGAAGAGCTCTTGCTTGAACCACTAAGTGAAAAGAATGGCAAGAAGAAATGTCCTCATTACAGGTTGCTCCTCAGGAATTGGACTGGCATTAGCTATAAAAATGGCAAAAGATGACCAGAAAAGATTTAAAGGTAACAATGTATCTGTTATTTACCTTTATAAAGACCTGTTATTCAAGACAGTGCTGGTTTTTAATCTGTGATTTTACAGGTAGTTGTATTCAGTTTGGTGACTTTATTGTTAGTTTTCCTCTTCTACTGCCAGGAAAATACAATAGCGTGACAAATACACTGTTTTCTGTAAGCAGTTTATATTTTGGTACCTCTATTGAAACATATGTGCCTGTGCCCATTTGAGGAGCAAAGAAAGGAATTTATGGAAACAGTTCCTAAATTTGCCATTGTTTCCTTAGAGCATGTTTCATTACTCCAATCCTGCGTAGGCATAACTGGGTGAGCAAAGGGCTGGGATTTGTCTTACTGCTGCAAAACAAGGTATTTGCTATGATTGGAAATGGATGGCAAAGTGACCACAGCAATCTGGGGTAATGCAGTTTCTCATACTTACTCTCACAGTATTTTACTACTAACTGACTGGATGCAGATTCAGAGCTTTCTGAGTAATTAGACCACAATAATATTAAAACTAATTTCTATTTTGAGAATTAGTTTGCAAAAACATAGATTTTTTTTGCAACCTGGGAAATTGTGTGTCTTCCAGTTTTCTAATAAAATTATGGCTGTTCTACTAAACACACTGATGGTGATTTATAAACAAAGGAAAAACTAAGAAGGGGATGGCTGAAATCCAAAATTAAGTTTTGGGTACTTAAAAACAATTTAGCTGCATAACTTGATACCCATTATTTAAAGTTTTGGTGATAATATCTCTATACACTGCATGTTCTTCATTGTGCACAGTGATTTAATTCTTCTTTTGAATTTCTTCAAGATTTCAGAACCAGACTCCAGGAAATCAGTGAATATTTGTTGAAAATAGTCTTCTTACTTTTAGTTTTTACTTGGTTTCTATCACTGATATTTAAGATCTGGATGTAAAAGCAATATTCTTTAATACTTCTCAGTAAGACTAACACAGTAAAGATTTTATTTCTGGTAACTGTTGCTTCTGATGTGTTGCAGTTTATGCCACAATGAGGAACCTGGCCAAGAAAGAGCCACTGGAGGAAGCTGCAGGTCACAGGCTAGGCAAAACCCTCGAAATCAAACAACTGGATGTCTGTGATGAACAGTCTATTAAAACTTGTGTTAATAGTATCCCTGACAGAAGGATTGATGTCCTAGGCAAGTACAGGATGTGTGTGCTATGAACAGATACCAGGTTTCTGTATAACATCATCTCAAGTACCCTGAATAAGTTTCATTAGTGTATTTTTTAAATTATCCATCTAATAGTAATTACACAGTATATTCTGTTCAAGATCTTAGGACTTCATGCAGACATGAACAGAGTAAATCTCACCCTGCTTCCTTCAAGTAGGGAAGCTCATTTTCCTTACTTGCAAAGGAGAAACTTGATTGCAGAGAAGCCTCTTAGATAAGATGATACAGTTTTTAGTAAATGTGAGAACTTTTACCTAGACTGGCACCTTCATGAGCCAGAGGTTTTACCCTATTGGTGAAGCACAGTCCTGTTTACAGGGAAGGCAACAACTCTTTGTAATAAGAAAGCAACAGCATTTGGGAATTAGCAAGTGAAAGAACAAATGCAAAGAAAGTATGCATATTTTCATTTCATATTGAGAATTTAAATTGTACTTTACAACTCATTCAACAAGAAGTGTTTTCATACTGTTTTGCTAAGAATAAATATAATCTTAGTAAGATGGAAATTGCTTACACCATCACCTATTAAATCTTCTCTAACAGAGAATTATGGACCTGCATTTATTTTGATTAATTATTAAAGCAGTGATTAACAAGCTGTTTCTGCAAAATGTATTATACTCTAATCTGACATACTAGTTGTGGTGCAGAATGTCAGTCCTATCATCATTCTCCACTTAGAGATATCCAGGAGGCAAATAAAAATCAATAGAAGTGTGTGTTTTGTTTGGTTTGTTTGTTTTGTTGGGGTTTCAGTTCCTCTTGAAGGTATGAACGTTAACAAAACAAAAACCAGACCAAAATATGGCCTGGTCTATCACATTTTGGAAACTTTTGTTCATTCCTGTGGGTATTGACTATAGCTTCTAATTCTTAATACTGAATTATAAACAAATACAGGTAATTCTTGCCTCATTTTCCTGTAATCCTTTAATTCTTTAAAAAAAGGACTAATCAGAAATAAATTAGCTAAAATGCAAAGTATCTGATCATTTAAATTGGATTAAAAGCATGATTAAAAATAAATAATGGAAATGTCATGTGTATTTTCAAAGCATTAGTGACAGAGTAATAACTTTTAATGCTTTCTTTAAGGATTATTTAAGGATCATTTAACCCTTAATCCTCATTTTACTTTCAAATGTTTTCCATTTAAGATTACAAGTTGTTGTCTATGGAGGTTGTTGCTCACTGTTGTCTCCCATTTTGCCCAGTGAGCAATGCTGGAATGGGGCTCATTGGACCTATTGAGTGTCAGACCATCGATGAAATGAAAACTGTGATGGATACCAACTTCTTCGGACTGGTTCGACTCCTGAAGGAGATTTTGCCTGACATGAAGAGGAGAAAGAGTGGGCATATAGTTATAATAAGCAGTGTTATGGGAATACAAGGTAAAGTTTGTACTAAGAGTTCAGTATTCAAAATCTAAAGCTTTCCTCATCTAAAAAAAAGAAGAGTAGGAGCTGGCATATCTAACTGTTGTGTTTTGTAATGCTGAAGTTCCAGCTGTAAAAAGCACCTGATGGGTTTTATGCATCTAAGTGGTACGTTACTACACAGCTACTCTCAAGACATTTTAGCAACAAAACCTTTTCATTTTCCTGTTGGAAAAAATTATGGGAACAGACAAACATGCTTACTACACTCTGCACAATAATTATAGAAGAAAATCCAATCCTGAACAACAAATTTCTCATCTCATAAAACTCGAGAGTCAAATTTTAGTGCCAGATGATACTCTCATGTCCCATCCTGTCTCGCTGTATTTGTTTCAATTATTACAACTCACCTGGAATATTCTGGTGAGCAAGGGTCCTACATCAAACTGCAAGAGTTGTATTAATACACTACTTACCCTTACTTACTTACTGAAATGGATTGATGTAGTGTTTTTTCTAACACACTCAGATGGAAGCTGGATCTCTTGCATAATTGGATCTCCTGCATTACACTCGGCTTCTGTGGTCATCTCCTAAAGTCTTGCTGATAAATAATTATATTAAATGTACAGACACTTTCATATCTTAGACTCCAAAATAATGTCATCCAAAGAGATCATAGCCTTGGCTAGGAGGAGGAAAAGTATTAGTCAAGTATCCTTTCCTAGACTAAGCAGTTTTGGGAACTTAGGCAAAAATCAGTATTTAGATTCAGTATACACAAGGATTTTTCCATTTTCCCAGCAAGACTGTAGAAAGTTTGAGAAAACACCTGGGTTTTTAAAATTAAACTATTAGTATGTTGAACACAGTCACATTCTAAGGGGTGTTTTGTTTGTACCATCAGGTATTTTATTTAATGATGTTTATGCTGCATCTAAGTTTGCTGTGGAAGGATTCTGCGAAAGTTTAGCTATACAAGCACTCAAGTTCAAACTGCAGTAAGTATTGAGCCACTGGTGTAAAATGTATTTTAGATGGTCCTAAGTATATTCAGACCTAGTAAAAATATTTAAAGCTTCCTGCTAAACAGATTAAAAAGCCTTTGAAAACTGTGCATCACAAAACACAGAGAGAAATGTCCACACTCTTCACACTACATAAGCAGAAAAAAAGATCTGGATGTTAAA
>JAOXXN010000120.1:19412626-19440955 GCA_026770055.1 Myrmophylax atrothorax
AAGATGGCATGTTTAGAAGAGGAAAAATTAGTTTCTTGAAAATAAATAGTAACTTACCAGGAAAATCCAAATGCTTGGGATTTTTCTACATCATAAGTAATGTGAGGGGAATGTAGACATTTCTCTGAAACTTCAATAGAAATGTCAGCACAGGAGCCAAGCTGAGCAGTTCTGTGAAGTGTCCTGACCGCATGATACTCAAATATTTACTCCTGCAGCAAGAGGTGTGGTGGTCTGATTAAGTCTTTGGGCTGAGACTGGGGAGATAGGGGCTGTGGGTTATTTGTTTTGCTTTATCTTGATTGCTTTTTTGTTTTGCAAGAGATGTGGGGCCTTTTGTGTTATTTCTGCTGAAGTTTTGCATTCACTTAACACGGATCTTTTAACCTATCTCCCCAAGTCAGAGGCCCCCTTAATACTAAAATTTCTCTCTAATAACAAGAGCAACTTCTTTCTAAAATGGCTTTTAAAGAAACATTTTCACTTGGGTACTGGTGCTGGGGAGTGAAATTATTGTCTTTGCAGGAACAACGTTGTGGTTCCTCCTGGGCCAGCCCAGCACTGGGGGATCAGAGTCATTCCCTGAGGTTCGGCTTTATGTTCTGCATTCCTGAGGGGGAAATTGCAAGGAAGGAGTAGTTAGTTGTGCTCAACAAGAAGTTTTTTCCAGAAGGAACATCCCCTTAGTGTATTGGAATTGGAGTTTTGTGAAGCCAGGAATTGTCTCTGCATGTTAAAACCATGATAGGGGCAAACAAGCCCGATGCGAGTCTGACTGTGCTCGCTGTTCTTTGTCCTTGTATGTCTTAGTGCACCCAGTGACTTCCAACTATTTGGGTTCTGGGGGCTTGTCATTTAGTTCCACTGAAAGTTCCATAGCTGAACTGAAGTAATTTATTTAGAGGTTTAAAATAAATTCTTGATGGTGAGTTGCCAGTGGTATTTATGCTTAGTGATCCTTAGATAACATGTTTTTCTGTGTTCTCTTTGGTTTATACTTCAAGGCTGTAATTGTGGGCTGGGCAATGAATGCATTTTGACATCATTGGTAGAAAATGCCTTGCAATTCTTGAGGAGATATGTAATCGTCTGAAGGTGATAGTGCTGAATGGCCAGGATTCCTGCTGCTTTCAGTAATGAGGTACAATGGAATATCAGTGCTTCAAACACAAGTTTCAACCTTGAGTGTTAGTTCTGAAACGAGGGAGAGCTGTTGTTTCATCTTCACACAGATCTTAGGAGGGAGTGCTGCTGTTGGGTTGTGTGTTGTGCTTGCTGGGAGAGTGGGAATAGGGAATTTCAAAGACCTTACATGTACGTGTTTCCTACGATACAAGATAGACTGTTTGTAGTACTTTGTACTTAGCATTTCAGACTTTAATCATGTTTTTATCATGCAGGCATAGTAAGTCTGTAAGTCAAACCTGAAACTTGTGGCTTTCCTGGCTGTTTTGCTTCATTATGTCATTGGAAAAGTGGTTTGATTTTTTTGCTGACTTGTGTTTGTGGGAAAAGGATGCTGCCCCCCTATCTCCCAAGGTAATCTGACAGTTGTTTAGATGTGATACTTTTAGGATGTTACAGTTACTCTCCTAGGAAGACACCGTAACTTTTCATAAATTTGGTTCTTCCTATCCTTTCAGGGTAAAAAAAATCTTTCATGTGATGTAAAGGGGTTTTTGTTCTTTAAGGAAGGTGGTGAGTTTTAAAGCATTTCTTCAAGAATGCTTTGCAAATTTTTCATTTTTTCCAGTTGATTTTATTTATCTCAGAGTAGCACAGTATGCAGTTTAATCTAATTGTAAGAAATATTTTTTAAGATGTTATTATATTTTTAAAGAGCTGATGAGAGCACTTGAAAAATTTAAAGTAAAAATTTGTATATTCTTGTCATAAGTAAAGGGATTTGAGGCTTTGCTTGTTTTTGATCCTTTATCTTTCAATAGTCTCTGCCCTGTAGCTAATCCAGTAGTAAGTTGGAGGAAATGGAAATGGCACCCTAACATCTCAAGCAATTTTTTTTCCCATCAGAATCTGCATGTCTTTCCTGAAAGCAGTTTGTTTTGATCTTCATTTGCTAGAAGTTCCTGACAATTTACTTGCTCCATTTTTAGTTTGTTTAGACTATCTTCTTATGTTATTTTTATTCCTAGTCTTTTATTTCTTTGGCATTACAATTCATTCAGTTGTTTCAGCAGCATTAGTTTCTGCATTATGTGCAGTATGAACTTATGTTTTATGAGGAAAAGAGGAACAAAGAGCATGGCAAGTTGGCAGTGAAGGAGAAGGAGTTCCGTGAAGTTATTTGTAAGGTTGTCTCTCGGGGTACTGCAGGATTTCTGATGTGTGTAGTTTCCTTCTTGGCTTTGTATCATCTGTGTTGATCATCCTTGGAATATGGTGTAAAACATCTGCAACACCTGCAGAGTGTTACTGGAGGCTTTCATGTGAGTATTTCAGAAGGCTTTCAGAATCAGCATTTCCATACGAAGAACACTTCTCAGCAGCCATCATTGCTTTAACTGTTTTGAGTGGGAACAATAGTAGGTAAGTTTGAGGCAGTGCTTAAATATGCAGTTTATGTGTTTATTTTTTAAGGACAGTATGTGGAGACCTTTCCAATAAAGCTGTGTTTAATTGCAGCTGATACTGTTTCTCATCCAATTACATCATCTGACTGGAAACAGTTCACTGTTTCAGCTGCACGTGGTTTATTTGAATTACTTTTGGTGTGCTGTTACCCTGCATTAATATTAGGAAACCCAAGTTACATCTTGGAAAAAACACCTTTATTCAGTATTTTCTCCAGCATTTTACATACCTGATTTCACCTCAGTATTTATCTACTAGTTGTGCATTTATTAGTGTTGGGGCCCAGTTTTATTGCTATTCAATTTTCTGCTGTAGGTACTGGGAATCTACTTGTTTCCATTTGAGTTCCTTACCTATTAAATCTGTTTTATTGCAAAAAAGCTGTTGCTATTTTATGCATTAGAGTTGTAAAAGTTAATAGAATTCTTTCCAAGATACACAGATTCAGAAATCAGAGATGCCTATGACTGTGCAGATGTGGTGATAAGAGTATTGTGTAATCTCTGGAGTTGTTTGTTGAAATGGGGAAAAGAGTGGGTGAAGATTTTAGTTTATTGTTGAGTTTGGAGTCCTTGATGTGAAATATTGCAATAATTTGAGCAACAAAGTTCTGTATCAATCAAAAGACTTCATATAGGCTTAGTTAAAAAAGTATTATAGTACATTGTATCTCAACAGGGAGAACAAATGACACTAATGTTGGTGACAACCATTAAGATGAATGCTGAGAAGTGTAGCAGTTTAGAGAGCATTAAATTATGTTTAAATTGCTCTCTTGTTACTGTTGATTGTCTCTATGAAGTAACTAGTTGATACATTTGTTTGTGTGAGTGAGCTGGTTTGTGGAATGCTGGCAGTTCAAGTGTTTATTTTGTGCCACTGTATGTTCTTGAGAGGCATAACAAGTTTTGATTAGGCTGGTTCAGGCTTGGGCTTTGTGTATGCTTTGGGAAAGAATGAGGAACCCAACTATGACAGGTTGAAAATGTGGAATTTTCTTTTCAGTACATGGAAGTTTGTTCTCAGCTGTTGTGGATACAACCTGTATGTCCAAACATGCTGTAACAGGGTTGTTTTACCTTTTGAAAAATGTAACTGTCCTAATGGGAGTGCATACACTTATGGTTGAATTACATCACTCTCCTTGTTTTGTTTGTAATTTAAGGCATTTGGCAAGCAGAAATACATTTCTAACATGGAAGAGAAACAGTGCATGTTTGTATGATTTGATTTACCAAAAAAGGCACTTTTCTACTAGACAAAAGAAAGTTTTTTAAGTAATTTTATTCTTACAGTATTGGTTATGATTCCGACGCCTGTGGTGAAATATAGGAGGACATTACTGTACATTTCTTGTCTCGTATCTTAAAAACTCTGAGATAAACTGATACACAGCAGAATTGTGTTACATTTTAATGTTATCTGAATCACAAAAGCTTGAAAAATTCCATTGTTTTGGAGGTGCCAGTAGTAACATCTGGTTTTAGTTTAAATTCTTTATTCAGTTATGTTACTATGAATTTTGCTTTAAAAACAATGAGTACAGGAGGTTCCATTGAAAATAGAGGATGTTCTTTGTGTGGGTGTTGGTTTTGTTTTGGGATTTTTTTGCATTTGGGTGTTTGTTGTTTTGTTGTTGTTGGGGTTTTTGTGTATATGTGCTTGGGTTTTTTCTTCCAGGGTGTTATTTATATCAGAAATCATGCTCCAAAGAAGATAGGAAGGCTCTAATTTTTTGCCATGGTAATTTCCTGTTAAGTGTATGGATCTGGTTTTATAATCAAGTTGGAAAAGCATTTACTGTTGCAATGTATTTTTGCAGGGAAAAAGATATGGCTACTGTATGTAGTCTTTCTCTTGAACACTAAAATATTCACAGGTGATACTGAAAA
This sequence comes from Myrmophylax atrothorax, assembly GCA_026770055.1. Classification (NCBI taxonomy): domain Eukaryota; kingdom Metazoa; phylum Chordata; class Aves; order Passeriformes; family Thamnophilidae; genus Myrmophylax; species Myrmophylax atrothorax. The sequence goes on from JAOXXN010000120.1 coordinate 19,417,111, forward strand.
GGGAAGTTCACCTTCCAGTAGGAGTTTTTACAGAAAAATCTCCCAATCTGTGGAGTTGAGAAAACCAAACAGCATTTGGCAGATCAGTTCATGGCCTTCCAGCTCTGTGACTACCTACCTGATCCCCCATGATCTCTGATCCTCTGGAGTACTGAGCAGGGTCTGCTGCCAGGGATGGGGAGTGTGCTCAGAACAGTCAGTGGGCATTAACTCTGTTAGTATTTGCAGCCTTTCCCATGCTGTGAAGGTCTAATGATTTAGTTCAGTAAGATTGAAGGGGCTGATCAAAATACCTGTTTGCAGGCATCCTACTCTGAATGTTTTAGAAGAGCAAATACTTACTGACAAGTTACATAGTACAGTTCTGTCTTTCCAATACCAGTACCAGCAAATGTAAAGTGTCTGCCTTCCTCTTAAATCTGATAATAACACTGGGACACACCTTCTCATATTCCAGCTGCATTCACTGTAGGCTCCTACACGTAGTAGTAGAGACAGGAGTTGAAACAGTTTGTCAGAGCTGTGCTAATGAGGAGATTTTGTCTGTGTGTGCTTACAGCTGAAGGATGCATGTTACCAGAAGGTCCACTGAATAGTATTTTAGTACACAGTTCTTGTAGGTTTACTGGGTGTTGTAATTACACCTATTGTGAGAAGTCAATTGAAAGTTAAGACCACGATATGTTTTATTCTTGTGCTCTAGGTTTTATCTTATGAGTTCATTGTTTGCTCCAGTTGCTGTTTAGAAATTATGCAATGTATTTTTTTCAGGAACCATTGACATGCGTTTAGGATTCTAAACAATGTGCACCCGTATTAAATAAATATGAGGAAAGTTGTAAGGGATATATCAGGGATGTATCTTGCTCTCTGTGTGTTGAAATGGTGAAATTCTACAGCTTATACTCAGTGCCTGGATTTTGTATAGATATTTTATACTGTATTTGTCCTAATTGTCAGAATGTCGAACAGTATGATTCAACCCATACCAAATAGGTTCTTTTCTTTCTAATTATTCTATTGAGGCAAGGCCTAAATGTGCACCTTTTAATTGTGAAACACACTAAATTCACTTGTCTGCATGGGATTTGTGCATCATAGCAGTTAAACAGTTTATAGTTTTTAGGTCAGTTTAAAATGGTATCCTCAAAACAGTCTACTTAATAGCTGAGCAGATAAATACAAGGAAGTGATATCTGGATAGGGGGGAAGTTGATACTCTCCCTTCTTTTTCACTTCTCCCAGCTGGCAGAAAGTACTTCCTTGTTTTAAATTTGAATCACTTGCTATCGTGGGCACCTTGGCTTTTTAATGAGTTCAGAGCTATGACTGTTGTGGCTCTGAGCTCTAGTATAGTCTATATTTTAGCCTCAAAGTTGAATGCCAACTAGTAGTTATATTAAATATAATATTTCAATTTAGTGAAGCTCAGTAAATAGTGCAGGGTAAGCTGATTTCATGGTCATGTCCATTGTATTACCATGTGCATGTTCATGTTGTAATACAATGTACATTTATGGGATGGAGCAATGACTGTGTCCTGCAAAGCAGAGGGCACAGGCTCATTGCAACAGAATGAGCAGCAAAGCCAGTGGATCTTGTTTTCTGAATTTGTGATGCTGAGCATCTGGGTGTTCTGTAATAATATTCCGTGTGCTAAATGTTTCTCTTTCCCCCATTGTCTCTCTTTGTATCATCAATACCACTCCCTTCTTGTCTGGAGGGCACTGTTCACTCTCTTAGTGTAGGGAGAGGAAAGTACCAGAGCATACTCTGCCTGTGAGATGCTTGCCAGACTGGTCACAGCAGGAACTTAACCATTTGCTGAAGAAGTTGGCACTAGGTAAGATCTCTTTCCTGTTTCTACAAGTTTTTAAGAACATCCTTCAGAATGCAAAAAGGGATTGTCATCTGTGTGAGAACCGGACAATGTCAGGGTTGCTTGCTGAGTCAATGTCCTGTGGATGCATTTTTAATAATGTTATGGAACTATCTGCAATTGATAGAGAGGCATTTAAAAGTTTTTAAAGTTTTCAGTAGTTTCACTGATGGGTTGTTTAGTCATGCACTAAAACACTGACCGTGTACATAGAGTGTCGAGCCGTATAATAATATTTTGTAACAGAAGAACTAAATGATTCTTTACACAATTTTTCAAAACAAGTCTTGCAGCTTTGTTTCCTAAGCCAGATGTTTTGTTCTTGCAGATTTTCTGCAGGTTGCTGATGATCATGCAATAAATGTGCTGGTTTTGTACAGACCTTCTGCTTCACCTGAGACCTCTCATGGCTCTTGGTCAAATGGCAAATTCAGTATTTTGCTTTGTTGATAGATAGCCCCTCTGCTTTATACTCTGTTACTCCCGTGTTGCTGTAAAGATGGGATATTCTCCAGCTATTTCTTATAATGAGCAACAGCATCTCTAAGCATTGTACAACATTTTTTACTGTGGTGCATCATATCATGCTTACTTCATTTAGGGTTAAACTTAGTCTTCCGGTCTCCTTTTCCAAGTGACATAACTAGAACTGAAATGCTTAGGTACTTGTGCTTCAGTCTGTTTATTAACAGCATTCAGCCATTCCCAGGAGACTCAGGAAGTGCCTGTTTTCTGCCTTGGATATGGTGAAAATAAGATTTCTTTGTCTTTAGAGGAATGGACATAATTTTGTCTTTTTTTTTAATACAAAGCAAGTATAATGCTGTTCTTGTCTTAAGGTTGCAACTATTTTAATCCAATAATTCTTGAAAATATATAAATATATATGATTTGTGATCTGCTATTGTCCTGGGTAGAGATCTTTGAAAATGGTCCGTTGTGTCTTAAAGTGGGAATTAAGCTTAAAATAGAACTACGTATTTAAAAGAAATATCCTCCCAATTAAAAGTTTAAGAAGATTAAGGGGCTGTTTGAAAGCTGAGTGAGCACATTCTGGTCTGGTTTTCAAAGCAGGAATTCCTGGTCTATGTTTTATGTATGTGTATATTCCAGTGATTCTTGCTTCATATGAGCACAGGTGTGTGTTTATATTTTTCTCAGGTGGTGGTGGCAAGGAAGTCTGTTCTGTTTGCCTGGGACAGTGTCTTACCTCCTCACTAACCTGTGTGTGAAGATGTAAAATCTGACATGTACCCACAATGAGCAGCCTGTTCCTTGGCAGGCACAGTGTGAAGAGGCCTGTGGTGGGTAGCAGAGAGGGAGGACACCTGTAACCATGTGCTGGGTACTCCACACTGTCAGTGGACATTCCTGAGGAGGAGGAGATGGCACATTTAGGAACCCGCCCTCCTGCGGCCCGTGGGCTCCAGGGCAGACAGGAGGGGTGCCCTGGGAGAAACAGAGAGCAGAGCCATGGATGCACCTGCAAGGATTGAGGTTTTCTTCTACAGTGTGATTCAGTGAGGCAAATGCACTGTGTTAGTTCTTATGAACGTGCCCATCTATTAACTGTGGAATTCTAGAGGTGATTCATTAGTAGGACAAGCAGGAGTTGAGTTGCTGTCTGTGGCAGTGTGTTCCTTTCCTCTCTTTGCTTAATGTGGGTGTTCAGTGCCCCAGCCGTGAATTCTTTCAGTCAGTTTGCTCTGCTGGTAGGAAACTGGTGCTGTTACAATGTAATCATCAGTCCGACTGCTGCAGTCAGTGCTGGGGGTGAATGGAGTGCACAGCTGTGACCTCTGATGTCTCTCAGCTGATCTGCCAATCTCCAGGGGCAGAACTCGGTTCTGTTGTAATTCTAGCTGCTTATTCCAAAAGCAGCCACAAATTTCTCCACTCATAGTCTGCCTGTGATAGATTCCTGCCCTTTCCTGGAAAATGAGTGTGTGTTCCACACCTGTGAAGTTGTTAATTGTCAGACAAGACATCCCCTCCTGCCAGACCTGACTTTCATCTAAAGCTTCCAAAGCAGTTCCTTTGCTGCTGGACTGAGAACACCTTTCAAAACAAAAACAGACTTTGGATTTCTCTTCCTCAATTGCAGCTCTCCATTTTTGGTTTTGCTCTAGAAACCTTCGTCTTACAGCATGGCTGAATCTCCAGGGGCTCAGTACTGCTTTTGAGGGTTTTGCTCACGTTGTCATGCAAACGTTTTTCTAATCATAGAAACTGACTTTTTAAAATCCAAGTTGTCACTGGTGTTGCTTTTTAAGATTATATGCAAAAGCTTAACAGGCAGATGGATTTTTCATACTGTGGTTCATGCTCTGAGTTGATTAATCCTTAAAACAAATTTGTCTTTTGTCCAGCTAAAAATGATTTTTTAATTCCCGTTGTTTTCATTTTGCATATCAAGCCCCTGTGCATTTTTAGCAGTTTCTCACTTAAATAATTTCAAGCTGTGACATAGTTTACTGTTAACACCACATCTTAATTTTTTGCAAGCAAAATGGTTCCATGTCCTGAAGGTCAACCTACAAACTGTTTTCGGAACTTTTTTTAGGGTGTATTTTTCTTTTTTATGTCTCCAAAAGCAGATTTTCTTCATAGTATCCAGTGCATCTGCTCGTACAGTCTATAGTGAACTTTTTTTAATATGAGATTAAAATATGAAGTACTGTTTAATTTATGTATATGGAACTGTAACAATCTGAGGGCCTCTGCTTTATTTCCAGTGTAGCTGTGGCTTTGATGTTGCTGCTCTGAAACTTCTCATTGATGTTGGTCTTTGAGTCTGTAAAATGCTGAGCTGTTGTTTGCTCACAGCCACGTTTTTTCCACTCTCTTGACTGTAATACCTGGATGGATTTCAGAGAGGAATGAGGTATAATTTGCAGATTACTCTGGAAGCTGCAATCCAGAAATTGTAGAAAGCAGAAAAGCAAAGCACTTTCTTTTTTGTTCCTGATACAGAAACAGCTCTTTGTTAGTTTTTAGTCATAAAACTAACAGGGTGTTTTGAAAAAAATAAACTACTATTCAGCTGGAAACAGCTTTTGTCTGCCTGTTAGGAAGGAGCACATTGCAGTTGCAAGGGAAAAAGAAAGACCAGAAGACTAAATTGATAATTATAAAAACAAGCAGGGAGGAATACAGGGAACTGATAATCAGTTCAGACAGGAAAATAGAAGAGCTATTGTCCTAGGTTAGCAAAGGACCCAGGAATGCATAGAGGCAAAAGTAGAAACCAAAAACAGACAGTGAAGAGGTATCCATGATCAGGGAAAACTGAAATGTATTGCCAGAAGTAGATTAGTGTAAAATGCTCTAATTAAAATAGAGTTTTACAATTAACTGGTACTGAAGACAAATAGGGAAGGATACACTACAGTGTACCATTGATGTCTCATTAATATGTTTATGTCTCATTATGGTTCCCACATCAGGAAGTTCTTTGTAGAACATTACAAGTGTGGTGGTTGTTTTTTGGTTGGTTGGTTTGTGTTTTTATTTTTATTACTTTTGCTTTTTGGTTTGTTTGTTGTTTTAAATAAATAAAAATTTACCTGGAGATACCTCATTCATGTAAAATGTTGGATCAGTTGAAATTAATTCAAGGCCTTGATCTTCATTTTAAAAAATTAAAATCAAAGCCAAGCTGCATAATGTTTCACAGAAACAATTCAGATATTTCATGAGTTTTATAAAATCTTGGGATGTGAAGTAATCACTTCATAATGTTTTGTAACTTAAAATATTTAACTTCTTGAGTAGAGTTGGGTCTCTCACTTCTGCAGTGCTGCTCATGCAGGAGAGAAGGACATTATGCAGAATTTAACCTGTCATTTAAATGTATCTGTAATTCAGGTTCATGTGATAAACCCTCATGGGCTTTTTTTTGAGTAAACAAGAACTGTGATCAGGGTTAAGTTGTATAATCAGCCACACTTTCTCACTTGGATTACTGTGGACTTGCAGTTGTGTGGTTAAGTAATTCATTGCTTTTCATAAAGTGATAATAAAGTGCAACATTTCTATCCATAAATGTACAGGGACTTTTTTGATGCCAAGTATTTTGATCTTTTTTTCCCTGAACAAGACCTAATTCCTGCTATTCCATGCTGTGAACACTGGCATAGTATTTATTTTCTTATATCAGACTGCATAAGTGTTAAGAATTCAGAGACCAAACCAGGGGATTGAGTTTTTATCTCCCACACACTGACTTGGAAATTCTAGACTGGCTGGGCAACCTGAGAATGAAGAATAGGGAAAAGAACTTACCTTGAGCCAGTGCTTCAAAACTGCAAATAAGTTCCCTTGGGTAACTGCTGATCAAACTTGGTCAGACAAAAGTATGGAAATCCTGATGTACAGTTGAGTCAAAAGAAGAAAATGATTGTAGAGTAATTAATGCAAAGTATCATGATTTCAAATAAAACACTGTATAAAGTATATTTTAAAGATATTGCAGATGTAATTAATTGGGGTAGGTTTCCTAAACTTGTAAGTCAATGTACTTCTGTGTAAGGTGATTCTCCAAGCTTTCGGCTGCATCGTCTGGGGGTCAGTGAAATGGGAGACTGATCAGCAGCTGGATGTTGATGCAGTAAACTGGTTTAATGTAAAGGAATAAGATAGTAAAACAGAAGCATTTTTTTTATAGAATGTGATACCACAATCTTAGCTTTAAATGCAAGTAAAATTGCTTTCCAAAGTTATGAAAACTGGGAACATGAACCCTTTAAAAATCTCCGTCTGGTTTAATGCCTTTTATCTGAACCTCCTACACTAGCCCAGAGTCTGGACTAGTTACTGGGAGCTTTAGGAGGACTAAGGCTTTGGGTTTTACGCTGTAGCATTCCTTCTATGCTGATCCTTTTGAAGAGATCTCCATGTTTTTCTTTTTATTGGTTCTTGAGGCTTGTTTGGGGAAAATAACAAGTGTCTGTAAGAGGGGGGAGAGTTTAACTCGGGAGAGTCTGTTTTGTCTGCGTTGCAGATTTGGTTCAACTTGGCTCCCTGTTTGGTGCTTCAGCTGCTGTTATTGTAAAGCCTCCTGGTATCTGCAAGTACAGGAGAGCTTTAGAACTTCAAACCTGAAGTGTTTGTAACACTGATCTGTGGCTCTGGTCAATAATCTGGAACTAAAATTTAGGGAGGTGACATTTGTTTTGGAATAGTCTGTATTGACCTACCACAAACTTCTTGTCAAGTGTCAGGTTTGTTTGTTTGTTTTGCAGAGAGTTTGGGCTACATGGCAGCTTTTGAGTGGGCAGTTTCTCCTTAGGGCCACTGTCCATTAGCTGACCTTAATCAGTTTAATGATAGTCAGCTGCAGTTTTAATAAACTCTTTTACAAAAATTGTCTGCTCAGCTGCCAAGAGGTGTGGGGAGGTACCAGACAAACAGCAATATGTATTTGCCTGGAAACATTGTTGAGAACACACTTCATTATCGAGGTGTAGATTGCAAGATGTTGTAGGATGTGCATTTTTTTTAATTGCCTTTTGCTGATCTCTAGTTAATGCAGTTTTCAGATTTCTTATAAAGGAGCTAGCCAAATTAATACACTGATGTATTTATTTTGTAATTATAGGCTTACATTTTACATTTTTTCATCTGTACAATATTGCCTGATAAAAACCATTTATCATTGCTCATTTTTTTCCCATCAAAGACATCACTTGTATCTCAGTGCATTAATTTGATTTCCCTTGTAGTATTCTGGCAGATTTGTCTTGTTTTTCTGTGTGAAAAGACAACTTTTTGCTTAATTGAGGCCCAGAGCTCAAACATGTATGCCTCTGTAGAGAAGTTGGAAGGACTGTGAGTAAATTTGTGACTCACCTCCAGAAGCCTTAAGAAAAGGCCATTCCTTTCTGCCTATTTGTTGCCTTTATCTTCTGCTCATTTATCTCAGTGGACTTTCATCTTCTGGTTTATTGTTTATAGAGAAGTTGAAAAATTGTGAAGCGATGGGATAATTCTACAAAGCTGTCTTTGCACAGGGCATGCTGTTTCTAGAATCAGATGAAGAAGAAGAATTGAGGGGAAAAAGAAGAGTTTTTGTCACTTGGTCAGTGCTGAAATAGTAAAGTGTGATAGCATGTCAGATGTTGGTTTTTCTATTCCAGTTTTGTATTAGTAGCAGATAATGAAGTTTGACCAGTAGAGTCCTTTTTTGTTTGAACAAAACCTTTGGAAAGCCACCCTGCCTTGGTTGCATGTTTGGAAACACAAGTGCTGTGGAGGTCAGTAGTGCCAATGAAACCTTAGCAGCAAATGAGAGCCTTGTGCACTGCAGAGCCTAAGTGGGGCAGCACAGGCTTTGTCCTGCTGTGTGCTGAGGGAAGGCAGTGCTTGGGGGGTTTAGATACTGACTCCATGCCAGAAGCACCTTTTAGAAACTTCATTTGGATGCCAAGTTAATTTTGTAGGAGTACTGACAAAAATGAGTGGAATATAAGACAGAAATGCTTCTTGAGATTGAGGATGTATTTTTTGCATATTTTCAACTGTGCTGTGACACTGCAGCACGGCATCTGTCTCCCTCTGCACACACCCAAACAATGCATATACAGCTTTTCTAAAAACAATACCGGGAATGTCACTTTATTTGACAAAACGTTAGAGTGGAAATGTCCGGTTGGTGTGAAGTGGACACATAAGAATAATATGAGATACAGGCCATGTTTTCCCCAAACCATTAAAATCTCATCTTCAGTCCCTCTCCTGTCCCTGGGCTGTTTATGTGGTTCTCTGGTGAAACAGACCCAGGAAAGTGGTTTGGTTTTGGTGGCGAGAGTGATGCAGAGGCTGTGGTGGGACAGGCTGGATTCCTTTGCTTGGCAGCACGTGCAAGCCACAGCACTGGAGTGTTCAGGGCACTGATGGCTGTGGTTGGTACTCTGTGGGGTCGGGACTAAGACCTGCAAGGTGGGATTTGAGAACACCTTTAGTCCTGTTATGTTCCTTTTATTCTTGTTGGTTGTACAGAGGTGTGTTGATGTGGTGTCTCTTCAAGTGATATGTTTTCCTTGAGTCTTAAGCCCTGCAGCATTTTATGTCACTTTTTGATTTAACTTGAGATCATCCTACTGTGTGTTGAGAAACTGAGCTTTAGTTGCTAATGCCAAAGGTTTGACATTATTCATTAGGGTCAGGCAAGTTCCTGAATCTGCAAGCCTCTTGATAAACACCCTTCACAGTTTTTTGTGTAAGTTAAATAAACTTTGAGCCTTATTGCTTTCTTAGCTCCTTTTTCTGCTTTTTATTTTTTAAGTTAACTGTGAAGTGTGTTTGGATTCAACATCTATAGAACACAAAATTTGTTACTAAGTGACTGTTACAATTTTTGCTTAAATGTTGCTGTAAGCTGAAAATCCTTGATTGTTCCGCTGTGGTAGATATTTTAGTATAAAATGCAAATATGTGTTAGACTGAAACATTTGCTAGGCTGTATTTTGTACCTTTTCTCACACTGCCTAATTCTCAATCCCCGTATTTCCACTTGTTTTTTGAATTTTCAACTTGTCCCAAGAGGTGTATCCTTCACCTGTTGATCAGTACAGAATACAGTGTAAGATTGGTCTTGAGGATGTTTAATCTATCAAAAATTCTCCTACTTTTTGAAGTGTGGCTTATTTTTGACTGTTTCTCCTCTTTCTTTTGTGCCCTTGCTTTGCTGTAACTCTTAATGGCTAAGGACAGGTTTGCTTTCTTTGAAATCTCCTTCTAGAGCTGATATGAAATGAGTATGCAGTTTTGATTTAATAAATGTCTTTGATATGTGGACTACACCCAATTTAATCATGCAGCCATAATTTATATTTTTTTTTTCAGTGGGTATTTGTGAAAGTAGTTTTTGTATCCAGTGAAATTATAATTTCTTATGTTTTAAAACTGCAGTTTACTGAATACTGATCTTTGGGGGTGTGTGCTGTCTTGGTGGAGAAGATCCAGTTTTGAAATAAAGGATTTTCAGAGGGAAAAAAGAGACATATTTGCATTGTGAAAATGATCAAAGGCTGCTTACAACTTGAAATTCAAGCATTTAGAGCTGTTTTTACAACAAGAGGTGGATCTGTGCCTCACATACAGCCTGGTGTGTGGTGGGTGTATGTTTATAGACACCTGACTGGTTTATAACTGGAATAACTTCTATTCAAGTAGCAAACATTCCCTCACAGCACAGCTCATAAAGAAACCATGTGTCATTTTTGGTGCTGCTGTGATTCTTAACTAATTCTGGGTATTTTTGTTTCCTTTTGTTTTTACAGGATCAGTTTGATAACTTGGATAAGCATACACAGTGGGGCATAGACTTCTTGGAGAAATATGCAAAATTTGTAAAAGAAAGGATAGAAATTGAGCAGAACTATGCAAAACAACTGAGGTAAGGTTTTTTCTTTTCAAAAGGATCTTAACAATTACTTAAAATCACTGTATCAGATGATGGGCAAATATGTAATGTGATTAATGACTGGTTTTCATTTTCACAGTGAAGTAGATCAGTACTTGTTTTCACGACAGACCAGTCCAAAACAGAAAATTGTCTTTGGGTGTGCACTTGCTTGTTTTTGCTTTTCTGTCCTACTCTTCCCTCCCTCCCTTCAGATCTTTTTTGTTTCTTTGAACAAAAAAGGTTTAAGACTTAAAGGAAAATTAAAGGAAAGCCATAGTGGTTTTTTTTCACTGACTCTCAGCATGTTTGTTGTAAAGTGCATTATCCTTATCTAGAACTGTGTGTGTGTGTGTGATCACTCCACAAGCCTCTGCTGCTAATTAATTTCTCATGGTGAATTGGCAAGAGGTGCACTATGTTGTGTTAAGAAATCTCATTTAAATGATTGAGTAGAACTTGAGAAAGGCACAGGTCTTCCTGTCCTTAGTGTGTGCCCTTTCCACAGCTGGTCTGTGCCCTTGGGTCAGACTGTAACCCAGCCAGCACTTGTCAGACCTCTGCACTTTACTTGGTGTTGCTGCCAAGTGAGGCATCTTTTAGGTCCAGTAGGAATTTCCCTTCAGGATCATACAAGGGAAGCAGCAGCAATGAAATGACAGAGAAGCACTTTCTTCAGAATAGAGTAGGATTGCTTTTTACCACAAGGTATACTCGGTGCTTGAAGAACAAAATTTAAGGTAAGACAGTCCTGTGAACTTGGCCTTCACCATAATCTTTGCTGTCTTGAATTCCATTGGGGATTCAGCTGGAGCTGCTGCCCAGCCCTGGTCAGGCTGAAACTGATCGCAGCTCCCCTGTGTTTTGTTCCATAGTCTCTTCATTGGCAAAGTAGATTGTCACCAGATAGAGTTCAGAAATCCTTCCTCATAAATACAGTAATGGGGTTCACAGCTGACCTCTGGGTGTTCTCTGCCTTGGCTGCTCATTTTCTTTTTGATTTTCTTATCAGTTTCTTTTGATCTGGTTGTGTATATTCACGTAGCATAATAGCCTGTTATGTACTGAAGGAATTTTTTTCTTAAAAGGGGGGAAATAAATACAACTTTTCCTAAGTTGGTGTAGAAGAACTTCAGGAGGTAAAGGAAGTTGGGAAGCATGCACAGCACAGCTCACAGCCCAGTTTTGATTTGTTTTCAGTCGTTTGTTTAAAAACAGAAACATGTTTTATTTGCACAGATCTATTGAGATCTTTTCGTTAAATAGTATGAACAAATGCCATTTTGTGTAATTGTATTTAAAGGTTCATTCTGCAGCTGGCAAGATGAGACATCACAAAACCACTTCACATTTTTGACTAAAAATGGGAAATTTTCTCTGTTGGGCGTTTTACTCGGGGTAAAACTATTGATTTTTCTTGAAGTGTCTTTCAAAAATGAAAGAGTTTTGTCGAGTCCCCCTTCTGTCAGATGACTGGACTGACTGACTGTGTGCAGTAAGTATGACAGCTCTGGGAAGCACAGGTCTTGCACGTTGTACAGTGCATGCATGCACTTCTGCCTGATGCCAGCAGGGTCTGGGCAGCACTCACGTGAGAGGGTGACTGATTTTCTGCCAGGAGACCTGTTCACGAAGCTACTCTTTGGTACTCTTGCCCTGTTTGTTCTTTAGGGGAGACTCAATTGCTTAGGAGTGAACTGTCCTGTGGTAACAAGTTGTTTTCAGCCATCATTGCTCTGGAGGACACTCACCATTTTTAACCATGTAAAAGAGTCAAGAGGCCCAGAGTAGGTTGAGGTCAAGCAAACTTTTTACCTCCAGAGGAGTTAGCCATCCTGTAGCTTGCAGTTCTGAGACAGAAGGTCCTGTGGGAGGGACTGTTGTTCTGGTGAACTTTGATGCTGGTGGCATATAGCCTGTGGCATAGATATTAATGTCTCTGATGGAAATTTCTAGTGTATCGATCACTGTTTTTTCCTTTTGTAATGAAATACAGTCTGAAAAACAGTGTGTTGTGAATCTCTTAATAATGAATTTTATAGCTGAATTTAATTGCAGTTTTTAGTAGATGTATAAACAGTATAGTGAGTGGTCACCTCTTGGTAGTTCTGTGGCTCTCAGTACTTGGGTGGTAGACCAAGAAGAAACCAGTTTAATCAGGGAGATAGGGGTAGTGATGTGTGGTGGCCCTTTTTCTGTCTCGGTTTCAGCGTGGCCATGAACATTCTGTTGAGGTCATTGATAGATCTTATTCTCACAGACCTAAACCCAGCAATGAAAACTTGAGTGGATTTTTCAGAACAGTTTTCAGTCTATGTCCTGGCAGAAATTCACATTCACTTTGCATATACCCTTGCATTTTGGTAACTTTTTTTCTTTGTACTGTCACAACTCAGTGATGAGGCTTTCCCAGGTGGAGCAGCTGTTCCAAGTCTTCTAAGAGATGACAAGTGATGCATGTACAGCATATGAGGAACTCTTTGAGTGAACTCACTGTATTCTTACTGTATGCAGTTGTTGCAGTTTATGATTGTGAGTAATTCCAGAAATGATAGTTTGTGAGAATCATGTCCAAATGCTGGTTTTAGGTTACAAGTAATTCCTTGCCTTTTTTTGATACTGAGATAAAGAAAAACTGATATCTGTCTAGAGAGCTTGTTTTGTCTTTGCAATGTAACTTGTTCTGTGAAAAGGAAAGTATAATTTCATTTTCTCTGAGCTAACTTAAAGGAAAATGGAAAGTTTTACGTAGCAGAGGTCTCCAGTAATGTATTGTGTTACCCTGAGGATTGCAAAGTTTACTTTGTGCTGTTACTGAGTTACAGGGATGTGAAACAGGACAAACATATTGCAGTGTACACTGTAGATGAACACATTTCATTTTAATGGTAAGATTGCTTATTTTGTTTATATTTTATAATTGGAAAAAATAAATTTAGTATGGGCTAAATTACTGGGCTCTTGGCTGAATTTTTGAATGGAATTCTCAGGTGCTGTTTTTGGTCAGCATTGTTTGTTCAAAGGGACGAGGTGGAATCTGCCCTGTTTGTTTCCGCATCACCCAGAACAGTTGTGCCGGTTCACTCCCTTTTTGTCCTGTCTGAAACATTACGACACTCAAGCAGACAGAGCAGTTCTCTCTGTGATGTTGGGCAGTCAGACAAGTTATACCTGCAGTTGTAGATGAAACTACCATGCAGAATAAAATTTCTGAACATTGTCAGCTTCTCTCTTGTCAGTTTAACGCAAATAGTGATGATTGTTCTTGAGCTGTTTGTTGCCCATTAAAATTGTACATTGTGATCTCTGGAGACATTTTGAGAAAATTGTTTTTCACGTTTCTTCTGCATACTGTTCTGTATAAGGGGTGTTTTCCAAAATACAGTATCAATGTATGCATATGCCTAGTCAAATTGAGACCCAGTATCCACATTTTTATATGCAGAATCTTGGAAACATTATTGAGAATGGGTGTGAGCTCAAATGTAAAGTTGGGGACACAGATTATCACTACATATGATAATTCTCAAATTTCTCTTCCTTTGATTGGAGCTGAGAATTTACACTGTTGCTTATTATCCAGGTATGGTTCTGGCAGGGTTTTTTACAGTGATCTTTCTGCAAACCTACACATATGAGTTCTTAATGGTTTCAGGGATATCCTGCTTTGTAAACTCAAATTCCTGGTTACAATTTTTTCAGATTCATTGTTTTGGTTAAAACTTTTTCTGATGTTACTAAATACAGTTAATTGTCATTATTTTCACTCAATCCAAAATCCTGATACTCAACCACCAAAGTCATCAGAGCTGTATCAAAACTGTTACTTGACATATGAACGTGAAATGCCTTTAAGTACTTAGTGCAATTCTAGTGACTTATGAAGGCAAAAAAAGGTTTGTTCCCAGGCTCATTTGTAGTATGATGTTGAGGCTGTAGAGGTTTAGTATAAGCAGATACCACAGTACCTGAGCTGCTACCTTAATAGAAATTACACCAGACTGATGGTCCTGTTCTTTATGTTCTATAGTAGTTTTGAGTTGATAAACACAGTTTTTGTACATGCCTGTAAAATTTTGTGTGGACATTTAATGTACATGACTATAAGTAATTTATTAACTGGAGTGCTTCTTGAAACTTACCTGCCTGACTGCGGTGGTACTTCTCTTAGAAATCAGGTTCCTGTCTCACTAGTGTTGATCTGAGCACAAGAGGAGAGGTTGATAAAATTACAGGAGGAGCACAAGTGGGTGTGGTTGGTCCTGCATGAGATCTGCTTCCAGATGGGTGTAAGGCAGAGTGTGGTGGGAGTTGTCTAAATTGTGCTTCCAAAGAGGTTTAAAGTGTCAGCAACTACACTTCCTAAGGAAGCATAAAGCAATTTATCTTGTAGGTTTGGTTCAGTTCTAATGGTCTGCAATTACTTGTGCAATTTTCTTACAAACTAGTCCAGATCCGTATTTGGATTCTGAGGATTAGGCATGGATGTAGATAAAAAATGTTAGAGAATGTTATGTCCCCTTAAAAGTGTCAACTGGCTCCTCTTTGAAATAATGCCTCGCTCTTCAGACCCACAGTCACACCAGCTGTGTGCCAACCTGAGCTCTTTCAAAGATTTAAATTTTATTTCCCTGGTTTTTGGGGTGTTGGTATTCACTTCTTGGTAAAGCCGTGTATCCTTAATTGTTCACATGAACACTGGCTTTTTCTTTGATCTTTAAATTCTGCATTTGCTTGTTGTTTGTATGTATTTCCTTTGATTTTTTTACCTCATGCTGTTATTGAACTTTAAATCCTGATCACATAGTGTCTTAAAACTGCATGTTCCTTTGATCCCAAGGTAGACAGGATTGACTAATAAAGCTGACTTTTAGTAGGAGGAAGGATTATATAATACTTTTCTTTCTAGAAGTAGTAAACAGTTGCTTTAAAGAATGAAACCAGAACAGAAATCAACATAATAATCTATATTATGATTAGTAAATAATCTATATTTGTGACCCTTCTCTTCTGTCCCTTTAAACTGTATGGCTTTTTGTAAGTCATTACTTTTCTCATTTTTAACAACTCTCAAAATCTGCCCATGAAAAGGATCATGTGTGGTTGCTCAGCTACAGCATTGCATGTGTTTTACGCATTTCACTTTCTCAATAATAATAAGGTGAATTTTAGGAGTTTCCTATTCATTAATAAGCACAGAGGAGCAGCAAAGCAGAAATGTAAAGGAAAATGAAACACAGGAAAGTTACTTAGTAATATTATTGTTTTTTTTCTGTTATTCAGGTTTAGGCGTTTTTCTATCAAAATGTCTGCTGCCTTCAGTCCCTACCAAGCAGAATGTTACAGCAGGCAGTGGATTTTGGTGATAGTGAGAAGAGATTCTTGCTTGAATGTCAGTAGGAAAAGGACTTGTCTTCTCATAGCTGCATTTTTGGTTTGTAGTCTGAGGGTGTGGATTCAGAGAGAAGGTCTGAGCTTGGTATTTCCGCACCAACTCCCTGCTCCTGTTTTGGTGTACATGGCTGGGCATCATCTCACTACATGTGCCCTTGTACTCTAGAGGTGACTTCCACAGCAATGGATTTGAGAAACTGCACAAGGTTATATCAGATGAAAGCAGAATTACCTCTTGTTTTAAGGGTAAGGCAGTTCATCGTTTGTAACAACTGAAGTTACACAGAGACAGTGGGATGAGGAATGCAACATTGTATGCAAGATTTTTTCTTCTACGATCTTCTTTTGCTCCTTCTTTCCTCTTTTTTTCTGCACTCTGTGATGAGCAGATTATTTCATGTCAATGTTCTCAGAAATTGGATTGTGATACTGTGTTAAGTGCTGGTCCTATGGATTGTCTTTTAGTGATTTGCTTGGTTTCTAAGAATCTGGTATTTGCAATGCTGGTGGTAAAGCACATTGTAAAATCTCTTTTCTGAAAAGAGGTGTTCCCTCTTCTGTTGTGGAAGTGTCCTTATTGAAGATACTAAAACCTTCAACCTGAACCTACACTCAAAGCTTTATTCAGGCATGGAGATTTGTGCTCATGGGTACACATGCAGTGTGCACTGTCTGTATGTTACACACTGACCATACATTTGCTTTGTTCTTGTCTGCAAGCTGCTTCTGCATGTGTGAAAAGGATGTTATTTTATGTCTAGTCACTGTGCAGTAGAGGTTTTAAAATACTTACATATTGTTGTAGGTCAAAGTGACTTAAAACTTTTAAAATGCCATAAGTTTCTGCCTTGTGTTATCTAAAGAACCCTTATAAGATGACATAGAGAATAGATTTGTTCCTAGAAGTCATTAAAAAGAAATAATTTGTTCATGCAGTTTTCTGTGTGTGTTTGTCTTCTCAAAAGGGACTCTAAAATAGCATCTTTTTTTCATTCTTCCTTAACAGGAATCTGGTTAAGAAGTACTGTCCTAAACGTTCGCCAAAAGATGAGGAACCCAGGTAAAAATGTGCATTTCTATGTGTCAAAACCGGTATATGCTGTCCTTCTGTGGGTTTTTCTTTTTAACATAAAACATTTAATTGTCTAGGACAACAGAAGAATTGTGCTTGGCTTCTTGTAGTTCTGCTGTAATTCTTAAGCATTAAAACTTTTCTTTACTCCTGGTTAGTATTTTAACATAGTAAATATGGCAGGTTGTACTTGCTCCCTTCCAAATTGATCTTTAGGTAACTGAAATTTTGAAAACTATGTACAGTGTAGTACTTATTTTTTAAAGAAAAGCAATTATGTAGCTGTGCATCTGTATTCTGAGACTCAGGTGTACACAAAACTGACATGTTTCAGGCAAGAAGGGCTTTTAAAATGCTGACTTGCTTTGGCTCTGGGACAAAATAAGTGAATGTCTAATGGTGGAGGAACAATTTGTGCCGAGCAACTTTCTTTATCAGAGATGTGCTTGTTTTGCTGTCTATGGCCACGGCCATTTTTAAAATTTAGAAAAGCACAATACTTTTTTTCTTTAGTGGTAAGTCTTAGGAAATAAAAAAAGTGGGCAAGTTTCAAGTTGCAGCCAGAGCACGTGCTGTGGAGAGTGCCTGAGAAGTCATGGTAGGATTTCTTCTAGTTCTTTTAACTATGTAAAGATCCTGGACCACAGGGAATAGGCTTTCCAGTGCTAGGGTGGCATTTGAAATTCCCAAGAGCCAAGCCTATGGAGATGGCAGTATTCCACATTTAAGAGGGAAAGATGTATATTTTAATGTGGTGCCTGTTTTTTTTTCCCTTCCTTCCCTTCCACACACACTTTCTACCCTTTGCCCCTCCTCTTCCCCCTTTTTAGTGCCAGCCATAGTGGCACCTTACTTCCAGCCAAGAGGTGGGCAGGCAAACAGGCAGCTGTCTCCAGAGCTGATAGCAAACTTGTTCAGTAGAACATCCATCGGGATGCATAGGAGTGGTATGATTGGCATGTTCCACCCTCAAGACCACCAAGCCCATCATCTCTGCAGCCTCCGAGCCTAGGGACGTATGTATCGTTCCCAAGCTCAGGCCTCTCAGTGGGCAGCTTAGGAGATACCACTATACCACAGGGCTTTCCAGGTAGTATTCTTCTTCTTTCTTTTCCATCCACAAACCCCCATATTCTTATAAAATGTGTTTGAAGAGAAATTGCACCATATATTACCTGCGAGGCTTAATGTAGGCTTTCCAGCTTGTATTTCTGCTGTAACTCAATTAGCATTAAGATAAGCTTTGTTGTAAAGTGTGTATGTTTTGGGTTTTTTATTTAATGAGGAATACAGACTACACTAAAAGAAGTCCATCTAAAAAACCTGTTTTTTTGTGTATGTATGTTTGTGTGTGTGTGTGCTTTCTGTCAGGTTCACTTCGTGTATCGCCTTTTTTAACATCCTCAATGAGTTGAATGACTATGCAGGACAACGAGAAGTAGTTGCAGAAGAAATGGGACACAGAGTGTATGGAGAATTGATGAGATATTCTCATGATCTCAAAACTGAGAGAAAAATGGTAATTTATCTGTTTTTTATTTGAAAATAGGATATCAGAATGTATGTTTTTTAATGATTTCATGTATTTTTTACCCAGTTTAATGAACATAGCAGTAAGTTTTGTAGTACATTGTAATACATTTATAAAGCACATTTAAAGTTCTTTATTTTTATGTACTCATTTACTGTAGTTATAAAACATAAAATTTAATATCTTGAGAGACAGTGCTTACTTTGCCAGTGTAATTTTCATCTGTTCCATGATTAGGGATGTGGTTGTGTTCTGTGATTAGGGATGTCTTCCAAAGAGTACCAGTAGCTTGTGGGAGGTACTGCATGTCCCAGGCTGTCAGCTGGCGCGGGGAGTAACTGATGGGAATAATACTAATCAGACAGGCAAGTTAAACTTATTTCTGGTGTTTTTAGCATCTTCAGGAAGGGCGAAAGGCTCAGCAGTATCTGGACATGTGCTGGAAACAGATGGATAATGTGAGTTTGTGTTTGGGGTTTTTTTTGCTGTTAAATAATGTACAATGTGTAAATAGGGCTGTTGTCAACTGCCTTGCTTGGATTTTAATGTTTACTGTAGTACTGAACGTCCAAGTAACTTAGTAACATCCAAAATACAGTTCAATGTGTTTATAGTTCCCTGGTTAAAAAAATCTCCTGTGAACAGCTTCTGTGTGTATGTTTGAGTGAAGCCTTGGCTTTTATCCAGTGTAATCAGCATAAAGGAATCTGTTTTTAGCACGGGTACAGACTTTGGTTGCTTCTCCTTGGGCTACTGATAATGACAATTGATTTATATGAAGGTGAAATCTTAAGTTAATGTATTTGACTTGAGTTTGAGGTTTTTACATGAAGTTTATTCAAGAATACTGCTATAGGCTATTGTACTTACAGGAGTAGAATTACTTTTTAAAAGAGAAATGTAGAACGTGAATGTCCCTAGAACAGATTATAAGTCTCTTTTTCTTGAAAGAAATGCTTTTAAGATAAGAAAATAAAAAATTCAACCAAGTCTATTCAAGATGCATTTTGATATTCTGCTGGGTTTGTGTCTTAAAAATTTATTATACCTTTGATCCAGGTTATTGGGAAGTAATACTGGAGAGGTGAATTTCTATTTTTGTTGTTGTGGTCCCAGATGAGCCAAGTCTTGCTTTATTGTTGTGTCACTTCAATTCATTGTCAGAGGATCAGAATAGAGGCAGATGAGGGAGTTTTAGATGCTGTCACGAAGATAATTCTCAATCTGTTGAGTGGTGTGCACTGTATTTACTCGAGTGCAAAGTCTGTTTTACGTGCACACAGCCCTGAGGGGACACACTGACCTCAGCTGGCTGACTGCCCTGAAGCAGGAGGGCAGTGCTCACACGGGCTCTGTTGCAGTTTGTCTCTAGAGAGGCAAAGTTCTTGAGCTGCGACAGCTTCTCCTACAGCAGTTGTCTTGAGAACAGCTGGATATATTGAATATCAGGTACATTGAATACTGTTGTCTGTGCTACCTACAGCTGCACCAGTGATCTGAATACTGATGATGATTGTAACACAGATACATCCTTCAGACTGCCTTTCAAGTAATTTAGTTGAGTTTACTCCAGTCAATTGATCACTGAATAAGGAACTTGAAAATTTTGCTCATGCAGGTCCAGGTTTAAGTTTTCTGACCCATAACTTTTATTTAGGTTATTGAAGTCAGGCTATAAAGTGGACTTGTGTGTTTATAAACTGTGGATCTTTGTAATGGGTTATTTTGTACTTTGTAGCATAATTTCAGGTTCCTTGCTGATACTTCAAGGAAATAAGTTATAAATAAAAAAGTTGAATGTTTTTTAAATCTAGTTGCTGTGATAAGAATGTGCTTGTTTAAAGGTACTTAGAGAATTTAAGATACTTAAATGGAAGCTTCGATATTCAAAAATTCAGAATTAATGTATGAAACCAAATGGGGATAGCAGATGTTGCAGTAGTTTTGTGCCTTTTGTAGAGCAAAAAGAAATTTGAGAGAGAATGCAGAGAGGCGGAGAAGGCACAGCAAAGCTATGAACGACTGGACAATGACACTAATGCGACAAAGGCTGATGTTGAGAAGGTAAGGGCAGTGGCCTGCCTTTATATAAATAATATTTTATTCGTATGTTTATCATCACTACTGGAACAATGTTCAGTGATTGTATAGAACTGTGTATAAAATATGCTTGCTTATTATGTGGAAAATCAGAGGTACAGTGGATGCTTCCTTAGTCTCAAGACAATGCTGCTTAGGGTTGTCAGAATGGTTTGGCTTGGAAGGGATCTTGAAGACCCCCATCCAACCTGGCCTTGAACACTGCCAGGGGCATCCACAGCTGCTCTGGGCAACCTGTTCCAGTGCCTCACCACACTCATAGTGAAAAATTTTTCCTAATGTCTAATGTAAACCTGCCCTCTAGGAGGGCACTGAAGCCATTCCCCCTTGTCTGTCGCCATGTGCCCTTGTAAAAAGTCCCTCTCCAGCTCTCTTGTAGCCCGCCCCTTTAGGTACTCTAAGGTGTCCCCAAAGCTGCCTCTTCTCCAGGCTGAACAATCCCAGCTCTCTCAGCCTGTCTGTCCAGCCGTCTTCTCTTTTTTATTTGACCCTCTCTGGACTCTTCTCAACAGGTTCATGTTCTTCCTGTGCTGGGGGCACTCCGGGTGGGGTCTCACCAGAGCAGAGTAGAGGGCAGAGTTGCCTCCCTTGACCTGCTGGTCATGCTGCTTTTGATGCAGCCCAGGACACAGTTGGTTTTCTGGGCCGTGAATGCTCATTGCAGAGAAGCCCAGGTTTTTCTCCTCAGGGCTGCTCTCAGTCCTTTCTCTGCCCAGCCCATGTTAGTGCTTGAGGTTGCCCCAGCCCAGGTGTAGAACGTTGCACTTGGCCTTGTTGGACTTTATGATGGTCCCTCTGGATGGCTGTGATGACTGTCTTCCTTAAACAGGCAGCTTTCTGATGTTTGATATCTTGTGGTTTATATGTTCAATCACTTCTGTGCTGTTCAAAATGTGCATTTAAGCAGGGTGGCTGAGGGACTAAAGTGATCTTTGCTTTCTCTGAGTATAACAAATGAGGTGTGTAGGGTGTCCATATATTGAAGTCTTTATTCCAGTTACAAGGATGTTGCTTTTGATGACTCGTGACTGGCGTTTTTGCATAGTTGGTAAAATAAAATAATGCTGTGTGTCATTGGAAAGCACAAGACATGTTTAACTTGGTAACACTTTCTATTAGGCCAAGCAACAGTTAAACCTGCGCACACATATGGCTGATGAAAACAAAAATGAATATGCTGCACAACTCCAGAACTTTAATGGGGAACAGCACAAACACTACTATGTTGTCATTCCTCAGATTTACAAGGTAAAATAATTAACAGATAAGTATGTCTGATCTTTTTCTGAAGAAGGAGTACATTTAAAAATGTTTAAATTTATTTTTAGGATTTTTAGGGGGTAACTTTTTCAAGACATTAGCATAATCTTGATACAACCAGTGTTATCATGAGACTTACGGCTTAGATTTTATAGACTCTTTGTTTAAATATTGCTGAAGAGATCTGGCAAAATAAACATTTGAGACATGTGGGTGACAGCAAGCATTTAAAACAATCATTCTGATAAGGTTTGATCACTAGTTCCCTTGACAGTTGTCTGGGTGTGCAAATGCTTTGCCTTTGGCAGAGGTGTTGGAAAGCACCTGGTGACTGTGTGGTTTGATGTCTCTCATGCACAGGTGTAAGATGGGTGGGTTGGAAGCAGAAGTACAACCCCCCCAGCCAGTCATTGCTTCATCAGTGTTACCAGCAACCCACAGATCTCTCTAGAACAATAAAAAAAGTTAAAGATCAATAATTTGCATCTAAAATGGGGATTTCCTGAGATTGCTTTGTGTAACTATTAAGATATCTTTAAACATTCTTTCAAAACCAGAGGACTGCAAAACTAATGAAAGTACTTGGGGTGCATCAGGTTAGGAGAGTTCAGGGGTGTGTTGACAGGTACCTTCATCCTTTTGGGAGAACAGATGTGGGAACTGATTCTGAGGCAGGGAGTGAGGAAATGGAAGGTGAATTACTGGCTTTGTTTGAAGGTGTATTGACTTAAGTATGCTTGATATTTTCCAGAAGCACAAGGCAGTTTGTAGGTTTTTTTAAAATATATACTAGAAGGTCTGGGATTCACAGGAGAAAATTGCCCTGGCTTATTAAAGAGTTTTCTGATATTTTAACTGTTAAGCAGCACCGCAGTAGATCTGACAACACACTGGTGCAAGAATTGCAGGCGGCTCCCAGGAGAAACAGTTCCATCATCTTTGTATCTTGGCACAGAGTTTTGCTTTACTGCCTTTATTTCTCTAGGGTTAAAACCCATTATTATTGTAAGATATTACTTACGCTTTTTGAACTCTACAATAAGAGCAAAAAGGTCTAGGCCTCCCTTCTCTTGGGACTACACTTCTATTACTTCCTTGCAAGTATTTGGTAACATTCTGTGGGAAAACCAGGGGAAGGGGTTTAGCAGGAATAGGTCGGTTTTTTTGTTTTGGAGAGATGAAGCTGAGTACTGTTTGGGACATCTACCTTACTGGAAAGATCCAACTTCTTACCCAGTTTTTGTCAACCTATTGTGTATGTGCTATGGGGTTTTGTTTTCTTTGATTTCCAACTTGCATTAGGTGAAAGGTCCAGGGCTATTACCTTAATAGTAGTTCTATTTAATTTGTTCTTTTTTGTTCTATTCCAGTGAAGTTTTATTACGAATCTTATGTAATGGTATTCTTTTCTTTATTTTCTTGCACACTTCTAAAGGAAATGGTTTGTATTTCAAATCAGAGATCATGTCTAAATTGCAGATAATTTTAATTTTTCCTATTTTTCCTGTTCTTAAAATAAATGGTATTTACTGGAAAGTATAAAAATAAAAGGAAGATGGAGATACTTATCACCAGAGAGAAATTGCTTGGAACTAGAAGGAGAGAGTGAGGAGATGTAGAAATCAGTAAAATTTCTTCACGGTGGTTCTCATTTCTGCATGAAACATATACTTTAAACTAAATAGTTTCCCATAGACATGTGCTTTATAAAAGAAGAAGTAAAAGATAGTCCAGCCCTTTACATAATTTTTAATAATCAAAAGAGTATAAACTCTCTGTAGCTACTGTTTTGGGCATCTTGAGTCTATGTCTGAAAGGACTTTTAAGTTCTGTTATGTTAAGCAAGTAAAAATATTAGGAAAGCACAGAAATTCCATACCAAGCTGTGGTGACCACAATAGCTGCATATAACAGGATCGAGGGGTGAAAATCTGCAAATGAAAGCTTTCCTTAATCTTTCTGTGCACTTGGCAGCAACTTCAAGAAATGGATGAAAGAAGGACCATCAAACTTAGTGAATGTTACAAAGGCTTTGCTGACTCTGAGCGCAAAGTGATTCCAATTATCTCCAAATGTTTAGAAGGGATGATCCTTGCAGCAAAATCAGTTGATGAACACAGAGTAAGTAGAACTGGGTGACTTTTTAAAAGTGCATGAGCAATTTAACTAGTGTGAAGCTGGGGGGGGGGGGGGGGGGAAGGGTGA
>JAOXXN010000120.1:19462607-19473763 GCA_026770055.1 Myrmophylax atrothorax
CTTTCTAAGCAGTTCCACTAACAATGCAGTTCTCTCATAGGAGAGAAGTGCATTAGTCCTGATAACTTTTCCTACACCACCTGTCCAGCTGTAAGACAAGAACTCAGACACAGATTAGAAGAGCAGTCGGTTTTAGAAGTTTAAATATATTTAGTTCCCCTGACCTTGGTATATTACAGCCAGCCATATGGCAGCCAGGTAAGTCTACCCTGCCCAGGCAACCTAATGAGCCACTTCCTGTCACGGGCAGTTCTTTCCACAGAGCTTTACAGCACGGAGAGCTCTTCCTGCAATACAGGGACACAGCTGAATCATGGAGATACAGCAACTGATAGGAGATTTAAAAGACGGAACATCGAGAATTTGAGTGCAAAGTCAAGGATTATGAGAGACCTTTGGTCCAAGGAGTTTGTGAACATTCTTGTTCTTCAAATGGAAAAAACCCACCCTAAAAATTCCTGCGAGCAATACAAACATTACATTAGCTGCAAATCTACCCATTAATCTTTTCAAATCAGTACTTCGAAAAATGTAAACTTGCACAATACAAAATAAAATGCATGAACTTGTGTTTCATTTTTTTTACCTTGCAGTCCATTAGAAGAATATGTTGTGCAATAATCTTTGGGTTATTGTTGGTGAAAAGCTCCTTAACTCTTCTTAACATGGATGTTTCCAATGGCTTGTTTTCAGGAGGAAGTAGTTTAGATTCAAAATCATTTGGTTTAAAAGTAGACACCATCTCAAAAACAGGTACAGAAAAGATGCTGTCTTCTTCAAACATCTGAGTTGAAGCTTCTAAAGGATCAGCAGAGTTCACTGTAGGATCATCGTCAAGGATCAAATAGCTTGTTTCAGAGTTCCTGAATGAGTGTGGTCCCCTCTCCTTTTGGGTCAGATGTTCCACATAGCTGTTTTTCTGACATAAGTGTTGTTTTGTTGCTGCAGGAAGTCTGGCAGGGTTTAGTTCACAGTAGTGTCCTTCTGAACTGTGGGAGGCCAAAGGAGAGTCTGGTGCCTTCATCAGGGGTTTGCTGGGTTTAGGTGGAGGCTTTGGACAGAGCTGACCATCTGATCCTCTGAGAGCTTCCCCTACCTGTGCCTCTGAGGTGAGTTTCTGAACAACTGTGGGGCTTAGAGCTGGTTCACTGCCTGTTCTAAACGCAGGTGAGCTTGGACAGGACTTTGCATCTGCTTCAGGCAGTCGAGAGGGATGCCTTGAACCTGCAGGGGAAAATGGCATTTTAGAAGGCCAAAATATATACAACTGATTTCTGTCCCAGGCTTCATCTCTTAATGCTATTTCCCAAGGAAAATATTGTCAGATCATGTCAATTATTCGCTGGCAAAAATGTATATGAAATTATATTTTGAGGAATGAGCTAGCCAGCAAATTCCGTTCACTTGCTGATCCTCCCAAAATCCCAAGTACATGGAACAGCTGCACCACAGTACTATTCTGTGGTAATGCTGACCATAATTCCAGTCCCTGCCACAACCATAGGCTATACTGTCATTGCTGGATGGCCTCCATGGCTTGGAATAGGAAGTCTCTTTGTAACCTGATCTAGGCTATAAAAACAGCAACTTCCAGGCACACCACATAAAAGATGAGTCATTTCTGAGAATGAAAAATTTGAGATGAAAGCAAAACTTCCCAAAGTCAAGCCTAAACCTGCAGTAAGGTATGGGAAGAATGAATTTCAGGGATGCTAATCTTTTTGTGAAAGTGATTTGAAGAGCTGGAGACACACATCCACATACTTCTGTGTATTTATGCCTCAGCTGTACCCACTGCATATGCAAACCTCTGCATCCAGGACAGGACTGACCCCTCTATCAGACATGCCCAATCTGCAATTCTCAGTGCATTTGCTGGTACCTACAGCCAAGCAGCCAGTTGCATCATGTGGGTTTTACTACTTGATTCCAGATAGAAACTGAATGTCACAGGCTGTCTCCATTCATGAACAGTATGATACCAGAACCTGCTCGAAGGATCCCATGACAAAATGCAGGGGATCTTACAGGCTATTATAGTACCAAAAGAAAAGTTTTTGCAGCCATGGCTTGGAATAATCAATTCAGCTACAAATGGACAGAAACTTTCTTCATAAATGTCTGTCTGTCCCACTGTTAAACCCTTTCTATCAGAATACAGTCTCACTGTATAAATACTTAATATTCTTCTTGTCATGAGAAGTCTTTCCATAATAGGCACTATGAATTTTAACAGTACTGTATTCAAAATGACTAGCAGCCTTGGAAGTCAAACACTACAGTTTGTCCACATGGGAACAGATGCATTATTGCAAGCTTCCATACACAGCGTATTAGTATGGAAATAATTGCTTAAACCTCTGAAGAATATGAGAAAGAAAAAGCCATAATTAACAACTGGTCAAGTGTTGGCACACCTTGTATTCCTGGAGTAAGATGATAGTGGCTGTAGAACCAGACAGCAGCAAAAGCAATGAAAAGCAAAAGGGATGGAGGTAGAGAGAGTGAGGGGGACAGAAGGGCAGAGCTGAGCACAAAAGCCATGGTAGTGCAGTTCTTCAAGTGAGGAACATCACCACTTTACCCTGAGAAAAAGCGGTTACCAGAACTTCCATGGAACACCACTGCTACTTAATAGACTTCTGTCAGAAAGGCATGGCTGAGGCAAGTCAGTTCTTGTAAAGCACAAGTGGGGAAAGGTAATACCATTTAAAAAGATATTTATGCCAACTTAAGCTGTCATTTTTAGGGTGTGGAAGCCTGCTGAGTTCTGTGCTAAGGCACTCAAGTAGCTGGTGCACTGTGAATAAAAATCCTGTTCCAGTGACCTGAACAGCAAGCAGTGGGCTGACAGAGCTTACACTGGCCATTAAATTGTAACTACTTAACAGTACTCAGAACACTCAGTAGTCTCACTTTGCTCTGAAGAGTAACAGACCACCTGGACACACACTGATTCTACGTGTGAAACATTTAATTCCAAAACATACCTGTTAGCAGATAGCTCTCTGACTGGTGAGCCTTCAAAGGGAATCTTTTCTCCAGAACATGATCCAAACTAGCTGGCTGGCTACCACTTTTTTCTTTGTTTCTAGGGTAAAAAACCCACAAACAAAAACATATCAACATATGCAACACTCTTAACATACACATCTGACTGCCAGAACATATCATAACCAGTGCAAAGATCCTGAGCTTTCCACTTGGGCGGCTTTTAATAATAAAAGGTACTTCATGCTGTTGTAGTGGCAGTGAAATGGGCTATACCATGTGTCACCTTGCACACCTGTGAGTGTATTTCTTTGAATGTTGAGACTTTCTAATGAAACACTTGATTTGGACACTGAAATTGGGATCCACATTCGGCTTTTTTATTTCAGGAGTCAAATATGGAACAACAGATTTCTCTGAAGCAGCAAAAAGATTTTACTTTAATCCTTTGTCTCACACAGTCAAGCCTTGCCAAGTCACTGAAGAACAAGCTGCAGTGGTGTTGTGCTTCCAGAGCCTACATTTGCTCTTGCTTTGTGGGTTTGCTGATTCTTTGCTAAAAGTGAGCAAACCCTCCTGCCTAGTCTCCCATCTCAAATCAGAGTGAAAACTCACATCACCTACAGCAGAAGCTGATACAGTTACTTCATTTCCTTCCATAAGGACAGCAAAATTAAGTACCTCAAAAGATTTCCTCTGGGTATGCTGTGCTCTGGGGATTGCATGCTGGATAGACCAAGACTCAGCCTTTTTGCAGCTTCTGTTTTTCCTTCAGGGGTGCTTGGCTCCTTTTGTTGGATTAGAGTTACACCATACTTTTCTTCTAGACACCTGAGAGGCACAGTCCTGTTGATAGGCTGAAAAATTATTGCTCCACTCTGCTTTGATATTGGTGTGCGATTCCCAACATAGTATCTGACTAAGCCAGGGACACTGTCAAAACTCTCCAGTTCAAACTGATACTGAACACGACAGTAGGCTTCATTCAGTCTTAGAACTGTTCTGTTGATTTTAAAATGCTGAGAGGTATTTTTCCATTGGCAGGTAAGAACAAAGTTCCCAGGACTGGAGAGAGAATCCCTGATAAGAAAATCTCCATCTCTCTGAACTAGGCCTTCTGCCACCTTTAATGAAAAAGAATTATACAAAAAATAACTTTCGGAATCAGAAAACAAGTAGTCAAACAACACATAGCAACAAAGTATTCTTAAACAGATGAATTAATTTGGCTACTCTTGGAAGGCAGACAAAGCCACAAACGTGAAGCAAAGCATGAAGTGTGGTATAGGAATAATGTCTCCAATTCTCAAATTAAAAGCTCATCCCACAGCAGAGATCTGGAGGGGCTTCTTGGAAGGAGCCAGAAGCCAGAAACATGACCCACTTTTGCCTATACATTTCTCCTAGTTTGCTAATAGAAAATAAGGCATGAAGGGAAAGCAATGGCCCAGAATTTTAAAGCATGTGAATAGACAGTCACACTGAAGTTCAGAAGCCATTACTACAAGATCCCCGAATTTGCCCTTTCCTTATTACCTTAAGTGACAGAAGCTTTCATTTTTTATTCTTTGTGAATACTGCACATGAATACTACGGGCTAGGAAGAGCCAGAGAAATCTAGTTTTTCTGTTTTGAGTTAGTCCTTCCATGTGCTCCGAGTGGGTGCTGAGCGCTCTGCCCGCAGGGGGAGCTCCGGGGGCTCGGGAACCGCAGCTCCAACCACAGCCTCAACATGCTTTTTACTGCGTTTATAAGGATCAAAATTAAGTTACTGCATAGATTTTGTTGCGCTTTTTTTTCTCTCTCCCAAATTCCAAGCGCAAGAAAGAAGTAAGAACATTTTAACTTTGGTTAAGAACACTGAACCAAATTAATGTCAGTGTGTCTGAACAATATGTGGGCACAGTGTTCTCATATAAAGCTTAAATTCCATTTCTCCCTTTTTTCAGTGTACAACAATCCTGAAAGATCTCTGTTTTCCACCAAGGTCTGACCTAAATCCTTCCTCAGTCTCATTTTATGCCAAGCTGTGGTAAGTACTGTAGCTTCCATACAGATAGGCATTATGTTTCTACCAAATCAGTGCAGATATCAGAGATGTGTGAAGTACTTCAGCGACATCCTGCTTGCCTCCAGAAGCTCAAAGCACATCTGGCAATGCAAAGAGCACGTACCTGCCGAGGAATCCGTCCGTGGTACCAGGCATGGCTGCGCAGGTCCTCGCTGCTCAGCTGCAGTTCCTCCTCCAGCTCCTTCTTCAGCTTTTCCGGGCTGTTGTCCATAACCTGCCTCTCCCTAGAAAACTGCAATAAAAGATTAAAAGCTTCCACTGTGCCAAGTTCAGTGATTAACATTTTACCTGGGTTATAGCTTCCATCACATGACCTGCACTGGAATGCAGGTGCTGCTTTCAGCAGCCTGGCCTGGCTTTGCTCTAGATTGTATTTGCAAACCCAGCATTCAGTGAGATAACATGTGATTGTTCTGCATGCACAGAACAGAGCAAAGTGTTCTGTCTGTGAACCAAAACAGTAACGACGCACCTACAAAGTCACTTCTCTTACTTCCTCTTTCCAATGTGAATTCTAACTATATCCAGAAAGATGGAGCTGGATTCAAATGCCTTGCTCCAATATTCTTCCTCCTGTTTAAACTTCCATTTTAAATTCAGATTCTTTCCCCCAACCCCTTTGAAGCCTTCCAATTAAGAACATTCCAAATGCATCAAAACAGGCCAACCTGGACACACACAGTTGTTCAGTATTTTCTCCTATGAGAAAAAAGCTCTTTGCCCCTAAACACAAAAACTATGAGATTTGCTTGAAGATATCTGCACCACTACTGTACAACCACTATAAGATTTTCTGGAAAATTTCTATTTTCATCTCTTCTGGAGTTCAGCTTTCATGCTGGACCACTCTGGCTCACTACTCTTTATGGATGCATTGTCAGTAACCAAGTAAGGCACAGTATCTTCTCTAGAGAGAGGCCACATGCTCTTTCATAAGCACCCAGAAGAGGGAAGTACTTTGGACTTCCTTTCATTCTCCAAGGCCTGGGACTCCAGCCCATCTTTGTTGTGCTGAAGAGTTTCAAAAGCCTGGGAACAAGCCCGGGAACATGTTCTACGCCATCAAAGAATCAGAATATACACTCTCTTCAAAGAAAGATCACAAAAAAAAAAAAAAGGAAAGAGAGAGACAGAGAGAGGGCTTCCAGCTGGAGCACAGAATAAAATGCAACATTTTGCTCCAGTGTATTATGGATTTTTTTTTCTTAGCTCTGTATATGAGCCGAAGCTCACAGGTTCCTTTCACTGACACACTGATGCAAATATGGAGCACATGCATTATTTAAAAAAGAACTGGGAATGCTTGCCCACCAATCCTGTTCTTTCCATGAACACTGCTCTCTACAGCATTTTGTTCACACTGAATACTCACAGCACCTAACTGTGGGAGCAGGTGGCACGCATTTAACACTTCTTTCAGCAATGCTTCCTGCAATTTCAAGCAGACTGAATCACAATAGACTACCAGACAGCAGATTTTTGGTGGAATAATGCCAGAAGAGGCATCCTGCTGCCAAGACTATTTAAGCATGCTGGGAGTCCAGAGCAATTCTGAGATAAATTATCCTCTTCTCTCTGGTTTTCTCAGAGAAAACTAAGGCTTCTCTTAGGCAAACACAAGTGAATGTAGTAGCTTATGCAGAAGGCCAAAACATAAAAACAACTTGGTAAAAGAATCACTTCTCACTCCAGTTTCCCTTCTGTGAACTAGAATATATGAACTATACATATGTGGTTCAAAATGGACAAGCCTTTTCAACTAGGAGTAAATCTCTTGTGCTTTTGTACATTAAAGTCTTTCATTAATTCCCCCCAAGCTTCACAAGAAGCCTGTGCAGGAAGAAACCAAGCCACAGAAACAGAAGGCCTGCACTGCGAGGGCTCATTCATAAAGCCATGTACAATGTGAAGAGGTGAAGTTACTGGATGTAGAAAGTGTCATAGAAGGGGATTGGTAGGTCCAAAAGCATACTGAAATGTCAAAACATAGTCAAGTAAGGCCAAAAATCCCCCCTCCACTCCAAACCCCTGTGCCCCCTCAGACCAGCACAGCTGATGGACCATGGCACGTGCCTGGCACATGTATTTCCAACTCAAATGGCTGGGTATCCATTTAAAGCTGACTGGCATTGATTCCAAAATTAACAGCCATTTCACTGGCACATCTTACAGAACAATAGCAAGTATTACAGCATAACCTGAATGTAGAGTGAAGAGCACACAAATTGAGCTGAGACTTTGCAAGAGCCCCTTTAGCCCTGACTGCAGAAGGAAATGGCTGGAGAACTTTTAAAGGCCTCTCTCCAGAGTAAACAACAGCATCCAGCTTTGGGGAATACCAAACTCTTACATTCATAGCTGTGTGTTTTGCTGATCTTCTGAAAGGAACTACTACTTTAATGTGAATTGTATTTAATGTTTTGAAAGATGCTTTTGACTGAAAAGAGATCTTAAAGAACCCAAAGCTACTGTACAAATCATTACCATCTTTCCAAAAGCATCTCACTGTATCTCAGTGGTAGGCAAAGCTA
Organism: Myrmophylax atrothorax; assembly: GCA_026770055.1. Taxonomy (NCBI): domain Eukaryota; kingdom Metazoa; phylum Chordata; class Aves; order Passeriformes; family Thamnophilidae; genus Myrmophylax; species Myrmophylax atrothorax. Next base: position 19,470,201 of record JAOXXN010000120.1, read on the forward strand.
CTGTAAATGGCACTCAGCATACAGAGGCAGTACCCAAATTTGCTTAGGAGAGTTAGATTCTCAGACAAAAAGAACTATAGGTCTTTGTGTATGGACTAATTTCATCCATGATGCTGACACAAATGATCTTAAAAAACTCAGGATGATCAAGTTAGAGATAGACATCAATTACAAATACAGCACAGAAATCTAGAACTTCTGGTGGTTGAAAGGATTTTTCACTACTCAAATAAATGTAATGAGACACATATTGCACTTGAATTACATCTAACAACTCAACAAGAGAAACATTTAAGGAATCCAAATATAATGAATTGTTAACATTCATGATCATTGGTTTGTTAAAAATCCTCTCCACCATGGTCTACCACATGGAGTATACTCTGACTGCCAGAAGTCAGACATCTCCTGAGGTGAAGCAAACATGCTTAAATAGAACTCCTGTGGCTAGCACAAATCCCAAAATACCCAAGGGGAAAATTGCCTAGGTAAGCAAGTTTAGTAATAGCACGTCTTTCTGGACAGTTTTTTGCTCTCTGAGACAGATTTCTTATGCAACCTATGTCCTTTAAAGGAGAGCTGTGACTGAGGCACCATCTGTAATCACACCAGCCTATACCTTTCTATACCCAAGGCTCTGGCCCTTCAAGAATCTCTGCACACGCTGAACTGAATCATGCAAGGGCTCAAAAACCCCTCCAGGACTGCAAGCATGGCAGTCTGTGAATAATGAAGAGTGTGAGCTTAGAGCAGAGTAACCAGCTATGTCAGTGGCTTTCCTGTAAAGGAGTAGGTGAGCTGTTCCACACCACGGGATGCAGAGACTGCAGCCTCATGTCCCAGCAGAACCCAACAGTTCATGGGCAGCAATGGTGTGCTGTGAAGTTGCACTAACCTCATAGTGACAAAACTTCCTGTAGAGTGTGCCTTCATTTTATTTCTTTGCCTAAGACACTTTGTTGGCTCCTACTCAACAACAGAAAGCAAGCTGAATATGCATTTACAGCTAGATAGGGAAGTGGATGGTAAAAAGAAATCTTAATATTTAGGGCAAAAATTAAAGACTTCCATGTATTCTGCAACAAATATGGTTGAAGCAACACAGGAAAGCTTCCAGTTTAAATTCTTTGAGATTTTTAACAGCAACAATTCAGGTCAGCAGAACTGTTTTCAAATACAGATTGTGTTTGGTAGAAAAACAAAATAGAAGTCCCACAGTCATTTCTTTTGCCTATTGGCAGTGAATTCTCTCTCCAGTTCACATCTGCAACAACTCCAGGGAGGTACATGTACCATGAAAATACCCAAGAGGAGAACCACACAGATCCCTACATGTAAACCCAAAGCTGCATCTTATGTGTTCTAGCTTTCATGTCTTATCTCAATTGTCATTAATTAATTACTCCCTACAGGGATCAAGTGTTTGGTTTATTCATTTGGGTTTTTTGTTTGGTTGATTGTGGGTTTGTTTTTTTTAAGAGCTCGTGTTATGAGGGAAAGACTTTTACTTGTAGACAGTGTTTGGAAGTGGTCCCAATCTGTCATGCCAAATCACCTTATTCAGTTCTGATACAGCCAAAATTCACATCATCTCTCTTTGTATCCTTCTGGCAAATTATTATTTCACAAAGCACAGCCAAGGACTACAAGACTAAAGGTGGCCACATTTCCATCCAATCTCAATTACTTCCTGGTGCTTAGCACAGTTCTGCCAGCTGATATTTAAATGAGTCCAACAGGCAGTCCTGGAACCATCTGATTTCCTGTTGCCTTGAGGGTTTCAAGAAAAAAAGAAAGGAGATGATTATTAGGGATAAATGAGAACAGCTTTGCGAAAATTGAAATGTGATCTGATTGAGGAAAGAAGTCAAGTCAGTACCTTTCCTAAACTTTTAGTACTTTTCTGAAACATTTAATAAATGTACTGAACAGAAAGATTAGTCAACAGAAAATACAAAGGGGATGCTTGGCCAGGGACAGGAAATACCAAGAGGGAAGACAAAGATCTGAAACAAGAAAGAATAGAGAGGACACACAGACTTAGGCCACTAAAAACATCTGGAAAAGTGAAAAATTAATGAAATTCCTCTATTTCCAAGCCACTAGAGAGCAATCAACTTGTTCATACAGAAAATGAACATTTTACTGTCAAAGCTCCAATTCTGGATCAAGATGTATTTCCCTGGCTGCAGAGATTCCCTTTTTATTCCTGTGCTCTTGTGATCCTGATCAGACTGCCCATCTGGCACTACAAATACAAGCGTTTAAAAAGAGTTACATCAATTTAGAATATGCTTTAATTTTATTTATAATTAGTACAATGTATTTCATTTCACTTATAACTCTACTAATTGGCCACCAAACAGACTTGCACTGAGCATGGAACCAAACTCTCCATCACTGCTGGAGAACATCCTTGTCAGTCCTTATTTTTTCCTTACAGAAAAGCAGCACCATTGGCCAAGAACTTAAAAAATGACAAAAACACATGGACAGAGTAACTGAATAGATTTTTTGAGAAAGAACTAATTGGAAAAAGGGAGTTTCTAAACACAAGAATCCATTTTCTGATTAACTTGGACATTTGGAACTACAACTGCTGCAATGCTCTTTACCGGAGCAGTTCTATCTAACCTTCCACAGCGCACAAAGTTCACACAGGACTTCAGCAAGTGCCATGTTAAGCAACAGGAGGTACAAAATGGGTGATAAAAGTCTCGTAGCATAGATGAATGCCAACTTCCACAGGATTTTATTTTTATTTTTGAGTGGCTTAATTGGTTGGTTGAGACAAACCAAATACAAACTTTTGCCATGCCCAAAATACAGAGGAGAAATCTCAAACTACTCAGAGAGATGAACTAACACAGGAGAACAGCAACTTGAAAGCCACAAGATTTCCATAACCTTGTTTAGGTAACAGGTCACAGGTTTTGAGGTTACTGATGAAAAAAATCACAAATTACCATGAAAACTTTCCCTGTGACTGTGACAGCTCCTTAAACCCAAATAAACTTCATCATGTGCATGTTTCCAGTCTGCCACTACGAACAACAGAACCTGCCTGACAGTCACAGAAAAGCGGCTGATGTTTATCCACTCATGTCCTGGTTTTGTCTGGGAGAGAGTTCCCTTCTCCTCATGAGCTGGTGCAGTGCTGTGCTTTAGAGTCAGTATGAGAACAATGTCAGAACACACTGATGTTTTCATTGTTTCTAAGCCATGTTTATTCTAAGCTAAGGATTTCTTTGTGTCTCAAGTTCCACCAGTGAGGAGGTACACAAAAAGCTGGGAGGGAGCACAGCTGGGACAGGTGACTGAACTGGCTGGAGGGATATTCCACACCACAGAACATCATGCCCGGCACACAACCCGGGGAGTTACCTGGAAGAGAGGTGGACTGGGGTTTGGGGTGGGGTCAGCAGGTGGTAGGCAATTGTACTGTGCATCACTTGGCATTTCTCCTATTATGATTATTTAATACTTTTATATTTTATTTTATTTCAATTGTTAAAGTGTTCTTACCTCAACCTAGAAGTTTACTTTTGATTCTTCTCCCCATT
>JAOXXN010000120.1:19489488-19500396 GCA_026770055.1 Myrmophylax atrothorax
ATTATGCACGAGGTTCCTCTTACCAAGACAGATAAAACATACCATACATGATGCAGAAAAAATGAGGTATGGAAATATTACAATTGAACACCTTTCCTGCTTCCCCATAGGTACCACTTTTGTGGAGAATGGCATGTTCTTCTCTGACAAATGAACAATGCAATGGATTGGGTCCATGACCACACCTTGGCTTAATTCAGGACATGAAAGCACTGTTTGTCAGAAATGGTTAGTCACTTCAACAATCACAAAACAAGGTGAACCAGACAATGTCTTAAAAGTAAAAAAAAAAAAAAAAAAAATCCCTTTTCTCTTTTCCTTTTCTTTCTTTGAAAAGTAAATGCATGTCACCAAGTACCAGTATTTGCTTTCCCTGACACGGACATTTTGCCTCGGGTATATTATCAATAACAACTTGTAAGTGTTCAAGGCCAGGCTGGACAGGGCTCTGAGCAACCTGGTCTAGAAGGTGTCCCTGTCCATGGCAGTGGATTGGAACTAGATATCTCTAAGGTCCCTTCCAAACCAAACTATTCTGTGATTCTATGGTAACTGCCAGCATTGGAGAGCCACTGGGACTAATATTTTGGAGAAAAAGGGTAATTCATTTAAATCCAAGTTTCACAAGATCACTAGAGATAAAATATGAATAGTTTTTTATAACTTGAAAACTCTATCCTGTGTTTCAGATTCAGACTTTTCCAGCTTATGTTTCTCATCTATAAATATGACTTGATAGTAATTACTGATCATCTAACAAAGATATTGAAAATGTCAGCTAAGCAGCTACTGCCACTAAGTATTACTACTGGTGCCAAAGTAATCAGTGCAAAGTACTTTCAGAGTTCCCAACTCAAAGCTCAGTGCAATCTCAGTGCATGTAGTGGCTTTTGGTGTCTCCAGACCAGACATCATTTAAGAGTTAATGAATAATAACAGAAGAAGTAGAATACAGACATTAACAGGGTCAAATCCACAACAGGACAAGATGTAAGATTAACCATTAACATGCAAGCAGAGAGAATGCTCACTGCTTTATGAATTACCAGCATTCTGTATTTACCAAAGCATACTCAGCATTACAGAAGATGCTCCATAAGATAAATATCCTGAACTCCATTTCAGCATCAGAAGAAGGGAAGGCAAGAGCCACTGCTAAAAGACTTCACAATTAAAGTCAGAATAATTAGAAAGCCACTATCCACTTGACCCAATTCATACCTGGATTATCATTCACAAAGGAAAAAAAAAATCCCTCTTGACAGTATGCTAAAACACCCCCCAACCCACAAACAGAAACACCAAAAAGGAAAAAGCAAAAAACCCCACTCATTCAAAAAACCCCAAAACAAAAGCCCCAGAGATCTTAGGGCTAATCAGGTCACTGAGGAATTGGCAGCTGGAAAAGAGCAAAGAGCTCCCAACAGTAATAAGCTAACTTGGGATTCTCTGTACAAGGGAAACCTGAGCTAGGGCAGTACCCCGAGGGTGCAGAGGTCCAGAATCACACTTCCTGCACAGTTCCCTGCAAACACCAGCCTGGATTTCGTTCATCACTTTGCAGCCTAGAGATTACAGATTCCTGTTGGCTCAACCATATTTTCAGAGACAAGCTTGTTGGTCAAACCAAATTCAACATTAGAAAATACTCAAACTTGGGTGTAAAATTCCATCACCAATTAGGGATAACTGCATTCTATCAAATAAAACAAGTTTCCCTTAAGACCAAATAAATATGGCAAGATTCTTACTGTGAGAAAAAAAAGAAAAGAATTCTCAAGTTCCTCTAAGACCTACTTATATAACTTAATGACAGGGAGGAAGGGAAAAATTCCGCCCCCTCCCCCCGCCTCTCCATTCTGGGCCTCGTGAGAAAAAAGATACCAACTTTCAATACTCAGGCTACTACAAAAGTTACAATTAAATTATTATGAAAATATGATTTTAATAGCCATGGCTTAATTTAAAAAATATCCAGTTAGTGTGTTCCTTCTCCAGCAGAGGGCAGCGGATAACCAGCAACCACCCACCCAGAATCGAACCGGAGGGTTTTACTGTCAGACAGAAAGTTACATGTATTTAACGTCACAGTGGCTCTAACAGAATCTTGTATTTCTGAATTATAAAGCTTGCACATAAGAGGCAACTGATATGGAATGATGTTTCTGAAGCTTTGGTTCCTGCTAAGTATAGAAACATGAAGAAAATCAAGTATCTCTGAAACATTACTGATAGCACTGATGCTCTTTGAGTCGGATGACAAATCTGTAACAACAGAGAGATGTGTAAAGTCCAAGTCAGTCATATGGCCATACTCCTTTGCTCCTCAACAAAACACATTCCATCTGATGATTCCACCCTCTGTGATACTGTTGCCCTTGCTGCAGCTGCAAAAAGCGTGGGAAAAACTAAATCCCCAAACAGCCCACAGATCCAAGAGCCTCCTGCTCACACGGTGCCAGTGCCAGGCATTCCTCCCAGCTCAGACACCGAGTGCACAGCACTGCCAGACACTGCAGAAACCCAACAGGCAACAGGCTCACAAGTCCCAGCTCGCACCCCAACAGGCAAGTCTCCACAGGATGGTGACATACAGCATCTGCAGGAGTTCACCAGAGCTGGCAGCTTTTCCAGGGAGGTGGGGGTTTCTCTAATACATTTGCCATGTCTAAAAAAGCTGTTTGCAATGAAATTTCATTGTCATCAGGAAGAATTGTTTCCCAAACTGTGGCTACTTTTCATGCTGACACAGATTTTTAACTAAACTTTCCCAAACACACATACACACAATAGGAACTTTACTTCTGATGATTCTCTTCCCATAGTATCTTCTTGGCATAGCCAAAAGAACAGTGTGAGTCAAACACCCACACGTATTGGCATCCACAATACTATGAATTTGTGCAATTAAATATATAAACTGTGCATCAATAAATCTCTTCACCTGATCTAAGCTCCCTAAAGTTGAATTAAACCCACAAAACATTGTCCTATCTTGCAAAGCTACAGATAAAGATCAACGCATTGGAATGTCATCAAAATTTTATTTTCAGTTGCATTACCCAAAGCCATGATAAATGACAGTAATTCTTATGACAGTTTGCTTTCTAACAAAATCAAGGAGCTGTAAAAATAGGGAAAAAATGGACACCATGGGGCTGAGACAAACAACAATCCTACAGCAGAAATTCACAAGAGAATGTTTTTCTGCAACTGTAACTTCCTTAGGCCAGCAACAGTTTTTTTCAAGTCTGAACCTAAATATAAACTTCCCTCATGACCCTGCTGAGCAGACAATCAGTCATAAAATTTGTAATTTTCCACTAATGGATTAAAATATAACTCCAAAACCTCAGGCCATAGTAATACTCATCAACTCATTTCTGATATGTATTTCTGTAATTATTAAGCAGTATTTCCACAGGAAATGCTTGAAAGGTTTCCATGAAAGGAAGAGAGAAATCTGGGTTTGGTTTTGGTTTTTTTTCTTTCACTCTGATGTAGCTTCAATGATTATAGCACAGGCTTCTATAAAAAGAACCTGAAGTATTTACAGTGAATAGGAATGGGACAAAAAGCTATCTTTAGTTCATATGAATTTGAACAAAACGACTCACAAAAAGTTCTCTGATACACTCAAATCTGCCCGCACTCGACTCTTTCTGCCCTGCTGCAGGAGTCTGTTCTGTGGATGTGCAGACTCAGGGTGTGGGAAGAACCTGCAGAGACTACCAATGGATCTATTATTTGGCTCATAAAACTTGTAAAAATCTCACAGAATGTACAACGTGGTATTGTGTCCCTAAATCTCTTTCATGACTTGGGTAGCAGTCTGACTCAAAGCAGTCTGGCCTGTTTTCACTTCTATCATAAAAGGGTTTTTTGAAAGAGCCCTTTAACTGTGACCGTGCTTTCAGCAGCACTGTGCAGACAAAGGCAGGGTTGAAGCCGTATGGACACTTCAGTACCATGACTAGCAAATCAGTACTTTCCCCACCCCTCCTAGAACTTGCTTTTGTGTAATTAGCTTTCTTTATATATTGAATGAACTAATACATCAATGTGAAAGATGTAGCAAACTGCCATTTGTGAGCTGTAGTTTAGATTAAAGAATTAGAAACCATCTGCATCTATAGAGAACATTCTCTAAAAAAACCCACTATAACCAGTGCTTTTTTGTCTTGTATCTTGAACAGAATAAAACAGCAGCAAAACAATTTATTTTGCCTTTCTTCTGTTCAGAGTATTTCTGAATACAAGGATTTATTTGCGTTACTTTTAGCCTCCAGATTCCAGCAAGGAAAGGTTTGTTAAAAAGCAAACTGAAAAACTCAGCTTCACAGTTTATCAAGTCTCTCTGCTTGTAGTCACTACTGCCACAACAAACATGATGTTATTCTTTTCACTGTGAACCAGCACACTGAATCAAAAACATTAACTGTATTACTCTTCCTCAAGCCTGAATGGATCCTCTGCATTCTATTTACAGCTGAGTCCAGTTCTGAAGAGATGCTGATCACTCCCCAGCAGGAGCACATTCTAAACAAGTATTACTTATCTTTCTCACAGGACTCACAAGAAGTTCCAGTGGCACGTCTATATCACTGCAGGAACAGTGCTAATGTGCAACCATAAAGCTTCAGGGTCTCCTCTGTGCGCCCAGCTTCCTTTGGTACAATTACTTTTTAAATGTAGCTAGTTTAAAACTAGCTGCTTGTCTTGAAGGAGAGTAGGTATGGCTGTGCAGCCTGACAAAGTGACCAGTTATGAGAATGGCACCTATTTCATTATATTGTACCTTTCAAAGCAGCCACCTCCAAGGAGCATGGCAGGAGCGACAGGAGTGGGGCTGCTCCCCCAGGAAGGGCATCTGGAGCACAGGGTGGGCACCTGCTCTCCAGCAAGGGGCAATCCCACAGCACCAAGAGCAGGCAAGGTGAGCAGGGGGAGGACACCAACAGGTCCTGTCGCATTCCAGTGAGCCTCAGGCAAGACAGGTAACAGTCCAGGTCTCAGGTCTGTCCAGGGCTTCCCACACAGCCCTGGAGAAACAGAACCAGGGGCAGGCACAGCCACCAAGGAACTTGGGCAAGGTTTGAGGCCCCAGCCTGACAGAGGCCGTGCGTGGGGGGGTGTGGGTGGAGGTCCTAAGAGAGGCTGGCCAGCACACTTGAAAACAATTAGTGCCCTCAGGGCCCTGACAGTGCAGCTTGTTTGGGACTGTAACTCCTTGCTAGACTCAGCAGCAGCCAAACTACCCTAATACAACCAAAATTTGGGCCATGTATTGCTTTCAAGATAGTGCAATATTTTACAAGGCAAATTAATCCAAAGTCTCTTCTCCTCACAGTCGGAATAGCAACAGGAGAATCAGTATCACCGCTTTGTGTACAAGTAGTTTCAGTGTTAGTTCTTATGTGTGCCTGATACATCATACAAGCTTCATACTCAAGTTTATGTATTTTCAGTCAGTAAATCAACACTTCTCTGTCAAGAGACAATATTAACTATAGTTTCCTGTGCATCAGAAATATAAATCTGTTGCTCAGAACATCAGTATCCTGAATCAACAAAATAGGATTCCCAAAAGTGCTCTTGTTTTCTTCCTCTTCTCTTACTATCTCTTCTTCACTTAAAGGTATTTTTTTCACCACTTAAGCAACATCTGTCAAAGTCTACATGCTAGTTCAAACTACATATGCACAGATTATATATCAAGAAGACTTATGCAAATGGCAATGGAAGTATAAACATTGTGAGATGCTACAGAAATCTGTTTTTGTAGGTTACCTATGGGTAGGTTAGTGTTCTGCAGTTTATACCTGACTTAACACTGCCACGATAATTTATTCAAGGATCTGGAAATTTATAAACATTAATGTAATAGCTAACACAGGGTAATCTATAGAAGACAATGCACACATACTTGCTGAAACTTAAGCCAACAAAGGGGCAAGATCCTGTGGTATGAATTCAGGCACTTTCACAGTTAGAGTTAACTGATAACAAATTATTGATGAGTCTTGCTTTCTGGACATTAATGACCATTTTCTGGGTAAGAACACAGAATCTTCTGGAATCAGTTTTGTTAGTAGCCCAGACTTTTACAGACAAAACCCGGGGGGGTTGAGTCATATTTATTAGAAAACAGCTTCTGCATATTTTTCAAAGTTGTAGTTCTGAGATTTCTTGACTAGAATTCCTGTTATAATACCACTGAACTGGGGTCCAAACTCACTAAAGGTGGGATACAGACAGGAAAAACTGAAAAAGGAAGGAGAAGGAAGGGGATGATAACAACCCTTCCTCATATGCCTCTTCTCCCCAGGCTTTCCTCTTCAACATCAAAGTTTTAATAACTAAGCTTAGCACCACTGCTACTGACAAGAGTCCAAGACAAGCTTCTACTAGAAACGCTGAAAAGATCAGAAACCACATTTATAATATAGAACTTGCTGCAACAAGACAAGACACACATATTGATGAACTGGCACATGATACCTCTGCCTTCTACTCGGTCATATTATTAAAGCTGTAACAACATACTCTGCAGCACAGTGCAAGATACAGAGCAATTTAAAGAGAGAAGTTACCATGCCCACCACACTGTTGCCTCCGGCATACCCTCTCCTACAGCACTCCCGAGGCGGCTTTTGGCCTTCTCTGTCTCTGCTACTTTACCATGCCCCAACTTCAGGCTGGGATTGAGGCACTTCACAACACCAGGCTGTTTAGAGCAGAAATCCAGCAGCTGTTTTGAGACTCCTTTGGCAGTCATTTTTCCATGGACCTTTGTGCTCTGCTCTTACCCTCCTCTTCTTTGAAACCGCAATTCCTACATCTACCCTAACCCCAGGCAGAAAGTCCACAGACAACCCTGCCACACTTTCAGATTGATTAATTCTCAGCACTTTCATCTGACAACCCCATCTCCTAATTTATTTCTTCAATCAATCTGAGCCCTAGGCTGGGCACCTCTCCATCTCCCTCAACTATAAACATCCACAGAGGGAATTCTACTAGCAAAACCCAGCCTGGTTCTCCTCAGCCTCTTGCTCACCTGAACTCCAACCTGCAGCAGAAATTCAGGTGCCTGAGAAACTCAGATTGGCAAGAACAGCTACGGAAATATCCAACATTAAGGATCACCTGTGTTTATCTGACACTCCTCAGAAAAATAGAGGCTTCTAGAAGACAGGGAACAAAGCTCAGCAATTAGAGAAGCCCATTGTTGAGAGACACGACACATAAACCAGGTTCTTGCAATGTTCTGAGAAACAATGTTCACTCAAACATGTTGAAAGGTACTAATTCTGTAGAAATTGCAGCATTACAAGAGACTCCCAGTACACAATCACATCCCTAAGGCTTCTTCCAAAATTTCTGTATTGCCAATCCAGGATTGATTTTTGAATAAAATTTATGAATGCTCCAGAGTACTATTCATTTACTCTAACAAAATACACACTCTGATGTGGAAAGCAGAACTTGCAACTTTTCCAGGATTCCACTTACTTTTTGGACCAGAAGTGAATTTTTAACTGTAATGTTAATAAGTATATTGCTAAAACCATAAACCTAAATCTGACAATTTCATGGTATTTTTGGATGTGTTCCTTTACTTCCTCAAAAATCCATAAGCAAGAAATACAGATTTCTTTAATCTGTTAACAACAGCAATAATTTAGGTAGTCAACATGTAACTGTAAAGAAGCACCAATATAAAAATGCAACCCACAGCTGAACCACAATGCCCAGAAGTATTTCACTGAAGAATTAGTAGTCTGATGTGTATAATTAGTTTCTCTGTGGCAAAAGACAGACAGCTGCACTAGTTAACTACAAGTGACTGAAATGCTCTGGCAGTCCTGGGTATATACACCAAATAACATATTTTGAGGGTAAAAAATGGTACCTTACCTTAACATATTCCAAAGTAGGATCCAGAATATTCTGATCTCTGTAAGAAAACAGGGCAAGAAGTGAGGAAGAAAGGATAGAAATTAAAGAAACAAAAAACCCAGTGCGTTCAAATATAACGTCATACTGAAGAGATGCTTTAATATGAGCTACAGGCTACCAGGTCACACTAAAATCCTTGTTAAAAACTGTCTGTTAGAGCTAGATGGCCTATGTTATCTAACTTTTAACTAATATATAAACCATTGATTTCTTCTAGAAGGATTTGTAGTGGAGCCAATAGTAATTAATTTGGGGAATAAAGTTAATTATATTATTTTAAGCAAATCAGAAACAAGATGGCTGAAATACTTACAGGCCACCTAAAATATCTGAAATAAATTTAAAAGAGAGCTTTCTCAATGACTTTTGAATTTATTTCTTTGTTTGTATGTTTTCTCATTTAAGCTACTGCCTCTGACAGCAGTGAGAGGGTACTGCTAACAGAAAATAGAAAGTAAAACATTCCCTTTTCATACATACACAGTTCTCAAAGTTATCATCAATTCAGCATCACAATTATTTGAAAGCCAGATAATCAGGTCATTGCCCTAATTTATAAAGACAAGATCTTGTCACAGGTTTTCTACACAAACAGACAGCAAAGGGCACAGAAGCCTAAGTGAAGAGTCTTGTGATCAATTACAACTTTTTCTATAAAATACATGATTTCTATTTCAAAGCACTTTGTGTATTTGCTTTTGTTTGAGAACTAGCAGGTTAACAGAGCGCAACAAGTGACTGGATGTTTGCTCCAGAACCTGGGATGACACACACGGTGCTGCCCTTAAATACAAACGTGTAACAGGCACAGTGAAAACTGTGCACACTTACAGAGGATCAGGTGCGTGGGAAAGCAACCGAGTGTGCCACATGGCCAACATCTACCCTACAAATTTAGAAACAGAATGCTCTTTGGTGGGAGTCGTGACAATGATGAAACACTGGAGTCCTAATGAGCAGCTTCAAAAATGTAGAAATGGGGTTACACGGGAATCAATCAATCCAGAAAACAGTCTCTAAATTCCCTGTGTTGTTTTGAATGTAACTGCATATCATCTGAAACTATGCTATTATCTTAGTTTTCAGTCTGGTTCCCTAACAGCCTTTAATCCAGAACACCTATGCAGAGGCCAAACCAAGCCTTCCCACGTCTCAGCCCTGCCCACAAAATGATGGTACTCAGCATTTCAGGCTGTATCATGTGTTACTGTTTATCTGTACTGTATATCCCAATATTTACCAAGGGTCAAGTTCCATTCTCAACTTGGTTTAAAACAAAACAAAACAAACAGCTGGAAAATGCAATGGAAATAGAGTTAAGACCATTTGAAACGTTTTTCCTGTGCAATATACAAAGAAGGGGCAGCTTGGTAACTGTGTGAGCATAAAATAAGTACAAGTATACCAGAGATAAGAGGGGTGAGGCACGGGGGAAAGAGAAAAGGAAGTTTCTAAACCGAAGAGACATTTTCATTCTCAACACTTTGCAATTTCACTGGCAAAAAATTTTCCCATTCTTAACGAGTTCAGCAAAGTCATTAAGCACAGCTGAATTCTTCTCACATTCAAATGATCCATGGGAAGTTGTGCCAGTACCAACTGCTTTTGAAAAACTTAGCAGTTTAGTCCTTCACTTGCCCGTGGAATCTTTCAAGACAAAGGGTCTACCAGCACTGCATGTGCAACACTCTCTAAAAGAACAAACCTGCTTATTCTGCCAGCCAGCACGTTCTGTTACGGCCTGTATGTACAACCTCCCCTCCTGCAGCCCAGCCTTGCCACAGACCCCACTGTTCCCACCATCTGGTACAACGCAAAAGACCCTTAGGACAGATCAAGCCAAAGCAAAATGGAAGAGGTAGAAAAGCTTTAAGATAAAATAGCTTATTTACTGCTATATAAAGCAGGAAATCCAGGAGAGAGTGGGGAAAGAAGTGACCCACATTTCTTTCAGCATCCACACAATAAAAGTGCTTTGAAAATTTTTGGCTGTAGGAAATGGATGCTGTAACAAGTATCTTCACAGGTACTGTAACATTTTATCTTTAAGCTGTCCCACAACAAAATGCACGAAACCCTGCAATTCACCACAAATACAGGTCATACAGAAAGATGTTCACCTCAGATACCTGTCTCCAAGAAGATCTACCCTTCTCTCTCCCCATCTTCCCTTGTGTCTAAGCCTTTGTCTTTGTGCTAATTTTTCTGAAATTATTTTCAAGGAATGATAACTTCCCTTGATATGCAGTAACTAATGGTAAAATTTAACTACTGCATTTTCCTCTCATTCAATTCCACCACAAGCCTGTCACATATTATATGCAGAAAACCAGATTTAGCAGTTACCTCAAATAACTAGAATCCAACTAAATAAAACTAAGTCCCTGAATCTCAGCTCTCTGTTAGCAAAGATGCTGTTCTTCTTTATGCCATGTGCTCCCAGTGAAGGAATCCTATAATGCCATGAACTTACAAAAAATATAAAGCACTTCTTTTCCTTTTCATTTTCTCTCTCAGGGAATCTTAATAAAAAAGGGTGAACTCACATTCTTACTTCTCATGTTAGACGATCTGTAGAAAAAAATGTAATACTTTCAGATAACTACCAGATCTGATAACAGATAATGGTTCTGCCATCTCTCAAAATCAATTAAACTGAAGGTTTGTTTCAATAATATGAAGTTCTTCCTCTTTCATCACATTTTATTACCTTTCAAGTAATGCTAACATTTGTCTTCAGAGTAGTCTTGACTTTAGAGCTGTATTCATTTGCACCTCTTCACGCATGATACTTATGCATGAGAGTCTGCACACAAGTCAGCCAGTGCTGTTCAAACTGTGGGTTCACAGATCAGATAATTAGATAAGGCCTACCTGCACTCAGATAAAAAGGATATTTAAAACAAAAGTTGTCACCTGGAATACAGAAGTTTTCAGAACACCTCA
>JAOXXN010000120.1:19534818-19551585 GCA_026770055.1 Myrmophylax atrothorax
TGGCCGTGGCACTGAGTGCCATGATCTGGTAAAGGGACTGGAGTTGGACCGAGGGTTGGACTTGATGATCTCAGAGGTCTTTTCCAACCCAATCGATTCTATGATTCTATGACAAGCTCGATTAAGGTCTCTATCTCTTTATCCCATGGGAGCCTATGCAGAAACTGCATTGCTGAAAAGTGACCAAAACATACACTTTACCAGAACCATATTTCAGGATTTGAGGAAAACAGATGAGCACTGGAAAACTGTAGGAGACACAAAGCATCTCCAAGTATAACATTATCTTGTAACACTTGAGCGGCAAACAGACGAAAAGAAGCACTTAAATCCAAGCAGTAACTGTATTACACTGGATTTAAAATACAAATGAAACAATGTCCCCTTGGAACTTCTAAAACACAATATTTAAAAGTCATAATCAGTATTTGCAAACATCAATGTTAAACAAAAATACCTAAAAATCCTACCACTGTGTATATATGTGATTTAACTTTTACCCTTCTTGCCTCTTTCTTGAGCTTTCAAGACATTTCATTTTAAGCTTTTCTCTTAATTGTGACTATTAAAACATAATTTAAAACCCTGAAATTCTCAAGTTATCACAACATTCTATGGAAAACATGAAACTGAATATAAAATTGTCATCGCTAGGAAATGCACTCAATTTTTTGACAAATATAAGCTTGCTTGTAGGATATCACAAACTGCAAGCTTCCTTTCATATTTACATTGACATCAATCAGCAGTTTCTGTACTACAAGCTAGGTAGATACAGGTGAACTTTACAGATATTTCACAGTGTAACTATAAGGAATTGCATTTTCATCAAACAAGTTCAATTAAAGCACAAGTCTGCTAATCTCACAGGGCAAGGATATGATGACAACTCCTCCTAGTGGAAGCACATCTGACAAACACAGGTTTCCCAGGTATCATACTAAGGTTTTGCTGGTACTAGTTAGCTCTGCATTCTTTGTACTCTTTACTGATTATAACTAGTCTCATCTAACTTCTCAGGACTATAGAGAAACATCTATGGGCTTTTAAGGAAGATGAAAATCATTTCACTGTTATACTAGCATAATATGGTTTACTTATACACATAGATGAGAATCAGGCTTCAAATTAATCTAAAGCGATCTTTTACTGGAGGACTGGGTGTCACCACTACCTCTTAAAACTTTGGGTGAGACTGATGTGATGTAAAGTAACTTACATTTATTGTGAACAATGAAGCTCTGCTGATTTACTGGTGCTGGGAGTGCAGCTCTCCGTGGCTCCTTTTTGTTTCCTCTTTCACTCACACTTTGTTTCAACCGTGCCAGGAATGATTTCCATGTGAATGAATCTCCTACATTTATCTGAATAGACTACTCTGTTCAACCAATTCCATCTCCAAGGCTCAAACTGTCACAGACATTACACATGCTGTTCAGCCTGAACCTAGAGGAGTGATTTCTACAAGAATAGCTCCGAGCAGACAGAGCTAGTAGGAATATGCAGTTTCACACAATATGCTGAACAGACTATCAGTACTCTCATTCCTTCACTTTAGTACCCAATTGGCTTCATGTTTTCTTGTTCAAGTTGTTCTGAGCTATTACACTCCAAATATTTTGAAAAGAAATATTAGCAGAAATACTGGTGGCAATGTAGTTACTGAAGTCATACTTCTAACATGGATTTTTACGTCAATCCAACATTTAGCAAATCTGTTGCAGACTGCAGAGAAAAAATACAAAACATTACTCAACTTGTATAGGGTGTTCTGGCCAATGTTTATGTAAAGATAAATAGCCTACAATGTAGCAATCAGTACTTGAATACATACTAACTCAGCAACCACACAGCAGATCTTCATTCCAGACATTTCACAAATAATACCACAAATACTGAGCTATTTCAGCCTTGTGTCAGACTTCAAGTATATTCAGTTGGTGGGTAGTCAATAATTATGACCAGTAGCTTACATGAAACACCTAAGACAGTGGTTCATCATTACTTGTGTACTGCTTATGGAAGGCAAAGACCAACCACTCTTCATTTACTTTCCTTACGTAAAGGAGTGTAACCGTCTCCATTTCATATCATCAACATATTTTTAATTATTAAGCCAAAGCTCTGAGACAGGATGAACTACCAACAGCTGTGATGAGATGCTGGGGCAATAAATATCCCTATATGTTTATGTTCTTACAACATTTCTATAAGCATAAGCTTATTGTAGGAAGAGACTGATACTCTTTGGGTCCAATTCATGCAAATATTCTTGCATTTCACTCAGAGTGTGGATGTGGCACAAAGCTGCTCCACTAGTACAAATTAGTTCAACAAGTTTTGGAAATGTCACTTTGCTTTGCAGACCTCAACAATACCTGACCCAGAATATGGGCAATTCCATAACTCTGTTTCTATGCCCAGACTAGTTACTGTACATCATCCCACAACTGGCCAAATCAAAATTAATAGTGTACTCTTTTTTGATTCACAGAAATGGTAAATATTTGTGCTTAATTCAGGTGATATGACAGCAATCAGGTGATCAAGTATTAATGAACCTAGCATGTCACCAGAAAAGACTAATACAAATCTCCAAAAACATTCCGTACATGCAACTTAGATATTTTGAAGGCTAGGGCTAATTGTAACAGTATTTATCTGATCAGACTCAAATAAATAAAGAGAACTAAGATAATAAAACACTTCAACATAAAGTGGTGATCACTACAGCCTAGTAAGACTTTACTCTTTCCCTTTGTCTGGTCTTTTGTAGCTGGGCGGGAGTCCATCCTACCTGCACATGGAGCCAATCACAAGCAGTCTGTTAGTTCAGTGCTGAACCAGAGCTAGAGGACACTGCTGAAAAGACTCCACAGCTGCTGCTCAGCTTGAGCAGCCAGAGCCTGTAGGGCACCCACCAGTAACAGACTGGAAGTGCACATGCCATACCATCCGAAATCTGGTTAAAGCCAGCATGCCATGCTCTCTGCGGGGGCAGGAAATCCACAGAAAATGAAGTTAGAGCTGTGATTCCATGCTAAAGTTTTACTGTGGACTGATCCAATTTACAACACACTAGTCCTGCTCCTTTCAGTTCCTCAGCCACAGCAACATCACCTCTCTTGCAACAAGTCTACCGTTTGTGTGGTAAAACGCTAATCTGGACATATGGAATGCTGCTAATTTTACTCAACAAAACCAAACCATGCCCCTGCAGAGTGTGCACTTTTCAAAAATGTGCACATCGAGGACCACTAAAAGAGCCTGTCTCAACTTCTTTAACTACTAGTTCTACTGCAATGGGTTTCTGAAATGTTTTATTATTTTGTATGTTGTTCATCTCTTCTGCCCTTCAGAATGGGAAGGAAATGGTAGGACTGCCCCATTTTTTAAATAAGGCTGCTCATAGACACAGAACTGCTGAATCAGGCTCCACAATTACATTGTTTTAAACAATATGCTTTATATTTGTCTTCTGGTGCTTGAACTTTTATGGTTAATTTAGGTCTTTCTTTCAAAGCATTCTAAAAATAACATAACTTTTTTTTTAAAAAAGCTAAGATAGTCACACCACCAAATAATTCTAAGACATGAGTGCTCTCTAACCCACCAAAATAGACTTGTGGCCAAGAATCAAACTGGCAGCAGAAATAACAACAAAACAGATCCCAGGTGCATTTGCTAAATTATGACCAAGGGGCAAAGGAGCTCTCGGGCTGTGTTTCATTACGCACCTACATTGCAGGTTTTTGCAGTGTAACAAAAATGACTTGGTGGCTCTTCTCACAGGTGCCAGTGCTACACCAATTTTCTTAGCCTAAGACTGATAAATGTGGTTTGAGCAAATCCAGCTGGTTTTGCATTGAAATGGATTAGAACAAAAGTTTCTGTTTATCTGAGCTTAGTTTCTCCTTTTCTGCAAGAGTTTAGTAGTCCTGAATTTTCACTCTGCAACCTGCCTTTGCTCTCATGTACATATTTTATATTTATATATATTTCCTTATCTATCTATATCTATGTATTTCCTTATCTATCTATCTATATTCTTATTGTTCAG
The DNA here is from genome assembly GCA_026770055.1 of Myrmophylax atrothorax. Lineage (NCBI taxonomy): Eukaryota > Metazoa > Chordata > Aves > Passeriformes > Thamnophilidae > Myrmophylax > Myrmophylax atrothorax. The sequence continues at coordinate 19,538,879 of JAOXXN010000120.1, forward strand.
CCACTCTAAACTTCTGAACTGTGTAGTTAACAACAGGATGTGTCTCCTCCTTCCTACTCTTTGCCTCTCACTCCTCCCCATTAGGCTGGTACTCCAAGCCACAGTCGTGCCTGGTGCATTTTCCTATCTATTTTTGTTGACTTTTATTTTACAAAGAGGTGATAAGAACTGTTTAGAAATTTAGAGCAGAACACAGCATGTTAGTTTCTACCCCCAGATATACTTCAAAAAGCTGCATAATAAGTAATAAGAATAAATTAACTTGGCAATTAAAAATAATGTAGTTGTTAATTCAACACCATCAGAAAAAAAAATCACTCACCGATTTGTTTCTTTTTAACCAACTGATTATTACAAAGGAAAAGAAAAATAGTGCTTTTCCTGAAGATGATCAATAATCATAGAATCATTTGGTTGGAAACGATGGTCAAGATCACATAAGTGGGTTTACTAAAATAAACTATTTTGTTCAGTGAGAATAATTCTGTAGGGCACTGGGCACAAAGCCACAAGAAATGAAATTGTAATATAAATTCTGTTTTAATTTTAGGTTGATGTTCTGTTTTCTTAACTGAATATTCCTGGCATGCATGAGACTTAGGGCCAGAACTCAAAATGCTACAGAACTTACACTGAGACAACCAGCAATAAAAAAAGTCCAAGTATCATTACAACTTGGGCTAAAAATTGCAGCCCTGAAGAAGCTGCTTTATGGTGGGCTCAGCCATAAAGGGCCAGATGAGTCATAATCTCATCAACCTTCTTCGTAAATCAATCTGCCTGTAAGAGCCAGACAGATCCTTCACTTACATCTGATCAGATGTGCAAAAAGCAATAGCTTGTTTTTGTCCTGCACCTTTGGACCCAAACTGACAGTGAGCTGAAACATTAAAATACCTGGAGAAACACTAGTAGTAAGTCTGGAATTTTTTGGAGTCAACTAAGCTTACAGGCAAAAATGCTACCAGTCATACTTCTGTGAATGTAGGGCAAGTCTCATAAAAAAAAGAACTATTTCCTTTCCCTTTGAAGATACAGTACAGGCAGTGCCAGGACTCCTAGAGCCAGATAAAAAACACCATAGGTAGATAACACAAAATGCTGAGCCGGTCTAAACTTGCAATGCCAATTCAAATTTGTTCAGAGTATTTTTGATTAATTTTGTGGTAGCAAACTTAATTCTTTACCAAGTCTTTCTACACACCAGTTTTATTGTTATTTCTGCAGATAGCCCAAAGGATTTCTTTCCAGTCCTTTCCTGTTTCCCTCCTACTCTGTGATGCAGTTACTGCATTCCAGCCATGAACCACTTCTAAGTGCAAGCTGGATTCTATTCATTTCTGTCATCACCACTGAGCTTTTCTTACCTGCTGACTTCTGTACCACAGCATTCCTCATAACAAGCTTCCATCCACACTGTGCACTGACCCCCTGCAGCAGGAGGCTCTCCAGCCCTGCCTCCCAGATTCTCTAGCAATCTGCACCACCAACAGCACGAAAATGGAGACGGGCAGATCCACAAAGCTGCAGTACAGGACACCTTCAAGTAGAACTTTGGTTCTGAAGCAGAACTTAATGAAGCTCAGCTGAGACTCAGAGCCAAGCTGATTGTTTCAGCCACACCCTTAATTTGCAGCAATATCTGAACACCTGTCCAGTGACACAAGTGTATCCTAGATTGGGCTAATCCCAACACTGCAGCTGAAGCTCTGGGCTTCCACCTGAGTTACTTTGCCTTTGATTGTGCTGTCTGCAATCTTGCAATTACCAGATCATCTCAAATTTTAGACTATATCAAGCACAACCTGAAAAGAGACCTTCAGTGCTTTCAAGAACTGAAGTTTAACACCCTAAACATTTCCCTGACATCTGTATGAAACTTTATGTATTCTCATTAGAAGAGCAAAAGAAGACAGAAACAGCTCATTTACAATACTCTGCAGTACTAACAGCAGCTCTGCTTTGATATATTTTCCCGCATTTAATACTCCACCTATTTCAAAGACATTCCACGTGTTTACAATACAAAACTCAATCTGCATGCAAAAGTAACCCAGACTTGCACATCAGCAGCAATATTCCACAAAACGGAACTAACCAGCTCACCTCCTGTCCTGGAGGGCTCGTTCAACAGCCAGGCTTCCAAAGTGAGCCTACGTGAGTGTTGCTGGGGGGGAGGGTCTGTCTCTGTCGGGACAAGAGGGCAAGCAAGTCTGAAGACTGACAGCATTGCATTGTATAGCCTGAAGTTTATTAGCACAAGTATCCATGTTCATTTTAAATGTCACACTAACTGATAAATCCAGAAATTTGATGAAGTGCACTGGTCTGTAACAGCAGTTTTTGTACTAAAGTTGTAGTTGAGAGGACAATATCAAAAGTCTCTCAAGTACTGTAAGCCACAATGTAAAGAAATATTTCCACAAGATACTTAACATTGTGATGGAATTTTCTATTCTCAGTTCTAATGGCATGGCTGAGCATGGGTGTACAGAATTTGTATACAGAAAGACAGTGTGACACCTGTCAAGAGCACTGCATTTATTAATGATTCCCAAACTTCATAGGCAGAGTAATATGATTAGTTTCCTAATCAGTTTTTGCTAATTCTGATATTTTAAAATTTTATTGCATTTTTTTTTTAAGTCATTCTCTTGGTAAAGCTAAATAACAAATTTTATCCTCCTCCTCCTGCCATCCTGTCCTTTAACTTCTCACTTTCCCTCTTACATAGACTCCACTTCTCTAGGAGTCCTTCTAAGAATAGTTTCAAAACATAGGAAAAAACTCCATATTAATAACAAAGGCACAGACAGATGTGAGATGCAGTAGAGGAAGAAAAACAGTAGCTAAAACCAGCCAGAAGAAAAGACAACAACAAAATTTTAAGCTGAAGTTAGTAAGGAGAGCAAAAATAATCTAGCATAGGCCAAAACAAATAGCTGAAAACCTGCAGCAAACCATGATTAGAGAAAAAAGTGACATGCAAGAATGACTAGAATTTTCCTTGTTCATTTTTTTCCCACCCTTACCTGAGCAACAGTGCATTTTCACTAGTGGAAGAGACTGTAAACATGCTAATAACTGTAGAAGTAAATCAGCACTTGCCTCGATAAGAGGTTTCCAGTTTTTAAATTGAACAGGAGGTTAATAAATGCAAATGCTGTTACATAATCCAGTTCTTTACTACAAAATGTGTCATGTATTCCCACTAAAGAATGCTTGAAATGGGAGTTTGTTCCTTACTCCATTAAGAAAATGTGCACCAAATTAAATGTTCATATGTATTTCTGAACCTGCTAAATGAACTTCACATACAAATCAACGTACTTAACGCTGTGAATACACAATTTAGAACAGAACCTATGTGCAATTTCAATGGTCACACTGAAAATGCCCCCCCTTGGGTCTAATTAATATTTTTTCAAGCAAAACCTTTAATTATTATATATAAACTCTTGTGTTTTACATGTAGTGAACGAAAAAGCCATGATCTATTCCAAGGAAATTCATATTTCCCTGACTTGGAAATCAAGACAATTATATTTAATAACAACATTTTTCTTCTTAAATGGTATCTGCCTGCATACAAAATGAGTCCTTTTTTAAAATTATTTTTTTGTAAAAACAAACCCAACCAACAAACACTCCACCCTCCTAAAAAAACCAACCAAACCAACTCACTGTGCTTTTTAGCCTACCACAGCTTGTATGTCGGTGTTGTAACAACATATCAGCTAACCATGATTTCAACTGTTTGAGACAAGGACAATACAAAAAGACCAGCTAAACTGAAAAAAGAAAGTGTATGGAGGAAGTGAAATAAAGATATTAAAACAGAGGTATTTTTTCTCATTTTAAGATACAAAATGTTTATGATGGATTGCTCTGAAAGCACAACCATACAATATCCAGTAAACATTAGCTACTCTTCAAAACCCTCGGCCTCTGTGGACTCCCTAAAGCTACCACTGGTCTCTATAGCTGAAAAAAAAGTCATGCAACAGGGAACTGCGATAGCTTAATGATGGGGGGATTAGAATTGAAAGTGAGAGCACTAGACGTTCTTTTCTACCAACACAGTTAAAGTCTCAAGTGAGACAGTGGGATAAATGAGCCGGAGGGCCTTCATTATTCTCCAGTGAACAACACACCACAAAAGATCCATACATTATGCCAGCAAAATACTCAGCAAGAATGAGAAGCCTTGGAAACAGAAATTCTTGACTCGGAGTCTGGTTGAAGGTCGGTGCTCTAACGCTGCACAGTTCACTTAATTTGCATTTGATATATTGTTATGTAAAGGAATTTCTGAGTTTATGATCTTTTAGTTCCTGCAAATGATCCAAAGATGGAGATAAATACTGATGTTTTCAATTTCATAGTTTGGTGGAAAGGCACTAAAAGAAACATTGAAGGAGCTACTGAAACTATATAGACAAACTATTTTCTAATTTCTGTATACAGGAAATCAGAATTAAAGTTTTCAGTTTCCACACCAGAACTTCCCTATAAATTAATAAGCCTACATCCAATTTGCTTGTTAAAATTCTGGTTAATAGCTTCAGAAAATTCCTGTTAGCTAATTAAACATGATGCACTGATGTTTACTGATTTTCTCACCCCCTCCTTGACTTCAAAACAAACCTATGCTACACTGATTTTTTTTTCTTATTCCATCACGCTTGAATCAAATGAGATTAGACACAGTTAAGAAAGCAGCACTAATCTGAAGACACTATTCGATCAAATAAAGTGGCAGGTCTTTCATTAAGGATATACAGAAAAGACTCCAACAGTGCCTAGATTATTTTCCTTTTTTTTTTCAGAAAGCCTTTTATATGACAAAAAGAGTTCTTAGCCTGGCAGCTACTTATAAGTCAAATCATATAATCCACTGCAAAGGCTTCTGCAATCTTTGCACAATTTGAAAGTCTACTTTACTGCAGGAACCAATAAAGCACCCAGATATGTGACTTCAATGCAACAAATGAGATACGTAAGTGTCCCAGCACTGGCACTGGTGACTGCCATCAGCTGCTGGGACAGAGACAGAAAGTTATGGGCATGAAATTAATGGTTCTTTTCAAGAATTTTAGACTTAGCAGTTTATTATTTGAACACAGTTTATTACTGAGTGTGACCAAAGCGGAAGACACAAAGAAGGAAGCATTTGCTCTTTGACAAGCACTTGACTGAATACACATGCACACAGCAGACATCCACTAACCTGGTCCACCATTACAGCCATTGTAAACTGCTGAATGATTTGCCTGACTCGATTCTGACAAACACTGACTGAGAGTATTCTTCAGCCAGATACATAACCAGCTTTAGGAATACACGGTGGTGGGTCAGTAGCAGTAGGACTACAAGGTATGGTATGTGCTCTCTTTTGAAAGCAAAACCCGCCTAAATACATGTAATTCATCAGAGTATCTTATAAGTTTGCTATCCAAGCAACAAAGGCACAACACCTTATTTCTTGAAGTCAAATTGCTAAGCTCATAGAATGCAACTGCCTCTTTCAATAGTATTTGCACTTAGGTCCCTCTTGTGTCACAGCATAAGGAAATGAGCTCGAAGAGAGGAACACACATGTCTGCTAAAAGTTTCAACCTAGACAAAAACATCACACACATAAATAAGGGAATGGTAAAATTAATTGCACCACGAGGTCTTGACCAAGAATGATTAATGCATTTCAAAGTTCTTACTAACTTCTTCCTTTGTTTCTATTTATATATGCCATGCTGTCAGCAATCTCTGACCCCTGCACGTACAACTAAGGCCAGGACAAGCAAGACAAGAACATGACACAAGTTACACAAATTGCTGCTGAACCTAAGCAAAGTTTATCTGCGTACTTAAAAATCTTTCTTTGACAGTGCAAGCTGCTGGTGAGAGGAATGTGCTGCTGTCATTATAAGGAAACCTAGAACCAGGGGTGTGCTGGTTTTACAGTATCACAGTGGTGGATATGCAGACAAGCAAAGGCTGGGAGATACAAAACCAACTATGTTTGGAAAAGGTATATATGTATATATCACTATTTTACTAGGAAATTGAGAATATTGCATTGCATTTTGGCACCCTCTGGTGTTGACTGGTCCTGAGAGTTAAAATTCTGAGCAAAAATCCACTCTAACATTACTAACTGTGAAGACACTCCTGATGTCCATAAAAACCAGGATCCTGGTACTCTAAAGCAAAAAATTAGAGCTTTAAACCCAAGAAACATGCAGAAGCACTAGAACCCAATCTATGTAATTCAACACCAAGAAACCTTTCTCTGAATATCTAAGCAAATCCTTGTATTTCTGATACTATTTGGTGAGTAACTTCTTAAATATCTCTTAAAATCAGTTCTTTATAATTAAAAGGTTCTTTGTTTTCAGTAATATATTCTGCTAAAATTAACATCTTTACTACTGCAATATTAAACCAAAACTCTCTTCTAGCATGGCTCACTGTATCATCCCTCACAAGGAAGTTGGTGGTTGTGCCATGACTGCAACATTTTTCCAAGAGCAGAAACAAGTACAGTCATGTGAAATGAGCTCTGAGCACTGCTGCTGTAAAGGAGGAGAGCAGACATTACACTGGCTGGGGATTTACAGCTGCTGTTTTCCTAAGCCTTTTCTACCATAGCCCAACAGACATTTATATGCAAACTTGTGTACGTAGCATGTTTTAAATCCTTTCAGTCCCTGTGTGTCTCTCTCAAAGCCATGATTGCATCTTTTCATTCGATAGTAAAGCTGACATAAAATTAGCAATTATAAATCAAAGATATATCCAATATATTCCTGTATTTTTCCTCAAGATTCTCCTTATTTTTTCAAAGGCAACTTAAAATATATGTTAAAATAAGACTAATTTTATCTTCCAAATAATTTAGACTGATAAATCGACAAAAAATATATCAAGCCAATTTATATCTCTGAAAAAATAAAATTCCCCTGAACATAGTACAACACAAGAAGAAAGTTTCCTTGTATTACTTAAATTGCAAATAGTTAATATATGCAATTTTTAGGAAAAAATAAAGACCACATAAAATCTTATAAACATTTCTCTCTCAAAATATTACAATATTACAAAAATACTTAAATCTAATTCTCTGCAGATTTGAGAATACCCTCACTATTATATAATCACATGTATTTTAATTCAGAACTTTAAAAAACATTACTATTATATTGAGCAACAGCTGCCATAATTAAGATCCAAGATTAAGATCTTTTCAGATTTTAAACCCACAAAAAGTTGGTTTGGAAACATCTGCTAGCACACCTAATTATTTGTAACTAACCACCTAGCACTGTTCATAACAATAAGACTAGACATACAACATAACAATAAATCGACATACAACAGTTCTTACCATAGCAGGAGGCTGTCATGGTCTACTGCGCGCTCTTAGAATGCAACAGCTTCTTGGCAAGAGACACACCTTGAGAAGTCCTGTGCCCAATCAGCACTCAGACCTGCCCAGGGCAGCAGCTGATGAATCACAGTGACGATAACTGAGCAGTGAGGTTGGGTTTTTCCCCACCTCAGGAGAAGCTGTATGTTGTGTTGAGTAAATTTTTTCACACCTCATTTTTAACTTTTATTATTACTGTTCTACTAAGTGTGCTACCTATTTGCTAATGAGCCATTATAAAATAAGAAGTTCCTACTTTCAGCTGAAGAGTTTTGCAGGCTACTTTTAAAAAAATATTTCCTATTAAAAATTTATTTTAAAAAAGTCTACTTATAAACTGGAAGAAATTAAAAATCCAAACAAAAAAACCCCCTCAAACAACAAAACCAAAAATAACTCATTTACATCAGTGTAAAACTATGCACAAGCTCAAAACACCCTTCATCATTCCAGAGCTCAACAGACTAATAGGGAGAGGTAAACTTTACTCCAGGCATCACATTATATTTTATCATGTATTACTATCATGCATTAGTACTATTATCATCATCATTTTTACGATTATTAGATTGTGGAAGCCACTTAGAAGTTTCAGTTGGGATCACTCCCCACTTGCCTGGGCTGTGTATCCGCCCTGAACACACTGGTGCTCTCAAAACCTACATGTATGACTGCATCACTTTGCAATTCTTTATCCAAGGAATCTTTTCCTCCATCCCAGGTGCATTGATGGTGACCAGAGGATCACTTTATTGCGAGGTTGGTGCTGCCCATCCGAGGCACACACGGGTGCTGCGCTGCCGGCCCGCGCTGAGCCGCCCGTGTCCCGTCCCGGGGCTGCCGGACACACGGACAGCCGGACCGCGGATCCTGCGGGCAGCGCCCACTCAGTGCTGGGGATTACATGCCTGCCTGCCCTTGTCTTTATATAAGAATGGAGCAAACGGTTCTGAAGTGAACTGCCTTTCTGTTTGACAGTAGAAGTGAGAACTAGAGCTGTTCCAAGAACATCCTGCGCACACTCAAAAGACCAAAGTGTCAGATGACCTTTTCCTGGACAGGGTCTCCCCAGCAGGGTGGGCTCTGATGTGAGACCTGTTCAATACCACACAACTCAGCATCTGCAAGGACATAAAACTACCCGTTATCCTTTTTCTTTACAGTGTTAGCCACAATAAATGGTATTTTAAGCAATACTTCACAGTCTGAGTGTCTTCCTTACTGGGACCAAAACAAACCACTATCTCCTGGTGCAAATCAACAGGTCACTAAATTGCTTTTAGGTATGATCCAAAGAAAGTGAGGTACCAGATCAGGAATGTTAAAACCCATAAGGTGAAAACTAGTGATTTTGTCACTTATTTAATTATATTTAAGCTAAGCTATACATGACTTGCAGGTGTAAATTCCCATGCTGGATGTATGTCACACAAGCTCTGCCAGCACAGAGACTGAAGACAATCTGAATTTCTGATTTTATGAAGCAGCAAAGTAGTACAGGCTGTTTGGCACTCCTTTCATCATGTTCCACCACGGATTAGCTGCACACTGACCCCAAACCCATCCTGCACTGCAAGAACGAAGACCCTGAAAAAAACAATCTCAAACCAAAGCCAACCCTCTACCAAAGTTTTATCAGCACTATAAACGCCACTTCTTTTTTTCACCTGCACTCTCAGATCTTCCAAGGATTCCAAAGTAACTCCTCTGCCAGATTTAACTATTGAATTTTAACTCAGTGTGAAAGTTACTTCTCCAGATTGTCCAGAGATACCATTTCTCACACTATCACCAAATGTTGTTTCACTTTTTCTCATTCTGACTGGTACCACAAAACACACAACTGCCTCCAGCAGATAACTGTATTGCTGAAAAACAAGATTCAAAACCATCAGTCAAAAAAGTAAGGCCTTTATGTAATTAAGACTCATTACATAGCAATTAATACCAAATACAAAAAGTGCCTTTTCCCTTTCCAAACTAGCTGTGAATAGGATTGGTGCTTGAAGGTAAATTAGGAATTTGTATTGCCACTTTTAGACACACAGGAGGATATCTTGTCACCCCAACACTAACAAAAGCAAGTCATAATTTTGTAGGAATAGAATGCAATGGAATGGAATAAAGGCAACTTGTATCAAAACAAGATTGAAATCTCCCTGACTCCCTTATCTGGGTGTAAATGTCTACCTTAATTTCTGTAATTCTGGATGGGAGCTGTGATAGCATTTCTTTTGTCTTTTTCAGACTATTTTTCTGAATACTCCACCCTAGTGGTTGAAAACTCTGATATTTACAAAATTAACTACAGTCATATATTTCAATAGTAACAATAAGAACATTACATCTATGGTGGATGTGGCAAAAAAATTAGGGCTCTTGTTATCAGTGATTCCTATGAATTACAGATATCACTGACTCTGGAAGCTGCTTGTTTCACTTTGCTGCAGGAATGTCTGGTACCTGTCACTAATTTGAATGAACCAAGATAAACTTCTGTAAAAGTATATCACAATCCTAAACAGAGGAAATCAATTTTTTTGGTTGTTAAATCAATGCTTACTGCCTGCCAGCATTTTTGAAAAAGAAGTAAAACCCACTACAAGAACAAAGGACATTCTTTTACTTCAATGCTAGAATTGAAGAAAATTCACTGCTGATTTAGAGTGGCAGAGCTAACTCTGCACGTTCATGACAAAGAAACCTTTGTGTCTGCTCTGTCTGCACAGAAGACCCTTTGATGTGCATTTTTTTCCCTCATACTGTAACTTCTGCTGGGTGATAAGTTGCATTAACTTCAATGACTGGTTTTATGAGACAAAAATTGGAAGGAAGAATATAGAGCAACAACTATGCAAGGATTAGCTACAAAAATCACTTGCTAGTTCAGCATTGTTCCACTATGGATGAGAAAAAAAATTGTACTGATACATTACAGAAGTGTAGAATCTGAGTTTGGTGTTCTGCTTTTAAGCAAAGTGCAAAATTGCAACATGGCATTCACTTACACAATATCTAAATGACTTCCAAAACATTTTACATTTGTTTACAGGTATAATAATAACAACAAATTTAATAAAAATAAAAATAAATGCAGATGATAATTATTACTTACACATAAAAATAATATTTTTCATTTGTTGGTCTTGAAGCACTGATCAAACTATAATATTCTCCATTACAATATACCAGTATGCAAAGCAGCTGCCTATTTATGTAATAAATATTCTCAAGAGCAAATTTTAATTTACTTGGTGTATGAACTTTGCTGTTTTCACTTTCCTTGCATACATCTATTATCTTCAACACATGGTAAATTAAGTCTTGGAACTGTAATACAAATTAACCAGATTTCAAGTTGGCCAGTATAAGACAGTAAATCTGTGTCAAATGAGCATAATCTATTTCCAGTAGCAATACATTTGGTAAATCTACAGTTCTGAAAATATTATTCTAACTGCATTACATAATCACATTCATTATACAATTTTATGGGTGGAAAATAAGAAAAAGAAGATTGGAGTAGAACTCCAGACAGGTAACTCAAAGCTGACCTGGCTCTGCTAGGGACTGGCAGATGTATTTGATATAGAACCCTTGGATATTATCAAATTTTAAAAGGCTAGGAATTGCTAAGAAAGCCTAAGAAAGGCTATGGATACTGACTGAAGCATTAGTGAATTTCACAGGAACATTGCAGAGCTAAAATTGTGCAGAACATGAACTGGCTATCACCCTCACTTTACCTCAAGAGAATGTGAATGGCTTGGCAAGCTCTGCTGCAAGGCCAAGACAAACACAGGGTTACAATCTGGGAATTCCTGCCATCCAGTCCATTACCTCAGACTGCACAATGACCTTAGCTACAAAAATCAAATTAATAAATTCTGATCCAGTTTCATTAAGTGAATATTCAAGTAAATAAAGTAAATTACAAAAATCCCTTTAAAATACAATCCACATTTACTGGTTCTAAAATCCAAGAGGGGTAATTTTGCTGAAAACTTCCAGTACACTAAAATCAGCATACATTTGAAACAGATCTAGTAAAATATTGCTGGGGGATGGAGAAAAGCATACATATAATTCAGGGCTAGATTTTTAGCATGTATAATATTTGTAATTAAAGGTGTGACAAAAGAACATGATGTTTAAATAGTATTGTTTCTGTGATTAGGTCAGTCAGTATTCAGATGGTATTGCTGAGTTAGTCACTCATACTCATGACTGAGTGAAAAGCAAAATTTAACCAAGAATAAAAGCTTGTCATCCTTTTAGGGGGTGCTTGCAAAGCTCTTCCCAGCAATGGCAGTGCCCACACACATCCACCCTTAGGGGCACAACTTGTACCTAGTGATGATCCAAACAGTTGATAGGACACTGTGACCCCACGATAACCTTTGGCTGTCAAGAAAAATAGTCCACACAGTACTAATGCCACACTCTGGGAGATTTAGAAACAGAAATAAAACCTATGATATTAATGTATCCCTCATCAAAGAGACAAGAGTCTGCAGCCATTTCTCTTTCTAGCCTTAAACAGAAAAAATCTCAATCAATACAGATTAAAAGCTTTTTTTTTCTGTTAACCTGAGCATGATGACTCTGTTCATTACAAAAAGCAAAGCACTTCAGGCCAAATTATATTCTTACTAACATTGATACAGCCTTGAAATAACTCCACTGTTTGTTTTGTTAGTTCAGATTCAGACTAATTCAAATGAAAGCAGAAGTTAACCCAGTGTTTTCACTTACAGAACATTCCTGTTCTCTGCACTGAACCAGATGAGTGCCCTGCTTCAACACCACACATGGTTCCCAGAGCACATGGAGGAGGACAGAAAACAAACACTGCATTTAAACAGTGCAGGAGAAGGTAAGGCTTTTTTAGTTGTTTCAGGTTAATTTTCTTTTAATAGTACATTCAAATTCTGGCTTTTAATCTGCACACTTGATGATGAGCAAAATGAATATATTAGTCATCTCAAAGTACTGTACCTTAGTGCATATGCTAGAGAAACATGTCCTACCCCTCTCAATTGTTTTGGAAGTCCTGAGACCGAGTCTGTACACTTGCTGTTGGGTTTCTAATGAAAAAGATGCTCTGCTGCAGAGGCAACATCCTCTCATCAGTGCCTCAAGTTTCCTTGGACAATATGAGTGCCTCATTCTTACAAAATGAAGAACTGAGGAACTGAGCTGAGGAAGTAACCAAATAAACAGGAAACTGGAGGACTCCGTCACCCAATGGCATTTAGGAAACCTGTTCAAAGGAGAA
>JAOXXN010000120.1:19584746-19604882 GCA_026770055.1 Myrmophylax atrothorax
AGCCGGCTTCTTCGAGGTGGGTGCGGGCGGCACCGGGGGAGGGGGGCGGACAAGGTGAGGCGAGCCTGGGCTGGGCCGGCCCCGCAGTCTCCTGCCGCCGGCGAACAGGGCTGCCCGGAATCCCGGCGGGCTCCTCTCTTTTCGTCCTCCATCTGCATTGAAGCACCGGCGAGCCGGAGCCATCCACTCCAGAGTCTGCCAAGGGAAGTGACCGCCGCTGGAGCCGCGCAGGGGGAGCCGGGGGGCCACGCTGCTCGCCGGGGGTTTCCTTGGGGCGAGGGGGCGAAAGAGGCTGCCGCCCGCCCCGTCTTTTCCTTTCCCGGGCACGTTTCTCCCGCCGTTTCTCATCCCCACGGCCCCGGTGTTCCTCGGACGTGGTCCCGGAGAGCGGCGCGGGGGGGAATCCCCGGCGGTCGGCGGAGGCGCCGCATCAATGGCTCTGGGATTCCCGCGGATCCTGCCTCGGGTGGATCTGGCAGCGCGTCCCGGCCGTACGGAGAGAGCGAGGAATGTTCTCGGCACCTTCTGTCCCCAACTTCTCGGAAGACCCCGTCGCCAGCAGCCGAGCACCCGGAGCCGTCCCGCGCAGCCTTCCGGCCCGGTGCAGGCGTGGCCCCGGGCGGCAGCGCCCCCGGCCCGGCTCGGTTCGGCTCGGCTCGGCTCGGCCGTCCCGGTTCAGCTCGGCGGCACGGAGCCGGCGAGCGAGCTGGTGCCCTGGCACAGGGGACGGGTCCCGGCTCGGCGCCCACCGTGCGGCGGCAAAGCGAGGGGGCCTCTGCTGGCACGGAGCGTCCGATCGTGCGTGGGAACCGGGAAACTGCCGGGCGGAGTTTAGTACAGCCAGCTCCTGTGCTTAGACAGCGCAGGGTACCGCACACCTGGGGAGTGTCAAGGGTAACGTCATAAACAGCCACACCGATTCTTTGCTAGAATTACTTAGGCTGGCTAATACAAAAAAAAATCTTTAGAGTGGCTGAAGGGCTGTACCAGCTAAATGACAGTAATCCTGAATGTATTTCTCCAGGCTTTATACTTCAGTTTGTCCATCACGACTTGCCTAAAAGCAATGCACAGGGGGAGGAACAATTCCTTCCCCTCGTGCAAATTACAAGGCAGTTATAACACAAACAGAATCCAAAACTATCTGAAAAGCATCTGCTGCTTACCATGACATAGAAGTTCCGATTTTGCTTTTCAAAACTATAAAAATGTTTTGGAAACCAATTCAGCAAAATTAGCTGCCTATTGCTGTCATATAGCACACTTGCACCATGCCTTTTCCTCAGAAGTGTTGACCTCCCTGTTTGTTTTTTTTAGGAAAAACAGCCAAGCTTTTCACTTTCTCTTGCATTTCTACCAGTGTCCCAAACTACAGTGAGATCCAAATGCAGGAGCAGACACGTGTATGACGCTCCTGATTGTCTTTGGTCATTGCCTGGTCTTCAGGTTTGCTCTTCCGCCTCAGCCTTACTTGAACTGAATAGCACTAGTTACTAGAAAACCTAAAAACTATGGACATCATTATTGCCATGCTGAATTATATGCTCTGTCTTCCTAGGCAGTAGGATAGCAGCAGATACAGGTCTTTTGAGCCTTAAATTGAGATCCTGTGTCTAAGCAACACTAATCCAAACTCAGTATGGTTCATGAATTTACATACAGCCTTGTATGTCTTAGTCCTTTTCTCTTTACAGCAGATAATGTGGTGAAAACAGATTTGCCCAGGTCCTCCAGTGTGTGTCTGAGCTGGCTCAGAGGGTAGGATGTGGACAAAGACTGCCCAGGTCCTCCAGTGTGTGTCTGAGCTGGCTCAGAGGGTAGGATGTGGACAAAGACTGCCCAGGTGGCACTGGGCAGTGCTGTTCCATAGCGCTTTCTGTGCTGTTCTCTCTGCTGGATTGCTTTCTGTTACAAAGTCATGGACTTTGAATTCTGAATTACATTTCTCCACCATGCATTCAAAACTGAGCTATCAAGAGAGAGAAGGTGAGTGTCCCACTTCTCCCAGTAGGTCCTGGGGAAGGTGGGGGGAATCTCTATTGGTGTTCTCAACTTCAGCATTCTCTGTTAGAGGAACTGTGTAGATCTGTACTTTCCCCAGTACATTGCTGAACCATTTACCCTTTATTGCCATTCTGTGATGCATCCTGGTAAGAATCACAGAGCACTTTACAATCACCAAACTATTTTGTTTACTTCAGGTATTGCTATGTTTCTGATTTCACCTCAGGGGTTTTTTAATCACTAATAGCTCAGAAGAAGTGTGGCAAAGACAGCTATAAAGAAGTATGTGTATATCTGAAAATACTGTGCCTGATTCAGCCCCAAAGATTGAGAAATGTATGACAGAGATTTGTGTCTAGATTAATGTTCTCCCAGAGTGCTCATTTCTCCAGATTGATTAGAGAACAACTCTAATAACCTATTTGAGATATATTTCAGAGCTTATGGTACAGTTTATCCTAAAAGTGCCTACTTTTCTCCCTTTCACACAAGGGATGTCTCTGTGACATGCTCAGATGTAAATGTCTATATTAGAGCTCTGAATTTAGCTTAATGAATTCTACCTTTTTTTTTCTACTTGACAGGTTTAAGTCCTCAAAAATATTTCATATAAAGAAAATAGTGTGGCATTCTGACTTCCTATAGGAAAGATCCTTGAACAAATACACATGTTCACACTGTAGAAAATTAGTGTCACAAGAGGCATAGTTGTACTTTTGCGTCCTTAACTGGTTTGGATGGCAAATGCTTTTTGTGAGCAGTGATACTCAAAAATGTTTTGGAGTGTTCACTCCCTGAGGATAGATTGAACTGACATATGCAGTACAGTCTAAAAGCAATAATGTACTGGCCCCCCTTACTGGCATTTAAAGTTCTCCCCCCACTTCTGTCTGAGATGAAAACCCTCTGAATATAAGGGGGGTGGTGGTTGCTGCCTAGCTGGCATGGTTGAGATGTCACAGCTCCTGTTACAAAGGCTTCTCCCACTCAGAGCTGTGCTGTCTAAAGCCTCGACAAGTAAGAGCACTGGGGGCAAGTGCCAAAAGCAGGACTGCAGAACATTCTAAGGTTCTGTATCCTCCAAGAATTGCCTGAAAAGACAAGGCCACATGTGAGATATTTGAACAGTCATTTAAAGGGACACTCCTGAAAATTGCCCTGCTGTTTGAAGACATCTGCTCTGTTTTCACAAGTACCACTTAAGATAATTATCACAGAAAGAGATAAGTCTGTAGGGGAAAACATCCCTTTTTCTTCTCTCACCATTTCTCCACACACATACCAAGACTTTCAGTACTGTGTTGTGTTGCTTCACTTAAATGACAGCAATTTGTGCTTTTTTCTCAATGAACCTTGAGGGAGAAAATTTTGTATAGGAGAAGATGGTAGTTAAACATTACTTGGCAGGAAGTACCTGGAGCTATTCAGAATTTGAATGCTACATTTGAAATTAAAAGTCTTATTTTAGAAAAAAATACTGTGCTTCTTTGAAGTATATTTTTAAAAAATCAATACAAATTTTGGGAGTTCACCTGTCTGTATAATGTCTCTGAACTTCTCAGGGCTTCCAGTCATTCAGACCTATAAAAAGACAGCAGACCCAGCCTTAATGCCACTAGGTGAAAAACAATGAAAAAAACCTCTCTTCAGTTTCTTCCATTCCATGTCAAAAGCATTCACTGGATATACATTTTGGCATCCCTACACCAAATGATGCCTGAAGAGTAGTAATGAAACTAGAGATACTGAAGTTCAACATTGCAAGTCACAGTGCTGATGCAGAGATAGGATTGTGATTTCATAAAGCATTTCTAATGTCTTCTACCTCAGTATTGTCATTGTAGAAAATAATCACCACAAACTAAAGCCTCGAGGCAATGAATATTCTCTTGCACATGGAAAAGGGCTATGCAGTGGTGTTGAAAAACCTGAATGTCTACTTAGCTTTGAGTCAAAGCTGGCTCAGGTTCTCAGATGGAGGCACTCCAATGAGCTTCAAAGTGACAGTGATACTCAGTGAATGATGTGACTTTTTTAGTGTGCCTGGGAAATTGGCAACATGCAGCTCTATGTTAGCCAATGTAAGTAAATACCCACTGAGTCAGTATAAACTGGTGCAGGTTCTTTTTTCATCTTGTTCATCCTCCTGAAAAACGCCATGGTAGTAAAAGGTGGAAAGCTTTCATAGAGTTTCAAGAGCCAGAATTCACTGTGAAACCCCTAACATCTCTTCCTTTCCTGAAAAATAAACTGACTCCCCCAGCCAAGTGAGTAGACCTTCCTTTTCCTTCCTGACCAGCTGACTCATTTTATCCCTGACAATTATACAAACGGATTTGTCTTTCTGAAGGATGACCATTTGTAGCTCTATACCTGTTAACATTGTTAGATCCATGCCCACAAAGTGACTTGGTTTTTGCCATGTCTTTGTGTTAGGCACCCAGCTCTGAGGTGAGATAATGACAACTTGGTTAAGGTATCCAAGTTTACTTTAACTCTATCCCTTTATTGTGTTCTATCCCAAAAGGCATCCACTGTAGAGAAATACTGAACAGAATTACAGTGGAAGTAAGCAGTGCTTGAAGAAGCCCAGAGAGCAGGAATTCAGGATTTCTCTTTGGTAGGAGACTGCCCTTTTCACTGGAATACACTCCCATCCTCTCCTGCCCGTACTTTTTGGTCTGCCTGTGGGAGGAGTGGGGAATGGCAGAAGACATTCTAAATCAATTTTCCCACTTCCTGGCAGTGTGTTGAACTATTACATATAAAGCAGGAAGAACTAGATCGTCTCCTTTGCTGACAGTTTACTTTCATTCAGAAATAATCTGAATGCTGTGCATTGTGCTGACCTTGCAATAAATATGCTTACCGGATCAAGGTCTTCAGGGATTTAGATGAGAGCTTGTCTAACTAACAAACCTGAAACAGGTGGAAGAGATCAAAATGCCCTCTGAGTTTCAGCACTGGTCAGACACTTGGCTTGCATAGGAGCAGAACTTAGGAAGCTGAGGAGTAAGTACCTAGTGTGTATCTTGTGAACTTGTAAATGTTAGGCATCTAAATGCTACAAAAAGTGAAAATTAATTTTACAAAACCTTTAGAGTATGGGCATCACTGTATCTCTTTATACACAGAGAAATAATGTAATAAATTTCTAGTCTCATGAAACATGAGCCAATTGCTTCAGAGAGGTAAGGCTTTACTTAGTTGGACTCCTTACAGCACACCACAGGTCAGATGATGAAATATTGCTTTGTGGTTGAACGTTTGCCTTGGTTCTGCTTTGGGGATTCCTCATGCAGCATGTGGCTCAGCTATGGGACTCCCTGCCTCAGGACTCTGGGCATGCAAAAAGTTTAAAAGGCAAGTGGACAAACTAATTGAGGAAATAATCCACGTGAAGTTGTTAAATACACAGGCAGCACTTCTGGTGCAGAAGAATCACAATCACCATGTCTGTCTCTTCCCTTCCCTGGGGTCACTGCATTCTTGCCCTGTTTTATTACTTTTTCTGAGTCACCAGCTGCTGACAGTTACAGAAAGATGCAATTCTAGAGGGATCCTTAGACTCATCATCTGCAACAGCACATTCCTGTGCCAGGGAAGTTTCAGAGTGAGAGTCAATTGTAACAACAGCACAAACAATTTTCAGTGGAAGTACATTTGTGGCAATTTCCCTTTGGCCTAACTACTGACTTCAAGAAAGCTATTGTTGATATGCCCTAGTGTGAGATCACACTAAGGCTTGCTTACTTCCTTCAGGAACAACACAGTCTACTAGAAAAGTCAAAGGAGATAGAGAAAATGGCTAATTCCAGAGGAAAAACGTTTAAAAAGATTTAATTGGGACTGTGGCAACCACTGGATTGCTTTTAAAAGTTAAATTCAAGAAAACTGATTTACATAAGCATTCGAACAGCTCAGGGAGAATTCATTCTGCATTACTCAGACTGGTTGGTTCCTACATTGTGAAAGAAGCTTTTTTTTTTACTGAGTAATTTCAAAAGAAATCAATACAATATATGCTTATGTCAGTGCTTACAAACTGTGACAGTTTACTTAATCTGCTGATTACAAAAGGCTTCAAATAAAACTTCTAAGATGCACAGACATGATAAATGTGTCAGTATTTCCACAATAGTTATTACATCATTTTTGAAGATCTTTTGATCCTTCAGCACTTGACATGGCTTTAAACTACAGGAATTTGATTGACTATATTTTTGTAATCCTATTGCAGAGACACTGCATCTTAAAAACTCTCTTAAAATACTTTGTTCAGCTGTTTTATGAATAAACTTTCCTTCCATTTATTTAACCTTTCTATTTTCTGAATTAAAATTTAACAACTAAATGTACTTTTCTCTGCTTATATTGTATATTGATTATTCTTTCCCTTCAACCTGTTCTAAACATGAATAATCAAGATTTTTTTTTCTTTTGTTAATGACACTATCAATCTTTAATCCTTTTACAAGGAACAAATTTGTCTTCTAAGCATCAAAGATACATGTTTATAGTCACTTATACAAGAGTGTTTAACATCTTGCACAAATCTGCCTATTGATTAAGTTTTACTCAAAGTAGTTTTAGAGAAGCTGTAGTTTAACATGCCTTTAAAAATTCACCAAGTAAGTGGACTGTACATCATGCTGCTCTAGTGCAGGCCAACAGTCAGTGTCCTATTGTGCTAAATGCTTTGAGAACACAAAGAAATTTAAATTCTCTGAGCCAAAGAATTTTTGTTTAAAGGAGATGATACGCATCAGTAAATGTTCCAAGAACAGATTGCCGGATATCTGAAAACTGTTGCCAACCAATACATTAACTGAGTTGGTGCTGTGCCTGAAGGCTGGAAACACCGTGTTCAGTGCTACTCAGTTCATGGGATTGGCCGTGAGGTTTGGAAAAGACACCATTTCTTGCTTTGTGTCAGGCTTTTCTGTCCCTTATGTAGGGAACATCTACACACTGGGGGATGCTCTGACAAAGCCAAGAGATGTGATAATTAGAGGAAACAGCTGTGTTCCTGCATCCGCGTTTCTGAAAAGGGAAAGAATGTTTGATACTTGCTTGGATCTTGAAAGTAACTGAAAGTAAACGAAATATTTGAAGTAAAAGGAAAAAGAAAAAGCAATGTTGAGCAATTTACATTGGAAGGGCCTCCTGGAAATCATGTAGTCCAAGTCCTGCTCAAAGCAGATACAGCTAGATCAAATGGCAATGGGTCTTGTCCAGCCCAGTTTTAAATATCTCCAAGGATGGAGATTGCACATCCTTTCTGAGTAACTTCCAATATTTGGCCAAGCTCGTGGTGAAAAGAATTTCTTGTATCTGTATCTTGTATCATATTGCAAACAGACACATTGCCTCTCACCATTAGCACTGTGCCCCCTCAGGAAGAGTCTGGATCTGTCATCTCTCTAGGCTTCCTTTAGGTGTTTGCAGAAAGGGGCTTGTAGAGGCAAGTATGACAGTTTGGCACTTCAAAGAATCATGCTGGATTAGAACCAACTAAAACTAAAGAACATCTTGGATGATTTGTTTGTTTTCCACACTGAGTCCAAAGGTTCACAAAAGTACCTAAATTTCTGTACAGCCACTCCCATGAAAACTGCAGAGCAAAAGAAAAAGCTCTATAATTTTCAGTCTGGCCTTGTGCATGACAAGATAATCCAATTAAAATACTATAGATGGCATAAACATACTTAAACCATTCTGTAATTGACCTGGAGAAGATCTTTCTAATACAACCACTGAAGGCCATAGATTAAAACTGCCCCTGGAGGATTCTGATAAAAAATGTATATTTTGGGATTGGGTATGGAATGGGAGAGACACTGTATTGAGTAATGCTGCAGTCTGTAGAGCAGCCCAATGGTATTCATTGACAAAAGAGCTCTGAGATACACCAAAAGTTTCAATAGTCCTTGTAGTAACTTGGCATCAGAGGGGACAGGAAATGGTACACAGCCTCTTCCCTGCCCTGCACTTGCTCTGTAGACTACAAGAGTCAGAATGATGTATTTCAAGAATAGTCCTCTGGGAAAGGAATCCACTTCATTTGCTCTGCCATGGAGATTTCACATGAACAGACATTGAAACTTGAAATTTGTGTTATTTCATATATAAAAAATTAAGGGAAAACATATCCCAATAATCTGTCACATTTGTTACCTATCACAGAGGAGGAACAGTGCTTACCTCCCTTGATGTCCCAGTTAGAGCTTACAAAGCAGAGGTAGAAAATAACATGCATTAGTATCCTTTGTGGAGGTCAGATTTGATAGTTCTGGCTGGAGCTGAAGTGCTCCACTGCTGCACCAATAGGGAAAGAACCATTTGGGACAAGTAAAACAAGGAAATAAGATACTCTAACCAAGTGATCTCTTTAAAGCAACCCTATTACAAAGATACTGGACTGTGACTCCTATTTTTAGTGAGGAATCATATTTAAAGTCTAATGTTAATCTATCCTCTTGGCCAGTTCATACCAAACATTATTAATGCTAGATGCTTGTGTAAAAAACCCCAACAACCGCAACAAACTCTTCTGGTACTAAGTCCCCATCATTTACTGCAACAGATAAGCTTTGGACTTTCACTTTATACCAGCCAACCACAAAGTTCCATTACAGTGTTTGATGAGAACAAATTACATTAAAACACCATCACTGTATTTTAGGTTTTCGTAGCCTGCTGCAGCCAGGCTTTGAAGTGTTTTGGGGACTTCTCCGCTTGGCTGTTGATGAAAATCATAACCTTTTGCCAAAGTGCCATTTGATCATGGGAATAAACTGTTCTTTCCTTTTCAGAGCTGTACTTAAACCACTGCTTGGAATATAAAATGCTAATATGTAGTCAGAAAAACAGGTGATCTGAGAGACAAGAGTAACACTGAGTATTCCTGTAACAGCTTAAGGGTTTGTGAAGTCCAAATATTTAGCTGCATTTGTTCATTATGTCCAGCAATATTTTCCACTCTCTTTACAATTAAAATATTTTGGGAACAATACACATTGAGCTTTAAGCTGTATGCACTCAGAATATTTTCTTACATGCCTATATATACGCATTTAAATTTTTTTCTCAAACTGTCAAATTTTATGAATAATAAAAATACTGTTCCCTAGTGATTCCTGTGAAACTCATCTGTCCCTTATTTGTTCCTCTTGCTCTAGCATAAGAAAATACCCCAGATCAATGTGTTTTTAGCTACATCTGCTTCTGAATATATACAGGAAAACAATTCATTTGACAATAATATTATTTTTTTTTGCAAGTTGAGTGCTTTCAGAACCTGGCTATGATTAAAGCTGTTTCTTGAGAACATCAAGAGGATTTTTAACACAATTCACAAACCAGAGAAAAATGGTGACTCACTCTGAACAATGATTGTGATTTTAGAAATTAAGTAAGTGTTTACATATTATTTAGCCAATAATTATTAATTATAATTTTGTGTCCTATCAGGTGGAAATCCTTGACTGGGAGACAAAGAAACAGCTATGCTTCCTAGATAAGGTAAAACAAAAATGTGTTTAAAAGGCTAGGTGACTTTTTAGAAATTAATAACTTTTCTTAAGTAAACTTGGTGTTTATGAAGGGTATTTCATCTCCTGGTAGCCTTTCTTTGGCCACTTGTAACAGTTATGCAAACTTCATACTGACTGCTGTGTACCTCAGCCCTTTTCCAGCTTTCGCTGCTGTTGTAGTAACTCTTGGTCGCCGCTAGAGAAGCTGCTTCTGAAACAGGTGTCAAAAATTGTCCTCCCTTTTTTTCTGTCAGAGCTGAATCATTCATACCAAATCTAGGCACCTGTAAGAAAGTTACACTGTTACATTGCCTAAGTCACATTTCTATTTGACTCGGTAGTCTTACACCTGGTAGTTGTATTTCAAAATACGGATCTTACATACGCAATGTTTTTGTTGCCTAGGTGGAACCAAATGCCACAATTAGAGAGATCAGATTGATGTTCCATAAATTATGTGAGTATAACTTCTGCAGCAGCTCACATCACATCAGCATATCCAGCTTATAAATAGGAAAAAAATTACATAATTTGAAACATGATGTGCACACACATAATGCTGATAACCTGCACGTGACTGTGATCACAGTGAGATTGCAGTATAATTATTTTATACTATCCGAGTACACCAAATTTTCTGCTACATAAATTATCACTGATATTAATGTTGAATAAATGTTCATAAAAATCTTTAACTAAATCTCATCTTGTGTTGCATTCATTACAATAGTGGATGATCTAACCCAAACATTGTATATCACACTGTTCTGTATGGTCTTACAGATCCTCGGTGGTATCCAGCAAGGCAGGCAATAAAACTCGATCCAAGTAAGTGCTGGTGAGGGCTACAGTAACGAAACTCTGAGCAGGGCCCTGGCATGAAAGGTGTACTTTTAATGGCTATTAGCTCTTAAGAGAGCTCCAGCTATGTTAATTAGCACTGTGAAGGCTGAAGAGAATCCAGAACAAATACAATTCTTTGGAAGACTGAACAGCGTTCCACCCATGTGCCTGGTGCTTGGTAATTAACTTAGGAGTTTGCACATTGTTCCAATGCACCTTCTAACTACTGAGCACTCCTGCTTTCAAGACAGGCAGCACAGAATCTAGATATTAATTTCCCTTAGCTGCAGTGAAATGATGTCCATGGGGATGCTCAGCTGGGAGCACTAAAAAGGGCTGTGAGTTTGAGCAATCAATTCACATAATCCTCTGCTCTCAGGCAGGAATTACAGTTCTTTTGAGGTAAGCTAATGCAAAACACATTGCCATGGATGTAGCAATTGCTGACAAAGCTGATGCCAGCTGGCTGACTTCATTAATACAGTTGTAGGTATTGCTACTAGAAGCCTCTTAGTACATGGTCTGGGTGCAAAAAACAAAGTCTAATTGCCAAACTGTGTTAATTCATCCTATCATTTGGTATGAAACATAAGACTTTCTCCCTTTGCTTTCATTAAGCATAATTTTATTTAAACAGTCCCTTAGAAGTATGCTGGTGAAGATTAGTTCATTGTGTAAAATCTATCCATGGAAAACAGATGTATCAGTATCTTATTTCCTTCTTTGAAGGTCTACCTTGTCAGATTCGTCCATGAATGTTGTGAGACTTGCCATGAGAAAATGCTGGCCTTCTGGAGGTTTCCCCCAAATCTAGGCATTTAAAGCCCGAGTGCCAGCTCAAGCCCTGTGGAATCACCTCCTAGCTGGTTGGTGGGAAAACAAAGGCAATGAAAATTTTTGTAGGAGAGATTTCCAGTCACGGCTTATCCTATCTTCTTTTTGTTTGATGATGAGCAATGAGAAGAGTGGAAGAGAGAGGAAAGAGAGAAAGGTGCAGGTGACTGGGAGGTCAGTGAACTGTCATAAAGGGCAGTGACCCATCAGCAAATTCTGCTGTTAGCAGTGATGAAGCAAATCTACCAGAACAGGCAGGCACACAGGATTGCGAATTCGCTTAGCTGTCTCAGTGTGAATAGAGGATTCAGGCTTATATGTGATTACAGGATAAATAAAAATTAAATAGTCTTTTTACTGAGATTCCAGTAAACCCATATCACATCACATCAAAGAATCTCACAGATTGGTTAAAACACCATATAAAGCTAGTATGCTACCAAAGTTACTTGAATTCCATTGAGATGTAATTACTTCTTTCCTTCTCAGAAGGAAAGTCCCTGAGGGATGAAGAAATCCTGCAGCACCTCCCTGTTGGCACAACTGCTACCTTATACTTTAAAGATTTAGGGCCACAGATAGGATGGACTACGGTGAGCTATGCTTCAAGTCTGAGCCATTTTAATGGCTGATTTTCCGTAATTAATTCTTACACCACTTTTTGTCTCTCTCCAATATTTCTGCATGATGTCTGCTCTGATAGTGGATGCAGGCAATGAATCCTCATTGCTTCAGTCATTTAATCAGGGAAAGCAGTAACAGTTACTCTGAATGCCTAGTTCCCTGGGAGAGCAGCAGTGGAAAACTTGCTGCAGGGTAGGTTGTCCCTGCAGCACTAAGGTCCAGATTCTCAAATGGATTTAGATGTCTACTGCAAAATCACTAGGAACTAGGTGTCTAAATGCCTTTGGGGATCTGCTTCACAGGACCTGTGTAACTCCTGGCAAAGATAAGGATTATACTCCTTTGAGTTGGTCCTGCAGTGAGGCATGGGAGCAACTTCACATCAGTACTTGAAGTGACTTCAGCAAGAAAATGCAGACAGTAAGATCAGTTAGCTGTCTGCATGTGGCTGTGTCCCAGGGTGCTCGTGGCAGGTTAACGACAGCTGGTAATTTCTGCAATATTAGCAGCCTTCCACAAAGACCTTGCATATTTACTGTCTTAGCTCAAATGCAAATTCTATCACAACTCATTTGGGAGGCAACACAGCATTGCTGTTTATGCAGTGAGGTGACCAATGACCCTTCCAGCTCTTTAGAAGGTCCTTGCTGCACATATTTTCAATAAAATGTTTCAATAAAACAGTAAAACATCAAGGAAATAGTAGCCCTTAATTTAAAGGAATATTTACCATTTCTTAGCTATGAGACATTAATAAAATCTTGTGTTGAGTACAAATAGCAAAGACAATAGGAGGTAAAATAAAGTCATGTTCTGCAGGATTGAATCTTCACGTCATTTCTTTGGGTGCAATGCTGATAAATCAGGCAGCTATTACACAATTCAAAAGAACAGGAAGACAGGCAAAATCTTCTAATGGCAGTGAAGACTCCAAGACATACATACATTAATATATACCAAAATTTCACAGTGCAGAGTAACACCAGGCTTCTGCCATTCCATAATCTTTCTTTTACATTGTGCTCTCCCTGCCCTTCAAGCTACTTCATTCAAACATAAGCCAAGAAATACTTCAATATTTTCAAACTGAAAAGATGAACTTCTCATCTGCAACCAAATCTGATCTTCCCCAGAGAAAATGCTGATTGTAACAGAAGTCAATGACACAGGTTTTCTGAGTATCAAAATAACTCTAAACACATTAGAAAACAGTAATTGTTTAGGGTTTTTTTGTTTTCTTTGTTGTGTTTTTGTTTGTTTGGGCTCTTTCATTTGGGGTTTTTCTGGCAGGAATACAATCAATTTCCCTTCTTTCTTCCTAAAGGAGGTATGGGCCTACTTTCCTCACTTACGGAAGTGTAGAAAACTCAACTGTTAATGTTTGGTCCAAAGCTAACTTCAGTTTAAAGTGATGTTCCTAAGAAATGCACACCTATCTGAAATGAAATCGAGTTAGAGAATAGCTTCTTTGGTTTCCTCTCCTTTTTAAATTTTTTGTTCTTTCTTTTTATTTTTCTCTTTGTGTTCAAATTAAAGACTATTTGAACATAGAATGAAATTACTGTTTCCCAGGACAACTGCTGTGCTAACTGTTCACACAGATGGGGTCACAGTGAACAAGCTGTGTTTCCAGTTTAAACAAAAATCATTTAGTAGAAGCAGAACTCTTCTTTTTCAAGACAACATTCTTCACCAAATTTCATTTTAACCCAAAATAAAGAAACAGTTTTTGAGTGCAAGAGAAGGGTGAGAGATGCATAAATGTAAGATGCATGCATATTTGTCATGGTCTATGGGCTGACATTATTATCTTTTCATACCCATAATGTGTCTGCTGCACTGGCAATGGCTGTTTGAATGCAACTGAGGTAAATAATTACAGAATATTTACATGCATGTCTATGAGTTTCATAGCTCAAGCCCAAACCTGCTATTCCCTCCCTACTTCTCTTAACGCCATCCTGGGTCAGTGGAGGTGTTTATCCCACTGCAATAGCTATCACAAAGAAACCAGAGCAAAACCATCATCTGATTCAGCTGTCTAATTTTTTTCTCTCTTTTTGCAGGTATTTTTGATAGAATATACAGGTCCATTGTTCATCTATTTTCTGTTTTATTTCCGCATGACTTTTGTCTATGGACTGGATGAGAGGTTTACATCAAGTCCGCACCCAGTAGTTAAGTAAGTCCATTTGAGGTGTGAGCAGTGTTGCTTTTAGTCTTATTCCAAATGTCTTGCCACACTTGATTTTTTAAGCACTCTTAAATGCTTTTGTCTTGCTGTTTCTAGCTTGGCATGTATCTGCCATTCTTTCCACTACATCAAAAGGTTGATTGAAACAGTATTTGTTCATCGATTCTCCCATGGGACTATGCCACTGAGGAAAATTGTGAAGGTAAATTGTGTCAGAATCTATCCATAGCCCCCCTTACAAATCCAACCTAGCCAACCTATGCTCTGCCTCTGCAGCACAGACTTTTTGGTGTGGCTTTTGTAGCAACGCACAACAAATCTCACCCATAAAGCTCTAGTTCTTTTAGATTTCTTAATGTCACTATTGTATAACCCACATGCTGCCATACTGTTACTAATGTTATAGCAGTCTCATTACTTTTTAGAACTTTAGACCTTAAGCATACCTTTCCTTTTTACTCAGCTAGCTCCTTGTGTGTGAAGGTTTTAGTAACAATGTTAGCCTTAAAGGTAGCACAGGCAGGCACAATGCTGGGAGTTTTTTTAAAAAAAAACCCTATTTTTTGTAACAACCATTTTACATCTTTGCCCTATATACTCTCTTTGCTGTTAAGCACCTATTAATTTACCTTTGATCCAGTGCAAAGCAGCTTGATTGTTCTGCATTTTCTTTTCCATGGGAGCATTCCCTAATGTTGCCGTCGCTGCTGTAGCCCAGGGCAGCTGTTGGGATGCACTCCCTGGTTCTCGGATGTCTGCCAAGTAGTACAATGACTGCATGGTTATGCATGGCCTCTACTTATTTTACAAATGTTTGCAACAGGGTACACACTGGTAGTCAAAAGTACACCTTATACTAAGGAAGACAAGAGAGTATCATCTCAACTGGCAAAGCCTAAAGTATCAGCACTTGGGTGTTTAACATTTGGGATTTAGACAGTCCCTTGTAGTTTGCATTATGGCAGTGATACTGCCAGCAGTGGAAGCTCTACCTCCTGGCTAACTTCTTCCTGTCCAGTGACTCTGGTCAGTCTGGTGAGAGCTTTTGAAATGAAAGGAGGGCCTGTAGTGGAGCAGGGGCCCTCCAAAAGGATCCTCCCTTGCAAGTTATTGTGCTTCCTGAAGAAGAGCACAGGCATTGTTAAAAGGTTTGCAAATCTCTTGTTGACACCATGGTAGCTAATGCATACTAACAGCAGATAAATGAGCAACTTTACCTTGAAAAAAAATCCATTCTGTGTGATAAATCTTCTTTTTCTCACTGCCATCTCTGACAACTGCTTGTTCCTTTCAGATCATACAAACTGTTGTTGCTAAAATTTACATTTGTACCAGTCATTCTGATCACTTCCTCTTTTCCATCCTCTGGGGCTGGTGGCACTTGCTTTCATCTGTAAAGTTGCTCACAGTTGTTATTCTACCTGCTTAGCAATGCTTGGGTTTGATTTGCTTTTGTAGTTTCCTTAACCTTGGTGGTGTTACTCCAAAATTGTAACAGCGAGAAAAATATCACATCGTCTTTGCTTTTTTCCATCACATACAAATGGTGGACAAAGCTTCTTCCTTTCAGTGTTTGATCACATACACAGCAAGTATAGGTAGCTTATTTGCTAAGTGCAATGCAATGCTACCTTTACAGAAGACACTCCAGAAATCTGAGACAGGACACTAATCGTGAGATTTATAATTTTCATCCTTTGCTTACCAAATGGAAATAGGAATAAATTATGCTCTACAATAGAGCAGCTTCACCAAAAACATTTCATGCTGCATACTAACACAGCATAATACTTTCTAAGATACATGATTTTTTTAGGTATTGGAAAGGTAGAATACCTGGTTTGTCTGGACTTAGTAAATAACTGGCTCAGGGTGAATAAAATAGGGATTAATATGGAAAAATTGTGTGGGGATAAGGGAACTGAGTGAAGGAAAGATGATTATGGTGGTGCCAGAAAAGGATCTGTCAGACCTTTAATAATAGGAAGGTACCAGTGGAATTCCTGAAAAATTAGTTTCGTGACTAACCTTACATGATCTTTCTTTACCCATGAGCATTTTCTTGAGTAAAAAAAGGGACATCATTGCTTTTTAGGAAAACATCTGGAGGAAAGAAAACATTAGACCTAAATGAATACCATTAAATCAGAAGACAATACAACCAACAAACATGCTGGTCATGAATAAACATAGGCAAGACATCAAGAAATAGGGATCATCAGTTGCAGTAGACAAGACAAAAATCCTAACCATAACTCTGTGAATTTAGGAATAATTTATTTATGGGATCCCTGCAATAGCTGAACTTGGCCCACAACTTTATAAGAGGTTGTTGTAAAGCTGTATTATTCACCTGGAATATGAAAAATTCACTTTCTTTACAAAAGAAACACTTTTCTTTCAAGTGAGTTTATGAAGTCTGCATATTCCTATCTAAACCTCACTGGAGGCTTTTGTAAGAGCAACAAGGCTTCTAGTAGGATCTGGACATTTATAGTGTTACTGCTAAGGTCCTTAGCAGTGGTAGACTCTACTCATCTTAAGGCTCATTTTCTTATAACTGAGGAATACTCTTGCAGTGAATCATGTTCTTTGGCTGAATAGTACTTGTTCAATTTAATTACAACATGTATTGTTGGGGGCTGAGCCATGATAATGAATTTATTTAATCTTACTTTACTGAAATCCATTGCCATATGTTCCTTCCTGTGCCAAGCTGTGAAGCTAGGGAAGGTTTTTTCTGAATATGCCATTCCAAGATTACAACAAACTTTTTCCCCCTAAGTTTGTACAGCAGGTAGTAAATTGTTAGAGCTGGTTGAAGAAGTGCTAGGGAGGGAGCAGTTACGGATAGGACACTAACTAGATTGTCCCTAACTGAAGTCACTTTTCTGGTTCTGATGCATTTCCTGAGGAAAAATGAAGTAATCACAGGGAAGTTATTTCTCTGCTCATTTGTCCCACCTAATCTGTAATTACTGGTTAATAATTTGCCCTTTCTCATCAGTTATCTCTTAATATATAATCTCAGAGCAGGGACATACTATGTGCTTGTATTACAGTATACCCAAAAGGCCTCTGGGCACTTCAGTGGTTCAGTTATCTCTGAAAAGAGGGTGGAAATGCAACTGAATGTTTGATACAACTGTTTGCAGCAGATGAGGGAGCACCAGCATTTTCAGAAAAATGCACCATCAGACACTGCAGTCAGCTAGTGCAGGTTGCAGACGCTGAGGTAATCACTTTTTCAGGGTATTATTGCTAGAAATGCAGTTCTGGTGTATACAGGAGGAAAAGACTGCATAATCCAAAGCAAAAAAAATGTTAAACCAGTCAGCACAGTAAAGGAGGCAGCCTTGGATAAGAATTTTGCCTTCATGAGCAGGAAAGGAAAGCTGTGAAGGAGAAAACAGAAACAGTTAGAAATGTCTAAGGTATAGGAACCTATTTGGAAGGCCAAGAAAAAAGTGTCACCAGGAAGGGTAAGAGGAACAGTGTTTTACTCAAGATTAAAAATAGGATGCAAGGAAAGATAAGGTGAAGGAAAAGAACAAGGAAAGTGATGAAAGGAAGATAGCTCAGTTTTGGTCTTGCTGAAGTCCAGGTGATAAACAAACATGCTCTAAAACATTCATAACTGAGGCACTAGGTTTGGTACAAGAAGAAGACTCAAGTGTTGAGAAGCAAATTTATGATGAGGGTTAAAGTCTGACTGCAAGAAAATTGTGCCTAGAGGTTAGAGCACAGAGGATGAAGAGGAAGGGGCCAGAAAGGGCCTCCTTCCTACCTATAGATATGTGAGAAGGGAGAAGATAACCTGTAACCTACATAAGCAGCAACGAGCGTCAGAAAAACCCCACAGGAGGCAAGGCCAAGGAAACTAAATATGAGGTAAAGATTGTCATTGTAAGTAGTTTTCTTCATGGATGAAGTCTGTGAACAAGCCCTGAGATTGGTCAGGAATGAGTCAGTACAGCCATTAATGACAGTTATGTTGTCAGAGTTTGGAGAATGGAAGCTGGATCATAGAAAGACAAAAGGGACAAACTAAAGATATCACAGTGCAAGTGGAGGGGAAGGTATCAGGCATGATGACTTTAGGTAGGAAAAGTTAAAGCACAGGAAAGAAAGAAAACTGATGGGGTGAAGGGGAAGAGGACAGGTAAGAGATTGGGCAGTGCAAAGTAATAAGCAGGGAAGAGAGGACAGTGCCGAAATCTGGTTTTACAAGGGCATATTTTTGTCAGCAAACCAAATCTCTCTGTAACATACAGTCTCCATGCACTTCAACTTTGCCCAGTAGCTCGTGTGACAAGATAAATTTGGTTTCAGTAGTGTGATCATACTTTCTAAAACTGTTTATAAACTTAACAGCTCCAAGATACTTGAGAGGAAATCTTAATTCTGTGAGCACTACATCCTTTCTGTTATTTGCTGTTATCTGCTCCCACCTTACCACACTTAGTATTGCCATTTTTTGTTGTATTATCAGTAAATTGAAGGATTAGCCCATTGTTATCAATAGTCCTTGCTGTGAATACTGGCCTAGAGGATTGTACTAAAACAAAGAAAAATTGCCTGTTTTTCAGAACTGCTTATATTATTGGGGATTTGCAGCTTGGCTTGCATATTACATCAATCATCCTCTTTACACTCCTCCTTGTAAGTAGCAAAACAACCTGCAATAATTTAAGTACTTTGGTGTTTTTATATTAGTACTAATCACATGTAAACTTTTTTTTTAATAGCTTATGGAAAAAAACAGATAAATTTTGCTGTGATCATGTTTCTGGTAGGTTTGTTGCTCTTTCTATAAAATGCTATAATATCTCACTTTATTTCTTCTGTCATATGAGCGGAGGAGTGAGTAGGATAAGCAGGTACTTAGACCTGCATTTGGGACATCCTACTAAAGCTGAGCACTTGCATGCAGAATAGATAAATCTGTCAGGTTTTAATATGATTTTTCACACAAGGGAATATTTTGATTCAATATCCATTCTAAGAGTAGGATGTTTAACTGCTGGAATGATCTCTCATGACCTTTTAAAAGAGGCTGGAACAATCAGTTTGTGACACTATATTTAAAAGCTAGTGAGTTTATTTTGTGAACTGCTTATTGAGTGCTAAGATTCACACCAGATCATAAAACTCAGAGAACTGGCCAACTAAGAAAGTGTGTTACTGAGAATGTCCAGGGATAGTGTCATTTTGCTGAGATTGAGAAAATTTTACAACTTTCCTTATGAATCAAAATGTTTCAGTCACTTCATTCTCACAGTTCCTAGGAGCATTTCACACCTGCAGAAGCAATGTTACTGTAGCCAATAAAGATGTACCTATGTACAAAGATTTTTCCTTTCTATGTGTAACTTGTTTAAAACATCAGCTGTTCACTTTGACAAACTAGTCATCAGTGACTGCAGGATCTCACAGCAGCTTCCTAGTATGAAAATTCTGTCAGTTCATAACCTATTCACATTTTGTAGAGACACTCCATAACTGAAAGCACAGAGCTGGGAATAATACTCAGGGGCTCTGACACTAGTCATTTGCTTTAATAGTTATGTATTGCAGACACCGGGGACTGTCCATAGTCATATAAATGGGTCATTTCAATATACTGCCTTTATAATTGACTGGGGAAGCATCCTTTAAAAACAGTGAAGGAAGATGGGTCAATTATACTTCATGATTCATATCAATTATGCTTTAGGGAAGAAAACTTAGTTAGAGTCCAACCCATATCTTCCTTGGGATTTTAAGAACTTTTGAGAAACCAAAACTATGCAAATCCATTTTTGGGTGTTTTTAAAGACATAAGAATGACCAAAAGATAAAGCAAGTATCTCCTGTGTTTACTTTTATCCCCTTTGTCTTATTTAGATCTCATGGAGATTATATAAGTAGTAAATTTGATCTTTTGAACAGAGTCCACATTTTCTGGAAAATATCATAAAGATATAACAGTATGATATGGACTCATGTTTGAATGAAGACATTTCATCCTCCTGTCAGACAGCAATATCGGTTAAGGATATTTATTATGTTTATAAAAAATTATTTTCCTTTCCTTAAATTTTTAAAAGACGTCAGGAAATA
>JAOXXN010000120.1:19623354-19636880 GCA_026770055.1 Myrmophylax atrothorax
AGTTTAAAAGATAAGTTGAAGACAGTGAGACGAAGCACAGATTTTGCCTCTGTGCTATAATGCACAGTTTTCAGTTTCACTGAATTTTGAACCTAATAGGAGATGTGAATGAAAAGTCTTTTCTTTTTTAGGGATGTCTTTTAAAAGAAATTATGACTTTTAGATTCTGGAATATACAATCCCAACTACATGCCTTTGAAAATCTACCTGTGTACTGTCCCTGGTACCAAGACCTGGTTGTTGACTATGGACTACCTGTATTCGGTTCAGGACAACTTCTTATTCCAATTTTTTAACATGTGTTTTATTTCACAAGTACATGTATTGGATTTGGAGCATGAACAAAGATTTCACAATCTTTGTGCCTGGGAATCAACAGAAACATGCTATCATGTATAACCAATGGTCATAGTTCCTATCTGGGATGGGGATGAACTCTTACAGGAATATAATGAGGTATGAATACATTCTTGTTTAAAATAAAACTTCAGGGAAAGGCCTCCACAGTCTGTCCATTGAACTATTTCTCCTCACAGTGCGAGTATGCTGGAGGTCACAAGCTGCCAGGAGAGAGAGGGGTAAAAGCCAGATGCAGAGCACAAGCAGACTCACACAGTGACTTCAGAGAGTTGCTCCTTGGTGAGGTTAAGAGGATGGTTTATAGCAGTGATCCCATGTTCCTCAGGGGCTTGGCCAGTCCGCAGGTTAGCCCTAAGGATTGCATTGTTGGCTACATTGAGGAAGCTAACCATAGCATGCCAGCCTTTATTGTTAAACCACACCTAGAAGAGTCAGAGAGCACAGATTCATTTAAGAAGCCTTCACTAATAACCCTGAGCTGCAGGAGAAAATTGGGCTGCCTTTTATCTACATTAGTGGGCATTGTCAGCAGGTGTGAATCCAGCACTAGGAATTCACAGTTCCTAGGCAGAGTTCTGCAGGAGGAGCTCACATACTGTGCTTTTAAAAGCATTAGACAACTACTGTCAGGGGATTTTATAGAAACATTTTAAAATATAGTGTACTACTCTAGGCATTTAGGACAACAAGAAGTACTGAGAACATGGTTTTAAAAAATCACATACTTGAAATACTATAATAAGAATTACTTATAATGTAGGATACAGTGTTAATGCCAAGTTATTTCTGAAGTATAGCATTTGAGCTCTTCTTGCATCTGGGAACGCCATCAGCAATATTCTCACAATTTGAAGTCTACATCGAGAGAGACTGTGAGTTAGCAGACTACTTCCAGAAAATACCTTAATATTATCTTCAGTTTCCATGTATTTAAGGAAATTAGGGATTTCTTTAGAAGCAGCCAGTGAAGTTTGTCCCTAAAGTAAAAAAGAAAAGCCTAAGATCAGCAGTCTGGATGAAATCTGATGCTTCAGGTTTTCATCTTTCTAACAATGCTTTAGTAAGGGGCCAAAACCAACCAACCAAATAAACAAAATCTTGCTTACTCCTGTTACATTCATCATTCGGCCAAGATCACTTAAAAAATTGACAACTTGATCTCCAGAGACATGAAGGACTGGAAGCCTTCCTCCTATAGAAATTCCTCCATATCTACCAAAGAGAAAGGTATAATCAATAACTTGAACCACAGACTCAAAACTGTATTGATAGAAACCCTAAAAATCCACTTAATGCAAGTTTAATTTCTATAAATCATATATTTCATGTATAGCAATTTCTACTCTTTTTCTAACAAGTTGTATTAGGTCTTTATAAGATTTACAAATTATAGAAGTTCTGTCAGTTTCTCAGGCATTTATGCCAGGATCCTAAAAAAATTATTTAGATAGAAGATTTGTAGGAAACAGTGATTTCTACAGTGCAAAATCTTTAAATCAAGATAATTGATAGATAATGGTTTAGACAGCATGGAGGACTGAGGACAGCATGGACTTCAGTTAAAATTGCAGATGCCCTGAGAGGAGCAGGTATTCATTCACCAATGCTGGTAAGAGCCAGTACTCCATACTGGTAAATAATATTGCACGAGATGAACTGAATTCTAATCCCATTTAGGGCAATGTTTGCACGCGAACAAGCAGACATTCCATGAAGGAAGCCAGTCATCCAGCTGCTGTCTTTGAAGTGAACTCCTACTGCTGCTGAAAAATGAAATAAACATGTGTTTCAGGCTAACCAGTCATCTTTCTAAGCCTATTATCTGCAGTATAGACATCACTGGGGTTAGGTGATGCCTCTCGCTGACTGTACAGCACTAGTGGAATCTGGTTTGTAACTACTGCACATGTACAGAGCAGGGATGAAGAACTGTGGTTGTTCCTTCTGTGTTTGATAGGCTGGTGTCTAGGTTTCATCTTTTCAGGTCCTTTTTTTGGAGGGCTTAATTTTTTCTGCAGCACTCTGAAAGAGCTGTGTCAGTGCGCTATCACAACATTCTGCACTATTGTGTTGTAACTTTCCACCACTCAGTTCCCATTAGTTTGACTCTTGTAGATAATAAAACTGTGACAGTTCCATTGTGCACCTCTGGCCTTCATCCTAGTTGAGGGAGTTCAAACAAAAATAACCCCTTGTCTTCATGAGACTCTTCCTGATCCTCAACCTATTTCCCACTGAAGCCATCTCTTTGTTCTACACTATCTGCCACAATTTCCCTTGGCCATTTGCAGACATTGTGAGGCTCCCTGGTTAAACATTGTTACTTTATCTACCTCCTTAACCTGTGAATTGGTTTCTTACCTTTGCTCATTGACCCAGTATTTACTCTTCAAGCTGAAAGAGACAATGCGCAAAACCAAAGTCAATGATATTATCAGGCTTAAATGAAAATCAAAGTTGAATTCCTATACTTAGCAGACCTCCAGTGCTGCTTATAAATTTGAATTGTCAGGTTGACAGGACTTTTGACATTCCCTGCAGTGTTTTTTTGTTTTTATTTTGTTTTCTGACATGATTCATCTCCA
Source organism: Myrmophylax atrothorax (assembly GCA_026770055.1). Classification (NCBI taxonomy): domain Eukaryota; kingdom Metazoa; phylum Chordata; class Aves; order Passeriformes; family Thamnophilidae; genus Myrmophylax; species Myrmophylax atrothorax. Next base: position 19,626,300 of record JAOXXN010000120.1, read on the forward strand.
ATTCACACCGACATAAGCAAGATTCCCTAAGTGACCCATGCTGGGCTATCCTAATCCATAATTAATTGATTTAAAAGATGTATCTAAAGCAATTATTACACATGCTAAGAGGAATCAGTCAAAGGCAGTCAGCACACAGCTAATATAATGGGCATTTCAAGAACTCTGCTTGGACCTGAAAAAGTAGCAAGGCCTGAATCAAATCCAATAGGCCATGGATGCTGCACAACACTCGTGCAAGCTGAGCATCTTGCTATCAGTGGGTTAAACGTGTCTAGCCTTGTCCTTTGGCTGCTCTTTAGCAGTTCTGGGAAACAAGTGATAATTAACTTAGGCAGATGGTCAGGCAGTTCCCCATGCTGTTCAAAGTGACATTTTTCTCACTATTAACACAGTTACCATCAATATGGCTTTTCATCAACATTGAAACAGCTCTGCCTATAAAGGAGTACACGATTATGCAAATAGGTATAACTGAAAATATTTAACTCCCTAAAATCAGCCTCTCCTAGTCTTACATCAGAAATATGGACATGGTGCTCAAATCTACAGAATAATGTGGCAAATCAGCTTTTATACTATTGCTAAACAAGAATTTCATGGCCAGGTACAAAATACCGCATATGGAAAACAGAGAGGGATTCATCCCTACCTTCCTTTTATCAAAGTGGGATATGTTTTCACAAGAAAATCTGAAATATTTCTGTGGGTCAGATCTTGAAGAATTTCTGTGCTGCGTTGCACTCTCTGACAAGACATGAAAACCTAATCAATCACAGTAAACTTTACAGTGTCTAAAGCAATTAAATAAGAGTTTTTCAGGCAAACAGCAAAAGTAATTTTGATTCAGAGGAAATTCTCAGGTTTGTAGTATCCCTGAAAGAGAGTGGGTCATTCACTTTCTAGCCCAAACATCGTTTACTAACTTTACTAAGACTTGAGAAGAAATCAAGAAGTCTGTGATGAGTGCCACAAAACAGTTGCCCTTCACTCTGAAACTGTTATTTGTAACACAAGTCAGGGTTGCTAAAGGCTTTTTCTTCTATGTGAAAGAAGGAAAATTTAAAACAAACTGAGGCCCCAGGGAAAAGAAAAAAAAAGGCAGTTTTCTATGCTTCAGCAACTTTAGGTAAAAATTAATATGAAATTTTCACCTTCACTAGATACCGTGAATGGAAAGCACTTTTTTTTTTAAATCAAAAATAGGCCACACGACAACTTTGTTGAGTCTTTTGCAAATACGGGATAACTGTAAAATGCAAGATCTCACACTTGCTAAATTTATCCCAAGATAGATTATGCTTTAAAAGGTTCCTGGGCAGTTTCAGAGGGCAAAGCTTGCAGCCTGAAATGATCTCATAATGACCTAGAAAGCAAGACTACTGAACTTATCAGAAGTTCCTACAGTTGTCCACAAAGGGGCAGTACCAAATGACACAGAAGACACATTACAGATGTCTCACTGATTCTAGACTGGAAAACTGGTAGCACCCTCACAGTGCTTTCATTAAATGAGTTGTCTATGCTTAGAGGTAACTCACAGTTATTTACATACTGTGAACAGTCAAAGAAAGCTGTATTTTTAAGAAATCATCATGGAAAGTGGTGTAATGGAGTGTTTAAAGAATGTCTAGATGTGGCACTTGGGGATATAGTTCAGTGGTGAAGATGGCACTGCTGGGTTAATGGTTGCACTCAGATCTTACAAGTATATTCTAAACTTAACGATTCTATGATTCTATGAAAACTAGAAATATTTTAGTCATTTGGCTAATGCATGCAGCCTGGCAAACAGGAATATTAAAGCCAAACAGTGTGCATGGTGACACATTAAATTAGTGAGCTATTACTCAGAGTGGCTGCAGTTCTGTTTAACCTCTTAGAAAAACATTTATAAAATGTAAACATGAACAGGCTGTAATTTTCCTTTGCTCTTGAAAAGAGCAAGCATATTTTACAAAGGGCACTATTAAGATCCTTCACTGATAGAAGCAGGTGGGAATGTAGCTTTATTCCCCTCCATACAGCATCAGTGGTTATTAAAATACTCATCTTCATGCACACGCATACAAACATTCATTTTGGTAGCTGAGAACATTATTTCTAGAAATGGAACTGAAAGACACATTAAAAAATAATAATTTGAGGTTGACTGAATATTAGTTTTTCAATTTTAATGAGATGACCCCACTCCATATTTTTCAAAACTGTGAATTTTTTTCTTTTCTTTCCTCTTTTTCCCTCCTTCCCTTCTTTAAAGAAAAGTAATCTTCTAAATAGAATTATTCTTTGAGGCAAAAGAAAGTATGATTTTTCACAAAATTATGTGACAAATTGTTATATTTTTTGTGATTTTCTTCTACATGAAAAGTTTGTGATTTGAATGAAAACAGTAATCAAATGTCATTTAAATGCTCAAGCTTTTCCAGTACTGCTGAAACTGAATTCCAAGTCCCAGCAATTCTTTTCCCTCAAAAAAAAATGTACTCAATTCCTTCCATGTCTATTAGCATGGCAAGGTACTTACACACTAATACCTTTTCCAGCACTAGCCATGAAACTTTTCTACAAAGATTTATGGCACCAGGACACAACCTGTGGGGGTGGAAGGCCTCCTGCGCCTGCAGGACATTCGGGCAGCATGGAGAGTTTCTTGTGAGTGCTGCACTTGCAGGAAGGGGATGGATTGTCAGAGCTCCACTCTTGGCTCATCAGGAGGCTGCTTAGGTTGGGATGAACAGCAGGTGTGTTCCAGGCAGTTGGCATATTATTGCATGGGTAGTTCCTGTGCAGAGGAACAGAGCCTTAAGCTGTGCAGAGATAACAGTTCATGAGAACTTGCAAATCCACACGTCACAATGCACTCAGCAGACATTCCCCTCTTAGCCCTTATCCTGTGAGTTATGAAGAAGAACATTTTAGAGTACTTGGTAAACATGAATAAATATAATCTCCCTCCACATCTCTGCCGAGTTTATAGACTTGAGCTTGCAGATAGGACACTGAAGGAACAAGGGGACTATGTTTGGCCCCTGAGTACACATGAAATCTGCACTGGACACATATCTTTGTGAAGAAACTATCCTTTTCCTTGCTCATGCTGTATCTTTTCTCTTTTTAAAGTTTCTTCTTTGTTCCTGCTGTACCAGGTAGGAGAGAGAGGAAGGCAAAATGAGAGGACAGCCAGAAAAGTCTAGTTATTGGGTATCATGACTGGGAAGGAGGTGGCAGAAAGGGAAAAAATGTCAAAGCATACATGTCAGTGACAACTGGCTGCAAAGCACGACTCACAGGCAGATAGGACAACAAAAGTTGATGGAGCTCTCCTAATGTTCCCCTCACTTCAGAGTAAGAATAGTTTCAAATCATAGTCATTGTCCTATTGCGACTTCACAATCTGAGTGATTGCTAAAGTTACTGCTTCCATAAACACCAATGGGAACAGAGGAACCTGAAGGGATTCACACATGGAAAGTGCCAGGGAAGCTGTGAAGATTTGGGCCCAAACCCACTGACCTACTGACATAAATTTCAAGGTTGCTTAACTCTCAAGACAAGGCTACATGAGCTGGCTTTCCAGTTAGTCACACTGAGTACTGTGAATCATTCTTAATCCAGTGGCAGTGTCTTGCTGTTTGTTACTTTTGACCTGATATTAGATATTATTGCCAACAACACATAGTAATACCCTGCTAGGATCTTGTACAAGAGAAATTAGCTAGCAACTTACAGAAGAGGCTGATTCTTCATGCAGCGATTTCCAAATCCTGGTTTATTCAAGAAAGCGTGAGTAAGGGAGACCATCTGCTCATTGCCAGGACGTTCATTGCTAAGAGGATAAGGTAGGACTTCATAAAATACTTTTTCAAACCATTGTACTGGAATACACACAGCAACTAGAGAAGCACTGCCATACGGTAGAACCAACTGCCCCGCTCCAAAGGTTGGTAACTCAATTATTTCATTTATTTATGTAAAACCCCAGAACCTTCTGAAATGGTTAACTGGCTAAGCAATGGGTTTTTTCTACTAATATTAAAGTATAACTTCTGACATAGTGCAATAGCAGTACTCTCCAAGAAAGCTGGAATCCTCATTTCTGTCCTCTCAGCACTGTCATGGTCAGTAATCATAAGATGAAAAACAAATTTTTCATTTTCATTTGCTGAGATCTGGATCTCCTGTTAGGCAGGATATGTGACTTTGAAAGTGTAGAGGTCATGAATTCAGGTAGGAAGAACAGAGTAACAAGTATGGCAAGGTACTTGAAGGACTATTTGTTAGATGTATGAGCAGCCGTATTCTCCACTTGCACCAATTTCATGCTATTTTAAATCTTCTGATTCTAGTGGAATTAATCTTTTTTTATATCACATAGAGTGAGGGAAGCTCAGTGGGACAGGGCCCCATGATCCTAAATGCTGGGAGGAAAAGGCGTTTATATGTACTTTCAGTGATTCCTCTTACCTGAAAAAAGTAAACTGTTGTCCATAGATCCAAGGGTGTAAGACTAAGGCAGGATATTCTCCAAATGGAGGAATAATGACTGTAAGTATCAGAGAAAGCAACACAAAACTAGCAGGGAGAACAACCTGCAGGGAACATCAAAATTTTACATTAGGTTGTTATATATACATTGTAGAGTGACATTGTACACACTTCCTAATACATGCAAAGAAAACAGGGACAGCAGGAACACACAGATCCAATCTAATTTAGTTCCTGAACATCAATAATTTAATTTCCGATGCTTTCACTTAAAATTCTGGTTGTCATAGAACTGTATTATGTTAAAAATAAAATGTTGGGCTAGTGGTGATTGAATCATGAACTTCATGCAGGTGATAGTCTCCAGGCAGAAAGAAATAGAAGAAGAGGCAGAAGAGTTGAAATCATAATTACACAGTTAGGAACACTTATCCATTTGCAGCATCCCTATTACTTTCCATAGTGCCATCATTGCTGGAAATACAGGGTTGAGAATGTTGTGGGAAAGAATCAAGAACCGCCAAAGTCAGTCAATACCTGGGCTAGGAAGTCCTTATGGCTGCGGGAGGCACGGTGGAACCGTTTGATGAGCAGTGCTTTGATCTGCTGACATACAAGCTGAAAACCTTTATACTGTCGGGACCCTTTGCCTTCATTTTGATCTGCTGCTTTGCCTACTGGCATTCGAGAAGTGTCATTAGTTTTCAGTGCAGTTTGTTCAACTGGTTTGTTCTCAGATGTTTTGCCAAGAGTGGAACCATTTTCTTGAGTGTCTCCTATGTTAAGATGAGGAGCGGCAGAGAAGACACTTGATCCTCCATACATGAAGTAGCATAAACATTTTAAAAAGCTCCAGATTTCACCAACCATATATATAACATCATCAGATTGTTTTATTACAAATGTTTCACTGTGGTTGTATTTAGTGACATCAGGAGGTTAACACTCTTCTTACTCAGCAGGATGAACAAGTTAATTGTGTATGCAGTTTAAGGACTAATGGTCAGTAAAATACTTTTTATAAAACTACTAAAACCATTGACGTCTGTGTGCTTAATACTATATTCTTATCTACATAGTTAAGAACCTCATCTAATCTAAATACACCTCTTTCTCCTGACTAAATCTTGTTTCTCAGATATCATGTCAGGCCCTAAAAACAGATACTTGCTGACCAAATTTATTTTATCAAAAAACACCATAGAAACCTCTAAGTTCTGATGCTCTTCTTTACAGGGTATTCAGTATAAAGAACACTCCCAATAAAAGTTTATCAAATACAGATTCATGGATTTATACCTGTTTTTTGCATTCCAGGGTCAGCTTCTGCTGTGACCTTTAGGAAAACCTGCCATAGACAAATACATCTCTTAGTTAGGAAAAGAACAGTTACAATAACCTGACCATTAAAACATCATCCTTCAATGTAACAGAAAAAAAATTGGATACTTTTTCTGTACTTCAACTTATTACACAATCAGAGGTCTCTTATGAAACACCTCAGAAAATAAATGAATGAACAAAGATATAAAAAAGAGGACACATTTCAGGCTAATGAGTCATGCTCCACTAGGCTCCAATGAAGTAAGGCTTGGATCAAAGATTCTCTGAGTATGCCACAGTATAGGTGACCAGGTTTTGAAGGGGATATTAGGAATTATGAATTACATGTTTAAGAATAGGAACTGTCTCATTAAACATTTTGGTGGACTGTGGTAAGATCAGCAGGTATTTTAATCTGTCTGTTACCTCTTCAAGTGGTGTGTCTGAAACTCCAAAACTGCTGAGTCCCAAGTCATCCAGTGTTTCCTCCAGTTCTCTGAAGAGACTAGCATAAGATCGCTGTTTAAAGTTTTTATTGGGCAAAAGGTAAATGAGTTCTTGACCAATGCTTTCAATTAATTTTGCTTCTGGGATATGATGGTGAATTACTTCTGCTAGCTCATTTAGATCGCCTATGAAAAGTCAAAACAGTGTTCACAGAATAAATATTTAACCATACTAAGCATGATTTCAAAAGCTGATGTTTGCACAATCTAAAAGGGGACTGCTTTATTACATAACTCACAGATATCTCAGTTAATTCTGTACTAGACTGGGCTATGTTGCTATTAATACTTTGGAACTATGTAGCAGAAAATTATTTCAGGTTTGTTAATAAAGCACAACAAAATATTTAGGAATATCTACTTAAGTTCTTCTCTTATGCAGAAGAGTAAATTTTTTTTTTCAGAGAAAATCAGTTTCCTTTGCTCTAGATACACTTCGGTTTTCACTAAGAAATTGCACTTTTTGTTGCAGAGTAGTTCAAAACTCTGTACTACACTTCCAAAGCACACAAACTTCCATTTCATCATCTGTACCTGAGAACACATACACACCTCAGAGGGGGAATGGTAAGCAAAATCACAGAGAATCCTTATCAAATTCATATTACAATACAATAGACAAATATTAGATACAAGACTGAAGAAGAGAGCCTCAGCAGCACTGATCTGTAAGACGAGATTGCAGCATAACAGCAAACAGCTATGTGCTGGAATGCTGAACCACCCCACTTCTTACCATCCAGTTCCTGCTCTGGAGCTCCTTCATCCCTGTGCACACAGCTAGAGCAGGAGCACGAGCACTGCGATCCACAGCTACAAAGTGACTAGCACGGACAAAGAACAAAGAAGAATGTGCTTCAGATACACACAAAACAGGATTTAAGGGTTGTCAGTGTTTGAACAGCTTGAGTTGGTGAAAAATACGTCATATCCAGAGCACCCTGAACACAGTATACTGAAAGTCATCTGAAGACTGGATTATAAAATGCAGAAAACATAAATCCACCTGCAAAAATCATATCTGTCCATTCTAAAATGCAAAATCCCTGGGGAAATGTGACCAGCAGTGGCCATGAGTATACAGACTGTATTGCTACTAGGACTGGAAGCACTACTACAAGCAGAAAGAATAGAGAACCTTACTTTTCAAGCTGTGAGAGGCTGTTTTAGCTGTGGATAAATGTAGACTCTTCTGGTGTCTGAGCTACTTACTAGACTACATAATGTTTAAAATCAGTGTACTGCAAAAGCAAGCATCAGAGAGACCTGTATATGGACAAAGGCAACTTGAGAGTTGGAATTGTTCAACCTGGAGAAGGGAAGCCTCTGGGGAGACCTTAAAGCACCTTCCAGTACTTACAGGGGGTTACAAAAGAGCTTGAGAGGGCATGTAGCGATAGAACAAGGGGGAATGGCTTTAAACTGAAAAGGGGTAGGTTCAGATTAGATATTGGGAGGAAATACTTCATTATGAGGGTAGTGAAGCACTAGAACACATTGCCTAAAGAAGCTGTGGGTGCCCCATCCCTGAAAGGCCAGGTTGGACAGGGCTTTGAGCAATCTGGTCTACTGGAAGATGTCCCTGCCCATGGCAGGAGGGTTGTAACCAGATGATCTTTAAGATTTCCCCTCCAATCCAAAACATTCTGCGATTCGTTTTGAAGTCAGTTTTGTATGCAGTCTCAAGCAGCACTTAACTGCTTTTTACCTTGGTGCAGGCAAGTATTTTTCAGATTACACATGCAGGGAGGGAGATACATACTTACTGTAGCCCTTTCCATTCTTATGTTTCGCATCTTGCGAACAAGAGTGAGATAGAAGCCAGAGCCAAAGCAGTTCTTTAGGAATACAGGAGAGCCTGAGCAGAAGAGTTTCCCTTGAGATATGATGGCTACTCTGTCTCCAAGGATGTCTGCCTCATCCATATGGTGGGTTGATAGGATGATCGTTCTGCCTATAAGGAGGAATGTTCAAGGCATGGACTCTCTCTGGAACTCGAAGTTGTGCTTAGTTTCTTGTCAGTTAATGCAGGGTTTTCGCTGCACCACAGGTTTGCCACAACCATAGGTATCTATTCAAAGAATCTTGTTTGCTTGCATTCATATCCCACTACTCATGACAGTTTACACAGCAGGCACAGGCAGCATCTTTGTAAAGTTTAAAAAACCCCACAAAAAATGAAACAATTTCTACTCTGAAACCTCTTACCTGAGCGATACTTCAGCAGAAGATCCCAGATAGATCTCCTGGAATAGGGATCAACTCCAGAAGTGGGCTCATCCAGGACTACTACTTTTGCTTCACCCACGAAAGCAATGGCAACAGACAGTTTCCTTTGCATTCCACCTACCAGAGGACAGACATATCCAGGAGTCTGATATGAGTTACATAAGTGGCAGGGATTTATTAACATTGCTTTTTTGGTGTGGGGGCAAATGGCTGCAAATAAAACAAAACTCATCTTCAGACAAATATTTCTACAAAGTTAAATCAATAGGATTTTTTCTTCTGAAGTTCATAACAGCTTGTTCAATTTTAAAAAATATATATATACTTTATCCATATACTGCATTTTCTGCTGCTTGCCAGAAGAAAAATCAGGAAGACATGAGGTTTTCATGTTCTTTTGTGAAAGCAGCCAACTTTTATAATTGCAATCAGGACAAAGTAGCATCAGAACACCTGGCTATTTATTCAAATCAACTTTTGAATCTGAAAGTGAGAGTTGTGCATTTGTACTTTAGAATGAAAGAAATTACTAATCCCAAATAATACAGTATTATAGAGCACTGATCCAAACAGTGGGGCAGCATGATACCATAGTATTTCATTTGCCTTGAAATAATAGCACATTGTATTTTTACCTCTATATTAACCAACCTCTTTAATATATATTTATTTTAAACTAATAGCTTTAAATATATTTGTAAGAAATGAAAGCTTTAGGGACAAGTTGTACCAGCTTTACTACTTGTACAGTCCCATTTACTCTTTGAGAATAAAGACCTCCCCAATGCACATTGATGTGTCAGAACATGGCCTCAAACATGTAACTCAAACAGTAATTGCGCAAAGGCCAGGTTGGATGGGACTGTGAGGAACCTGGTCTAGTGAAAGTTATCCCTGGCCATAACAGAGGGGCTGGAACTAGATGATCCTTAAGGTCCCTTCCAACCTAAACCATTGTGTGATCTTAGAATGTTCCTGTGGGCACCTGATAAGTTCTGAGCTTCTTCATTCCTTTTATGGATGAGGCCCATGTCTTCTAGCATTGTTTCCAGCTCTTCCTCAGCTTCATCCCTGGATCTGCCTTTCAATTGAGAATAAAACAAGATGTGCTCTGCTACAGTAAGGCTGTGAAATCAGACAGAAAGGCACAATTTCAATGAATAAGCTGGGTTCTTTTCCCAAGCAGCAATAAATTCACTCTAGCTTTATCTTGCTAAAGAAGAGAGGTTGCTATACCCTAGAAGATGATCTTCGGGATCAACATATTTCACTTGGATGTCATAGGCTCTTTCTCTACCTTTTCAAAGCAGAACCTGCTACTAAAGGAGCAGGTATAGCAGGCATCAAACCATCCATTTATGGGAATAAAATGGTAGCTAAACTGAGGAGCTGTATTAAGGAAGAGAGTCTGCTGTTTAGCTGAACACTAATGGCAGTGAAGCTGGAAATCACCAGAGAAGGCAGTAAGTGGTTGTGTGGTAGTGTAAAATGGGCATAAAAATTTCCTGCTACTGCACTGTCAGCTCAGACTTTTTTGCTTAAGGAGTCCTAAATTATAGTGTATGAACCCTGAGGATGAACTTCTGCTAACCCACACTGCAACAGAAAACACCAAGACCACTCTCATTCTCCTAAGAAACTACTATGTTTTCAGCAGAATTATGCAGGGGACTTCTACTGCAGAAGGACAACACTTATCCCCACATGAGTATAAAGAGATGAGAAACGCCTCTGAAATACATGTACTGCCAGCACAGTTAAGAGAAACAACACAGGCTTTGGGGATTTTCATACATGCAGACTGGGGTGCTTCCTCTTAAAGCTGGTATGGAATGATACTTACTGATTGAATAAGATGTTGTGCTGAGGGCACATGCCTAATCTGTGCCGAATGGAGTCCATGTGAGTCTGAATATCCAGGCCACCAATCAACACCGTTCCAGATGTGGGTGGGAAGAGGCCCGTCAGTATCGACCTGGGAAAATAAAATGAGGAAATTCCCACTGTCTTATCTTTCTGTGCTAGATTAGGAAGC
>JAOXXN010000120.1:19636980-19660488 GCA_026770055.1 Myrmophylax atrothorax
ATTATCATTGTCATCAACATCGTCATCATTATCATTGTCATCATCATCATCCTCATTATCATCATCATCATCAATCATTAATGCAATTACTAGAATTCCTTTTGATCAAAGTCCAAAATAAATATAAGAATACATAATCACATTAGGAGAATACTAATACAATACAAATGGAAATCAAGGACTGTTGCACGCAATGTGATTGGAGAACTGAGACTTGAATGTTAAAAGACAAGTGTGGTCCCTGCTGAGTATGTTTTAGTTTCAAAATAATTAACTCTGTCAAATAATTAATATTTGTTGACAAGACCAAGTTAAGTGCATGCAGCATTGCATATCTTGTAATTAGTTGGGATGATAAGATGAAATAATCAATTTGAGATGCCAAAGCTGATCACTTAAGGCAAGTGAAAAAACACAAGCAGCTTTCTTCCATAGATTTCATGCCCACTTATAATTAGCTTTGCCTGCTTCTGTGGTCTTTTTATATTTCAGCTCTGAGTAGCCAAGTTTCCTTGGTGTGAATGTTTTTGAACATTTATTTGAGAGCTTTCTGAGCAAATTTGGTTGAAGAAACATACTAAATGTCAATTACAAGCACATTATAACATTGAAAATCGTAGATCAAATTAAATCTCGGCAACCTAGATAAAACTAAAGAATATTTAAAATATTTAACCTTGAAATGCAAGTGCTATGAAAGAGCTGTTTGCAATAGATCTATATTTACAGGAAAAAAATCTTAACTCATTGCAAGCTGTTGAATATCAAAATTTAATGTAGCTCGGTTCAGACTGAATTTGGGGGGATAACATAAAAGTAACAGCAAAACCTCTCTCCTTTCAATTGATACCTATTTCTGTTCCTGTTAAATCAGTGAGAGCTACACTGCGGTTTAAAGCAGAGTTATTTTAATAATGAATCCTTCTAATAATATAATCCATTAGACCAGATATTAGGTATTATGGCAGCATGAGCTATAGAAAAATCATTACGGGGTAGAAAATTTGAGGGATAAATTATTCATTGTAAATTATTTGCTCTAACCAGCTTTTACTGCACTCTTATCAGATACTTAATAGTTCTAAAGCATAATGTTGGAGATCGAGTATAATCAATAAAATAAATTATTTACATATAAGATTCATAGGGAGGTTCCCTTACGCTCAAATTTGTCCAATCTCCAGTTATACAAGAGGGATAATATGAGGTATATTTATGTTAAACATTCTGGATTTTTATGATTGCTACCAAAGTTTCTACAAATGGCTTGGCTTGGAGGTTTTTTTAGCTTAAAGATAAGTCATAATCCATTTTGTAATTTGAAAATTTAGTGGAAATGTTTTCCTTTTTTTTTTTGTCCTGTCCCAAATGTATGCAAAATGTGGAAAGAAAAAAAAAAGCAATGTACTGCATACTCAGTACTACTACAATAATTCTTTTTTAATCTTTCAAAATGCTTTGCAGCTGAAATACCCAATGTCGGTTTTTATGAAGCACATTAAGAGCCAAAACATCAGGAATAAAAGCAGTGTGACAAACTTCATAACAGTGGTGCTCTCATAAGTTTGAGGAGAAAGACAGTCTACATGGAAGAAATAAAGTGGACTTGAGTAAGAAATAGTGTGAATGGACTTGGGTAGAGTAAGGTAGGCATGGGAAGAAGCAGACAATAAATGAGAGGTGTTACAGAGGTAAGGTGATAATGTGATACAAGAAGTCAGTACAAGAAAAGACCATGATATTTATATCAATATAGAAACTGGCTTATCTTCTGAGCTACTTGGAAAGTGTTAACCAAACCCAGGAATATGCAGCCAGCACCAAATTCTCAAATTGCTCAAACAGTTTGCTACAAAAGCTATGTTGACAGCTGGTTTTGATGGCTTACAGTCTATATTAAAGTGGTTGACTGATCTTCAGGTAATGTTTTTTAGGAAAATATCTTTGACATGTTATTATTTTGTTGTCTTTGTTTAAACAAGTCTCTAAAAGAGCATTAAATAAAAAAAATAATTAGTTGAGTAGAGACCATTATCATTGTCCTTGGGCATCATATGTCTGCTAGAGAAAAATCATAGGTCCACTAAGACTTTCTATTACCCCAAACTAAATTAAAATCTTACTTATTTTTACATCACTTTTTACAAAATGTTAAAGAGGGAACATGGGAGACTTTTTTTGTGTATATATAATGTATTTTAGAGAGAAAAGTTAGAGTAATGTTTCAGCTGTTCTCAATGATACACCGTATTGGACTACACTGCTTTTAACATATTTCTTAAACCACGTATCATATTTTTTGTATGGTATGTGGCACAGCAAAGGAACTACAGGCTTTGCAATTTCTCAGTAACAATGAAAATATTACTATGCTAATTTTTATTTAATTTCCGTGTCTCAGCATGCAACTGAAAAACAAACAGACTAATATTAAAATTATTTTTTATTAAAAGTGCCTAGTGAGGTTTCGACATGAATATTCACATAGATTTAATTATAAAGTAGATATCAGATGCTTTTGAAGATAGTCTAGGAAGGGAGATGTAGGGGTAAGAGCCTGAAGCAGCCATGCTACAGGGATTGGTGACAGAGCCAAGGCATATGTTCAGGAGACCAAAAATGCAAATTCTAATTTTTAGCAGCAGAGAATTCAATGAAGCTTTCCACTGTCCCAGAGAAGGTGCTAAATGTTGAACTATCAGTTAAAACACTGAGAAAGGTACTGCAATTGGATATTGTGTCCTTAACAGCCACAACAGAGGAAAATTACTGAAATAGTCTCTGCAGCCAAGACATGTTAATGCATTACTTGAGGCAGATTTAAACACACTATATGTGTCAAGCCACTCAGCCTTGAAAAATTTTAAAGATTTCTGCAGAACATTAGTCTACTTTTAAGCTTAAAGCATCAAATTGCAATTACATTTTAGATGCCTTTGGGTTGAGGTGATAGAGGAAGAAAAGTTTCACAGATAGCTTTGAATTTGTGTTTATGAAATGCTCAGGAGAGTCTATATATCTAGTTTATAAGAATCTTGCACATGGTTGCATTATTGTGGTGGAAAAAGGAGCTGAAACCATACCCAAACACAAGATTTAAGACTCTAGTGACATCATCATTAGATCCATATTCATATTTTCTGCAAGTTTTTGTTTATCAGATGCCTACATATTGTATGTACAGATGATGGAGATACTCACAATCCCATGCAGAAAATCCCATTTTCACATTGTGGACACAATGAACTCTAAGGTTTATCAAGGAAAGATGTCTTGTTGCACAAGGTAAGAAATACCAGATGTCTTGTTGCATATCCTCAGTGGTTTCTTCACTACCTTGTAACCTTAAAATTTGATATATGCACATGAGAGTCAGTGTGTGAAAAGACAGAATAGACTTTGTAGATAGACTAAAAAAACATTTAGCTGTTTTTTGCTGAATGGTAGAATATTACTTTGGGTTCCTGACTCAGGATGTACTCTACAGGCAGAGGAATAAAACCAAGGGTCTGCCAGGATGTGGCAGTTTGTAGGCTGTGTGCCTGCAGATGTGCTTTTATTTTAAAGGTGAAGTTCATTTATGACTAACACAAAAATTTAGTCAGGCTGAATAAATGCAGTAAAAGAAAGAAATGGAGAAACCAAAAGCACAATATGTCAGTGATTTACTGCATAACTTTGGCAAAGTTAGTGGTGAAGCTAGAGTCAGAATCAGAATTACTTTGTTGTCAGTACTAGCTTTTCTTCCTGTAAGTCAGTACAGACAGTATGGTCCTCTGGCATAAATCCTCAAGACATATATATGAGAGGGAGTGCATACAATAGAAAATGTGATTTCAGTTTGACTCCGATTATGAAATCCAAGTATTCTTAAGTACCTCTTGCCACTATGAAAGATCAAATAATTAGTTTGGTTGACCAATAAGGGACATAAAGTATAAATATACCCATTAATAGAAAATACTAAAAATATACAAAAATATAGAGATAATACAGAAAAACCAAGATATCACTAATTCTCAAAACAAATTCTTATATTTTCAATTAAACGGTATATTTTCTATTAAACTTCCTAGTGCTACAGCATTTTTGTGGTGTTTTGCATTATTTAATTCCATTCATGCAACAATCCACTGAGCTGGAATATCATCAGTGTTATTGCCAGTTTCTGAAGGAAGAAGACAAGGTGAAGATATTAAGTGACTTGCATAAGGTCTCTTATCAAGTCTGTACCAGAGCTAGGATTACAATTTGGAAGCTCTTGACTTCTTGTCCAGTATTCAACAGCCTAAACCATCACATTCCTCAAATCCAATTTCAAACTCTTATAAAATAATAGAGGGAACACATGAGAGTAAAATTCTAGTCAAAATAGTGCTATCAGAAGTTTTCTTGGAGACCTTGGCAGAATAAAAATTAGCTGAAGTAGTCTATCTGTGAGATTATTATAGCAATTCCACAAGTGGTAAGTATCAGATGTTACTTTCAAAATGAATGTCAAATTTGCCCAAATAATCTTCTTCCCTTAAGAATCATTTAAACAATTATATTTGTATCAGACTTGCTATGTTTAATGTTATGTGTCCCACAAAAAGCTTAGTACATCACAGAGAAGAATTGAGGAAAGAATTGTATTGTAGGGGAAACATTTGACCATGCCATTGATATCCTTATCAGACTTGCTTTTAAATTATGGTTTGAAATTCTAAAGCATTAAAACAATTCACTAATTAAAATTTCACAAAATGTTGTGCTTTGGGACTGTAAATTCCCTTAAGAACAGAGAAAACTGGTCAAGTCTATTAGGAAGGTTAGAAATATGCAAATGATAGTAGGACACTGTCTCACTTGCCAAGGCTCCTTTAATCTTCACAGTGGTATAATGCTAAAAAACATAGAGGGAGCAACACTGCCAAAGGAGAACAAGAAACTCCAGTGAACATGAGATTAGCTGGAAATGTCATATGACAGCAAATATAGCTGAAAGGTTTGGGTTTTTTTAGTCAATCCATAGCAGCACCAAGACACCAAATGGAGAGAGAGACAACAGTCCTGAAGCTTTTACTGTCACTACACCTAAAACTGAAGACTGAAAACAGATTTAGGTCACAGAAATGACAGAAAGTCAGAAATGCATTAAAAATTATTTTAAAAAAACCCCAAACAAACAAACAAACAAACAAAAACAAACACCAAAACAGCAGGAATGAGTGTTGAGAGAAGATTAAAATAGCTTGCTGCATATAGCATAAATTATGGCTTGGAGATGAGATAGCTGGCTCCAAATAGATCTGGTCAAAATACTGGAAATGAAGGAAAAAGTCACAAAATTTTGTTTACCTTTTGTTGAAAAAAAAACCCAAACAAAACCCCCCACACTTGTTCAGATGAAAAGTTTCCAATTTAATTTCCTGGACAGACATATCCAGTACATAGATCCCAACAAAGAAATGTTAAAGAAAAGCATCAAAGTTAACCTATTAGTTGTCTGCCTTGCATTAGTATCAGAAATGTCTGGATTGTACTCTCTCACATTTTATAAGATTAGGTATTACCTGTCAGATAATACCAAAGGCCCCATTCTGGAATCTGCTAAGCAACCTCAGTGTTCAGGTCTTTCAAGTATTCCCTCGAATGGCATACCTCTTTATAGAATTAGACAGTTAGATAATGTAGTATCTGTACTCCATTTCAAATTCCTTTTCACTTAGAATCCAATTAAGTCTTATCTTTTTTTCTTGTAGCATTTGGTTTTAATATTTTTCTCCTGAATTTGCTCTGTTAGACAACTATACTGGTACGTCCTATCACAATTAGTTTCTCATCCTAGCCAACAGTTATATCTTGATTTTACAACTTAGAAATAAAGTCTTGTATTTAACAGGTTTAAATATGATAGGGGAAAGGAACGCATATCTGAGTGCTCATGAAATATTATGCTAGGGAAATGTATTTCTTTACATGATTATGTAGGGTTATTTTCTATACCCTGAGAACAAATAGCATGTGAATGGGAAGGAAAATCTCTATTATTCTGTGCTGACAGGTTTCATTTCCTTCTGCCCATTTGGGTGGGAGAAGGTCCCAGCACTGTGAGCTAGTGCAGGGCAATAAGAACCTGCAACTTCTGTCCACCTGTACAGACTTCAGAACTTCTTTTTCCTCCACCTCCTTGCTGCTGCTTCTGGGACAGAGTGCACATTTCCCCCTTAGTCTTTCAAATGTTTAAACAACTAAGGCAAAAGAATGTATCCTTAATGTTTTTTTTCTCTATGTGTTATCATTAATCTCCAAATACATTTTTGTAACAACTACGTACATTTTATTCACCCTCCACAAAGAGACTGTTTTTCTCTTTGAGAAGAGTGACAATAGAAGATGAAACGAGATCTGCTAGATAAGCATTGATGCATATTGTCATTTATGTGACTCCAGAAGTCCCAGCTTGAAGGGAGCATTGTCCACATTGTAGACATTATATGTCAACTCTGAAAAGCAATTGAAAGGATGCTAAAAGCTAAACCATAAAAAAAAGGTGCATATTCTGTGAATTTAACTAACCATCTTATGAATAATTTTTTTCTTTATTTATGTGACTTAGATATAATCATTCATTAAAAATGAACTTAAAACATAGAGAGGAAAGGATTTGTCCCAAACAAAATACATTTTATCTTATAGCTGTCCATTCTCTGTCTTCCCTCCTTCCATTCCCCCCTGCCACTGTGAAATACCCAATAGTCATACTTCCAATGGATATGCAAAATTTTATAGGAGTTTTGTCGAGTACTGATTTAACTGAGATAAAATATTTTTTAATAAATGCTTATTAAAGGAATTAGCATGAATATTGAATTTTCTTCGTGAAGATAAATCTATGTTGCAGGACATTTCACCCCCCAGAAGGACATTTCCAATGTCTAAACATCTTAGATTTGTCCGCAACGCTTCAAAAATATTAATGTTGTCATTGTTGCTAAAAGGTAGCTGAAAAGAAGAGAAAATATATCCTTAATCTTTTTTTCCTCAATAAACATTCTGATAATTATTGATTCTTAAAGCTTAAAAACAATAGGTCATAGACAAGCGCAAATATTAAAGCAACAATTGAATGTTGATATTGGCAAATGTTGAGCTATTAACTAAGGTTGTATAACAGAGATAAATTGCTTGGAGAGGCTGAAAAGAGCAAAACCCCACATGTTTTGGGCTAGAGACTAACCAGATGCACAGTGATGCATTTTGTCTGTCTAAGGACCAATGCTGTGATGTTTGATATTTGCCAGAATACCCAGCTTCAGCTTAACCCCCCAAATATCCTAGCGACTAATTTCTTATAGTCTGTACTTTTTACTGTGGATCTCACTGTGGAAACAAGCATCACTGTTCAACTGTTTGTCTCTTAAGGTATTTTTCTTTCTTGGAAGTATTTGCTATTATCAAATGTGTACTCTGCATCTCAGTGTGCAAACACCTTAATGTAAATAGTAAAAATTAGGATTTGGAATTTAATGGCACTTAAAGAAAGCTGCCAATGATGGGAAAAATTTCCTATTTCAAAATCTTTCTCCAGAGAATTAATCATGCTATCACACAAATCTAATACAGAGTGTTGATTACTTCTTCACTCAGGTCTACACATGATTTCAAAATGAGTTTTATTTATTTGGGGAGAGGGGAGGGGAAATGAAAGTATTTTTAATTACAAACCCCTGAAGTATTCTGCTGGAAAAAGTCATAATGAAGCACATTCAGTTCTTTCAACATTTGGTGAGCTTGTCACAGACTCTTGAAATGTTTTGTTCACCGATTAATCCTATTTTGCCAAATAAAGTTCTTTATAAAGAAAATTAAACATTCCTAAAGTCCAGATTCCTGGGATGCTAGAGTTCTAGGACTAGAGGAACATTTTAATCAGGACACGGATCTTGCAAGCACGTAACCATTTTATCTAAAGAGGGCCTATGTTTCATACTCTTTTGCACACAGACCAAAAAATGTGATTGACTTAAAGACAGTTAGAGAAAACAAGAACACATGGAATGTGGTGGCTTGCAAATCTTCAGTGCTTTCATCCAGAAGATCCTCTCCTTCTTCACCTATGGGTGGTTTGGCCATGGGAAATGAATTCTGAGGGAGAGAATCTCTTCCTTCTCTCTAGACTTTCACTTGTTTGTGTCGTGCATTGCCGCTCTCCCAGGGCTTTATCTAATCCAGGATATATCTCTGTGCCTAAGGGCAGCATTTCCCTGTATGGAAAACGCCTGATGTCCTGTGTCAAGCCAGCTGCAGGGGTGGTAGGGAGACAAGGGAAGAGTGAAAAGAGAAGACTGCTCCTTGGGATACAGCAATAGAGCACTGCCCTGGATTTGCTTCTTCTAAAATAAGAGACTTACATGGTGGTTGTTTTTCCTGCTCCATTGTGACCAAGGAAGGCTGTGATCTGACCCTCATAAAAAGTAATATTCATCCCATCTACTGCTGGCTTGGGCCTGTTCGCAAAAATCTTCACCAGGTTCTGAATGCGTACTCCTGGAATCAATCCTGTTGGCTCAGGCTCAAAGAAGGTAGTTACTTGAAAGGCAAGATACCAAGAATGAAAAGAGAATTAAAAGCATCTGGTTTAACCCTAGTTCAATGATGACACATCAATAAGTGCAGAAGCAATTGCACTACAGCATCATGGTCCAGGGCTAGTTTCTCCAAGTCACACCAGTACCAAACTGAGGCCAGATTTCTACCTGCAGTGTAATTTACTTAGATTGACCTTCACATCAATGACAGGAAATGTGGAGCCCAGAATTGTAGTGGTATATAGAGAGATAATTCATTGCATCAAGTGAAGCTGAACATTATTTCTGTTCTCATTCTGTAGCAGGATGATTTTTGGGATTGTTTTCTGAAGATACTTAAATAGGCTGAGAAATTACATTACACAAGTAGCAGGTTGCTTTTCTGGCCAGGCTGAAATCTGCCGTTCAAATAATCTGTCCAGCTGTGCATTCTTTGACTGTGATGATTAATAAAACTCCCCCAAACACAAATAAAACCAACAAAAAAAAAATGCCTTCAATCCTGGTAGGTGAAATGTACCCCTTTGCCGAGGCCAGCTCAAGCTTTAGACAGTACCTAACAGGAGGACTATGTGAGATGGCTTTCTCTCAGGATTAAAAACCCATTATTGTAAATAGCACCATCAGGATGTTTTATTGCATCAGCTTCTAGACAAAACAAACTTCCTTTGAAGTAAATTAAGCCCCTGGGCAATGTGAATTATGGGAGCTGAGAAATTGAACCTAAAGACCCTGTCCACTTTTGTTTACACAGAATGCTTCAGGCTTTGTAGAGAGGCTTGTTTTGCAATTGTAGTTTACTTAAATTGTTCAGTGCCCAGTAGGCCTGTGGAGAGCAGCCAATGCCATCTGGGTGAAACCAGCTCCTCCTCCTTCAGTAACTTGTCTGACTGTCACTACAGACAATACTCAGGGAAAAGTCACAAATATGTTGGACACGAGGGAGCTGTGTAAACTACAAAGCAGCTGAAATAATCAACTTAGAATGAGTAGCTCTCTTTTAAATAAAATTATATTTATACATAACTTTTATTTTGCTTTGTGAATCTGTGCTTCCATTTACTTTACTGGGACAAATTCAAACATCTCTGCATTCACAGTTCAGATGGCTTCTGGCTAGATAGATGCACACATTGGCAATTGAGGCACCTTCCTTGGTTTTATGTGTCTCATGAGCTCAATTCATATTTGCCTGCAAGGCTCACTGACAAGTTCTGAGGCAAATTCTCTGATGATCTCCCCCATCACCTGAAGGATGCTGGCAGAGGGTGAGCTCCCTTTTTTTTGTGTTTCATATTTCTCCTTTCTGATCCTAAATCCTCAGTGCAATTTTGGGCCATTCAGGTCTTTCCTTAGAGATGCCATCATTTGTGGGGTGTGGATAGGGGGTTGGTGAAAGGTCTAATCAAAATGTATTAAGGAATTAGGACAGATTTCTAGCATCTGCCCGGCTCTGCTAACCTGTGCTAGTATTGGATCACACTGCAGTTAAGCCACTAGAACTGCTCTCCATTTCCAATCTTGTTATCCTTACATGAAGCATAAGCCCTTATATGAAACCATGTTGGAAACTGTGTCATTGAACTGTACTAGGTCTGGTTTTGGCTTCTCCACATGCTCTCCAGTTCCTGTGTGGGTGGCTGAAAGGGAAGACAGGCTTTTTTTTGTGCAGTGACAGGCAAAACCCCCTTCCTCTGTGGCCATGGAGCAGCTGAAACATGGGAACTGATGAGTACAGCACCACAAAGATAAGGCAGTACTAGGAGAAGATTGGGTAAAATAACCTTTGACCTCTGCCTGTCTTTTTTCTTTTGAAGTCCTGTCCTGTTTCCATTCACCCTGAATGCATGTTTTCAGTGCCTACGTGAGGAGCTCTGATGACCCCACTTTTATCTCTAGCTTTTCCAGAGTGTCAGAATGGGCTCAGAGGTGCCTGTAGCAGTTACTTGTGCTACAGAACCCACATGCATTCCTCTGAGCATCACATACAGAAAACTCCTCTGGCTCCCCACAAAAGAAGACGTTGGGACTTGAAAACAAGGCTGGTCATTCAGGAATTCTTAGGTGGTGGCTAGTGTCAGCATCAGAAAAGACTGCAGACAGACACACAGAGCACTTCAGATAAATCCCTTTGAAAACAGCCTTTCCCTACAGATGCAAGACACACTAAAGATAGACAAAAAAAAGAAGGAGGGGTGGGGCTGGGAGTA
Organism: Myrmophylax atrothorax; assembly: GCA_026770055.1. Lineage (NCBI taxonomy): Eukaryota > Metazoa > Chordata > Aves > Passeriformes > Thamnophilidae > Myrmophylax > Myrmophylax atrothorax. The sequence goes on from JAOXXN010000120.1 coordinate 19,647,764, forward strand.
AAGAACATTCCTGTCAGCATAAGTATTTTAATTGAAGTCATGGCTCTGTTTAATTCTAAGAAGTCAATGTATCTGTCTCTGAGGTTTCCTTCAGCAGGAACACGAACTTGCCAAAGAAACAGCCTGCATCTGCACAACAAAAAACAAGTTATGGAGCTCTTCTGGATGGCAGCTGTCTTGTGTAGTGGCTAAAATATTCTAAGGGATTATGAATGTACAGGAATCAGTAAGAGTCACTGTGTCTCTTGTGCTTAGCTCTGGCAGTTAGTTGCATGCATCTGAGCCTACCCTACTAGGCTCTTGTACTTTGGCTCTAATCATTCCTGTCTAGTTTGTAATGAAGTACAATGAGTATAGTATCTCAAAAGTACTCAGGTTGCTCTCTCTCCTTACTATTAATTTCATCTTTGTCCTGGACATCTGTCTTAGGCTTCCCCTGCTCGACGGGTTCTTTTTCTCGTTTGTGTTTACATTGTTTGTTTTTACCATCCTTCTTCCCCTGGTTGTCATTCTTTTCTTCTGTTTTTTCAGGTTCTTCAGATTTATTTGTTCTGCTTTCATTTTTTTCCCCTTCCATGGTCTTCTGATCCACACAACCTTCTGAATCTGGACTTTTTTCTATATAAACCAAACGTAACAAAGATTTAATTAATCAAAATTTAATATCCTCTTATCTCTAGAGGTATTCTGAGGAAAAGGAGATAGTCCTAAGCCTTGAGCTTTCCAAGAGCATTAACCATCAAGTGTTTTACTCAGGTTAGGAACACAGCATCCCAAACCATCTAGCTTAAAATATGCTTCACAGTGTCAAGATCAGATATTTAAGGAAGACGACTGACAATTTTGCAGTTATAGATTCAGAATAAGATTCTGACTAGTATTAGGTACATATTTTACATTTTGTTCATGCAGCGCTAGACCAAATTCTTCACCACATGAAGATTCACAGATTATTCTGAGCTGGAAGGGACCCACAAGGATCACCAAGTCCAACTCTTAAGCGAATGAGAAAGGCCATACAAACATTTCCCAGACTTACAGGGAGTGAGAGGAAGAAAAACAAAATTAAAAGGTTAAATGAAAAGCAAACTGCTAAACTGCTACTTAGATTAAGAGCAGCATGCTGGAATGAGTGAGTTGGTGTTAACTTCTATACAAGAATTTCTGGCTTTCCAGTCTGGTCTTAGACCTTGCCGCCACGAAGAACAGTCACGTAAAATCACTGATTGGCTCAGGCTTGAAGCGGGAGGAACAGCGATGTTAGAAGCAGGAGCCCCTGAATGAACTGTTTACATAACCCAAATTCAAGGTGGCAATCTAGAGTAAACTAGAACAATTGTAAGTTACCAGATGGTCTGGGATTTATTTTTGTCATGAAATTTCATCGTAACTTTCTGCTATAACAAATTTTAGCCCACAAAATAGTATAAAATTACCTAGTGCACAAATAGCCACATAAACAAGTTCATCCCATCACCTAAAATGACAAATGGGGGGATACAGAAGTGCATCGATAGAATTTTAGAAGTACCAAGTTAATGTACCAATTTATCTTCATTTTCAACAGTGAATTTACATTACCTGACATTTCCTTATCCAGTTTTCCGCCCAATAAATTAAACAGTTACAATAAATTAAGAAAACGCTCAGTATTCTCCCTGAAGGAAAAATAAGAGTTGAGAAACGTTCTACAGTTGTTCAAGTAAGCTGAGCTACTGAAGAGTCTTAGTCTTCAAATAGGTAAGCATTACAGTCTCCTACAAAGGAATTTATCAAAGAAGACCTTTCCAATTGTCCCTGCTTGAGAAAACTCAGGGCAATCTTTTGTAGAAAAGAGGATGCAATAACTATCAGCACAATCAGGCTAGCTGAGATAATAATAGAATAATTCAGATCAGAAGTGATTTCCAAATATTTCCAGTTCAACCCTCAAAAAACAAGGCCAATTCAGATCATGGCAACTGTTTCAAAAAACGTAGATTTCACAACCATCCTGAGCAAACTGTTCCAGTGCTCTAACTACCTTCAAAATTAATAATTTTTTTCTTATAATGAATCAGAATTCATTTTTCCAGTTTACAATCATTGTCTCCCATGCTTCCACTAGACACATCTGAGCAGTCTAGATCTATCTTTAGGCTGAGCAGACCCAGACCTCTCAGCATCTTGTATGTTATATGCTACAGCTCCCAATCAGCTGCGTGGCTCTTTACTGAGCTTATGAGTGGCATAAATGATGATCTTGCTTAGAAATCAGAAGTAAAAAAAGACTTAAATTAGTGTCAAACTAGATAGAAAAGAACCAGGATTAGAAATATGGGGAACCTCAGTGTAAATAAGATCAACATTTCACAAATGTTGTGTTAAACAACACCTAGAATATCTCAAAAGGTGTTGATTAGAGAGTGGGAGTCTGATGCTGCTTGTTAACCCACACTTTAAAGGCTCTCAGATGGAAGAGGGACTCACCTCTACTAACTCTCATAACAGCAGGCCACGCCAAGTTCAAAGGCACCTGCTGAGATTCCCAGTGTACGGCTGTCTCACCTTTGCAGCAGCTCAGGTAATGGAAATGTTACATGGTCTCCTTTAAGCAGATCAACGAAGTTATTTCTAACATCAAAGTTTTAAAAGAACTCACCATCAGCAGTTGCTGTTTTCTCATCTTGTGTGTTTCTAGAGCCAAGCCAGTAAGATTCCTGTACAGGGAAATACCAAGGCTGTGGTAGCCCATAGTCCCCTAAACCAAAAATAAGTAAGTAAAGTGCTCTTTATAACCCCATTCCTCAGTAGGCACGAATACAACTAAGCAAAATCTGAGTATAATTATAAACACTTGCAGTCCTATTGTTCCATATCAGAAAGTCAAATTCTCCACCAAGTACCTGACAGAACAGATCTTGTTTACAGATACTTTTTTAATTTTGGGCAGTAGAAAAATATTAAGAAAATATGTGATGTGGTTCTCCTTACCTTGTGATAAGCAGCATGTGATTTAATTACAGAATGAAGCTACTCCCTGAATCCTTACAAACCAGGGGGCAGCTGACTGTTTAAGATGGAATCATAGCCTCACTCAGGGATTTTCTTTTAAGGTCCACATAACACTTGAGGGTTGACATGGTTGAAAAGTTTTTTATATTTACACTTATTACCCTGGGGCCAAATTCACAACTGGCAATGAGAAAAGTCACACTGACTGTTATTTCAGCACACAGCCTTTCAGAAAAAGTGACAACAGAGTAATCCTCTTCTTAAGCAAAAATGGGCTTTTTTGATCATAGGTTAATTCAGTTTGGGTAAGAGAAAGTACGATAACATTACTAATTCTTGTCAGGCCAGAGCAGAGTTACAGCAAGTCAGCACTGCTTTCCTGGATCGTATTGATTTACTGAATGCAGGAATTTGAGTTGCTATATTTAAAACTGGCATCCTTGTGAAACCAGATGTTATTGGCCTTGTGCTACTTATTCAAAATAAGCAAAGGGAGTCTGGGATACTCACTGAAAGATGGCCAGTTTTTCTTAATTGAAAACTACTGTTTACAAAAGTGTCTGCTCATTTCTGAATTAACAAAAATTACCTGTATTTCAGGCAACCACTTATACTCCTATTAATGTACACAAATGCTCTGTCTTCATCCACAGTTTGCCTTGCACTTGCTATGGACTGGGCTATGCCCCTCTGAAACTGGTGGCTAAAATGACAGCTTCTTATTCAGGATGAATGCAAAACCCAAGTGAAATTTGTTATGGAGCAGATTGCTCAAATAGCCAAGGGACCATTGTGCCTATGGGTGCTTAGCTGCAGAACCAACTTGAGCAGGAGCAGAGCCATGTGGTTCTAGGATTATCTGGGGAACTCATACAGTAACCTCAGAGACTACAGCATTGACTTGGTAGGTCTGAATGTGTGTGACAGAGAAATGCTGTGAGAAATTTTACAGAAACAGAGGAGCACAAAGCCAATGAGACACTCAGAGCAAATATTGGGAGGAAGTGAAACTACTAACAGAAGCCCTGAAAGGTGTTACTTTTGTGTAAAGTGCTGACAGAAAAAAACCCAATTTGTATATATGAATGAAGAAACTCCTGTTGTTTAATTCCTGCTGTGTTCATGGAAATAGTACATTGTCCACTCTTCTTTAAACAAAATGAGTGGCCGAAAAGAAAAAGAAAAAAATGGCCATCTGCCAAGAACACATTCTGGAACTGCAGTTCACATGCAGGAGTAATAAATTAATGAGAAGAAGTTCAGTTGCTTGTTCAGCATAAGAGTTTGCATTTATTATATTGTAACCATATTCAGTATGAAGCAAGATAACCATTTAAGCTAGAACAGACCATTTGCTCACAAAGAGAGTTCCAGAATTTTGTAATTGATAACCAAGAAAATCCTTTTGTGAACTCTCACTAGAACTATGATTCTCATTTAGAAATAAAACAAATCCAGACATGAACTTTCACAACTGTTTGGAACAAAGTATGTGCCTTAGGAATTAGTACCAACCTTTAAGAAACAGTTTGCCTAATGTGGCCATAATATATATGTGAACTAGAACTGTTACTCCTCTATTTTTAAAAATTTGAAGATATTTCATTTAAAGTGGTTGAAACTTCTCAAAAGAAAACATGTACACAATTTGGATTTTAACAGATGATATTTTTCTATATTTATTTTCTATTTAAATTATGAAACTGGACCAGAAATTGCATGCTTCTTTTTACTAGTTCCTCCTTTTTCATTCTTTTCAGGAATAAAACAGGAGAAAGAAAAAAGAAAGAGAGAAAAGTGGAAGCCCTTAATAAACCAGTGGTGCTAGAGTGGGTAAGATTCATGGTCTACAATGCCAAACACTCTGTTTTTACAGTGAAATATTCAGAGACCAATTAGACTAACACAGTTCACAAGAACTATCACTACTTCATATGGATAAGAAATTGACATACCTGGAAAAACGTTATCAAGATACCAAGAAAGTATTCCATAGAGAAATGCATCAAAGAGCATCATGTTAATGGAAAAAAGAAAACTATATTCATCTCCTTCCAAGGGACTGGTTCTGATGTTCCCCCATTGTAGGCCAAGACCTTGTTCTTCGTAGCGTGACAAGTATTCTGTACCAAAACCAAAAGCTACTTGAGAAAGCAAACTCTGGAATAAAGGAAAAATTATGTTAAACTCAGACAGGGGGATACTTTGTAAAAAAAAAAGACAACCTTTAGGGACATGGGAAAAAATTACAAAAGTTGTTTCACTTTTATATTGGCCCATAATGTTTAATTCTCTGAATGGCAACAACTCTCAGCAGGTTTTAGTCATAAGAAACTGAATTGAACCTTGACTGTACTTTCTTTACCTGGCAACCCTCACAGATCAGAGCTTTTTCATTAATATCTCTGTTCAGAAAATACTATAGATGTACCTAGAAGTTTGCAGTGTACACCCCTGCCTATTTTGAACAAAAAAATATTTTATGAGTGTATGGGGCAGGGCCACTACAAGTAACAAGACAGAAAGTACACTAGATGCACAGGATAAGGAAAACCACAACCATCCCTTCCCCATCATGTCTGCTAGCTGGTTCTCACACAACAAACTAATAAACCAGAGAGTTTCTAAACATCCTCTTCAATACTCCATTGCAAAAACAGAGGAAGAAGAGGATGTAGTTCAGCCAGAAATGCCAGACCTCAGGAAAATGAGGGATTCCAATGGCAGCTCTCAGTGAGGCATTATCATAGTGTGCTCAGTGAAGAATCTGGTTTTCAGCAGAACATTCGTTGTCCTTAAAATTTAAAATTCTGTGTCTGACCCCTACATGTGCACAACCTGCCCTTGTCATCCCTTAAACGAACCTCTGAACAACAAAGGTAAGACAAAAGTTCAGGAACAGACAGAAATATTCATGGCTTCTGGCCAGCAAATATCCTTCCTTACATGGATGCCTCCTCCTTCCCTTTAAGGTGAAGAAAGAGTTGTTTTTATGCTTAAACCGTGTGCTGGCCTCAACCTTTCCTCCTAAATCAGAGTCTGTCAGGGGCCAACCTTATTGATTTCCAGACTTAATGACAGGATCAAGTTTTGCACTTTATTGCCATAATTGGAAGAACTAAAGAAAGACACAAAATGGTAGAACTCTGCATCTGTAGAGTACATCTGTTAAGAAAGCTGATTCCTAGCCATATTTACACTTAGTTACAGCTTTTAAAGTGTTCCATTTTCTTTTTCTCTATAGATTTCCTAGTGGAAAGGGAGAAGAGTGTTCTTCTTTTACCTGTGTTGCTAGAATGCTCAGTAAAGATGGGGAGACTGGTCTCAAACACTTGCTCCCCTTTCTGATTCACTGGGCAACATAAAATCAGTCTGAATGATTTTGTAAGATCACAGTTCCATTTAAAAAAACAGCAAGAATTTTCCAGCTCCCCTGACTTGTTAAGTATCTTACCTAAAATGGAAGAGAACCAACAAGGACACACTGCATGGAGAATGCCTACAAATTCTTAGATGAAAGGTATTTCTCAGAGCCTTGGCACTTGGGTTCAAATCCCAGCTCTACGGTCAAGTAAAGAAGGTCCTCTTATCCTTAGATATTATGGTGTTAATTAGGTTATAGTACATGAGAAAGATAACTCTCTCCATTTTGTGAGTTGCCTTCATATTTATTAAACACACCAGAAGTTAAATTTGCTTTGACTTCTCAGGAGGTGTTCAAAACAATTTAAACAGTATGATAATTTACTAGCATTCAAAAAGTAAAGTAAAATGTTACTGAATTTTCTAAAAGCCATGAAGATATCTCTTGCACTAGGCCAGCTAAAGGCTTACACACTTGCAGTCCTTAATGATTTGAAAGTGATTTAGAGGTGTCCCTCTCTGAGTCAAAAAAGCAGAGAGGAAGAGATGTGCAACACTTTGTAATTCATACATGCACTGTGAGAAGGGGAGCAAAGACACCAGAGAGCCCGTGAAAGGCTTACTGCCAGGATCTTCAGATTCACAGTCACGCGGTCTTGCCAGACAAAGCAGATGATGTGGGGCAGGTACAAGGTGAAGTAGATGACTCCACTGCAGGCAGCTGCCAGATTTGCTTTGGAGAAGAAGGTGCTGAACAAGAAACACTGCATTATGGTGGCTGTGGTGAATGTCAGTAGAAATAGAAAGAAGAGAACTGGATTGCTATAATGTAGTACTTGTCCACGCTGTAAGCAAAAGGAAAACAAATAGAAATACTGCAGCTTTCTGAACTGGCAGAAAAGGTCATAATTACCATCAACATGTAACAGCAATGAGTAATCAGCCAGTCTTTCATACCTAATATGACTTCTAACTCTCCCAGGTTGTAATTTCAACAACTGAGGTCATTACAGTCATGAATTCTACATCTAACTTTATCCCTGCTCCTGGATTGTGACTTCAAGTCAGTCCTTATCAAAATGCTACAGATTTATATAATCAAATATAGCAGCAAGCCCTTAATGTTTGGTTTGGAGGTAACTGAGGTAAGAGATAGTCCCTAGAGACAACATCCGAACTATCCTGAGAAATTACAAAAATTACAGTAATTCTGAGCCACCAAAGCAAAAGCTGCATTGTTTTTTTAGGTTTTCCTGAAAGTTCTGATCTTGCAGTTTCTTTTTCCATGGAAACAGTGGCACAATTTCTAAGCAGGCAAGTACTTGATATTATACATATACCATATATAGTGAATTACAAGATGAAAATTCTTCAAATTATTATCTCTTTGATTTAAAAGAACAATTATTATTTACACAAGATGTGCATCTGCCTACAGAAAATACAACATACAGAGAAATCAGGTTGATGTGTTGTGCTGTGAGGGATCTGACAAGAAGTCTCTACTAGTGAATTTATCCTTCAGTCTCTGCCAAGTGCTGACAATGTTATGGGGTCTGATTAGAAGAATGGGCCGGCTACGTGCTGTGATCTGAACAGGCCACCACCATTCACATCTCCCTATCAATGGCTACTATTCTTCCCCAACAGCAAACTGATATCAGCAGCGCAAACACAACGGTGAGTTTGAGAGTAGCAATCCTTACCATAATCAGTGCTGTGAGGAGGAATGTGCTCACAGCCATCATGAGAAAGCTGTCTAGGAACCAAGTGCACCAAATCACCCCATTAGTTATACCCCTATTCTTCATAGCCTCTTTCAGACGCATTTCCTTCTCCAGTACGATACTCTTCACAGTCATGGACACTGAATATATCCAAGCCAGCACCATGAAGATGGGGAAGGCGCGGTTAAGGGTGATCATGAAGCTACCAAATCAAGAAGGAAGAAATAAATTAAATTTAGGTAAAACAGAGAAATATTGAGATGAAAAGCAAAAGGAGTGGGGAAGAATGCATTCATTAAATATGGAACTGGAAATTCTCAGTCTAAACATCAATAATGTGTCACTAGTGAACTTCTCAAACATCCCAAAATATTAATGAACAGGATTGCTGCATTCCCATGAGCTAGATAAATGTTATTTCTAGTCACTATTATTTTACTATTATCTAGAAAGAATATTTCAAGACATATGCCAATGTTAACAATTTAGGAGTGTTGCTTTCTATTTATGTTTCTAAGATTCACTGGCAAAAGAATTAAACAAATTAACCATTAAAAGCATCAGATGCTGCCAGCAAGGCTGCTGAAATTCATAAAAAACATGACTCAGGGTATTGAATCTAGCTGAGATGGAGTTAATTTTCCCCATACCAGCCCTCACAGTGCTGAGCTTTGCACTGGTAGCTAGAAAGGTGTTGATAACACACCAGTGTTTTGGCTACTGCTGAGCAGTGGTGGCACAGCATCAGCACTGTCTCTCCAACATTCCCACTTCACCAGTAGGCTGGGGGTGGGCAAAATTCTGGGAGAGGACACAACTAGTACAGCAGACCCAAACTGACCTAAGAGATACTCCATATTCTGTACAATGGCTGCTCAGATATAAAAACTAAGAAAAAGGAGGAGAAAGTGAGGGGCATTCGATATTTACAATGTTAGTCTTCTGAAGCCTCTTTTTCCAGAAGCAGCTGGACATTGCTTGCTGATGGGAAGTAGAGAATAAATCTTGGGAGGGTTTTTTTTTGGTTTTACTTTAGTGAAGAGCCTTATCTTGACCTATGAGTTGTTTTCCATCTTTATTTCTTTCCTCATCTTCCTAAGGAAGGGAGTGATAGAGCAGCTCGATGGGCACCTGGCGTCCAATCAAGGTCAGCTCACCACAGTCCTTGGCACCCAACACGAGGTGAGACAGCAGCAGTTTTACAGAAGCTTGCTATAGTTATAGTGGTTATTAAGTAGCAAGGTCCTGTGCAGGACACAGAGTTTGTCTGCTGCAGTGCTTATCTCTTTATTTTGCTGAGTCTGGGAACACGTTAAAAATACTGTCTCTGTGCTTTGCCCTGGCATTGATGGCCTTGCCATGCCAGGGGAGTTATCCTGTGAAGAAGATGAGGGAATGCATGTCCCTCTCCCTAGCTGGCATTGATGTGGATGGTTTTATCACTCAGGCTCCCAGGGTCCTTTCTCATCCTTGTGTGAGCTGTTTAATACCGCTAATTGACACTACCAGCGTATCAACAGGTTTGTGGAATCCAGTGTTGTCCTGGTGTATGAGAAAGCAGATTTTGGCTGAGGAGATACTGCCATGGCCCCGCGTGGGCAGGGCATTGAGCAGCTGCTGCCCACATGACAGGGCATGTGGAGGGACTTGGGCAGGTTCATAGCACAGTTATCATCCCCTATACCCTGGGAATTTACACCTGAACAGGTAATCAACCCTGGCAAACCGACATGTCCCCTGAGAGGAGGGTGTCTGGCCTACCCCAATGGAAACCAGCAACTTCTCATCCTGTACTGGAGCCTGGCCTATGCCCATCGAGCCTCAGTTGAGCACCCTGACTCACACTTGAGGCCAGAACCTGAACTGCATTTGACACCATGGCTGAGATAGGACCCAAACAGCAACTACAGTAATTGCCCAGTAGTGAAAAAGAAAAGGTGGACAAGGAGAACAGGTCCATATAATTGATTAGAAAGGGAGGAAGAAGAGGAGAGAGAGGAGAAAAGAGGGTCTGATCTAGAAGATAGCCCTTAAGAAAGAAATTGAAGAAAGGATTGAGAGAATATAAACAGGCAAAAGAAATTACCTGCTGAGATTTTGGGGTGAAAAAGCTGAAAACATTTTCTATGAATTTGGCATTGCAATTTTTCAATGAATTTACCCTGAAAATAAAATGGAGTTGATTCTTTAAAGGCCAAAAGCTCGGAGCTGCTGAAAACAAGGAGCCTTCAGTTTCCTAAATCAGAGCCCCACAGAACTACACTTTTGCCATGTGCTATCATAACTACTTCATTGTCAAAACAAAGGGTAAATCTTCACTTTTTCACCAAAGACATTCCAGAAGAGCAATCTGGCTCTTGCATATACACTTTAGGTCTAGGATTAATTCTGGTGCTTGAGGGTCTTAAAACATCCAGCAATCCAGGTATTCAACAAAATTAAGACAAACTGCTTTTACTCACACATCATCCACAAAACATGGATATGGCATTTGCTGCAGATAAACTCCCAATGGCACTTCAGTGCTGGTCTGGGTCTTTATAATCCCATGCTCAATCATGTCTTGGAGATATGCAAAACCTCCCCAGATATAACGTAAATCATCCACAGGATCAGCTCTTGGACCAGGATCCCAGTACCTCAAAAGAAAATGCATATGGAAATTATTTGGGTAAACAGTGACTTTAGGGGAGGGTCATGGGGGAAATAAATAAATCAATTAATGAATAAAGTAATTTATCTTAGATATTGAAACTGTAGGGGCAGTGCCTGGAGTTGTCTTTTCTAGGCAAGAACTGCGAAGCAACCATCACTCACCTGTCTTTGATTTTGTTTGTTTTCTCCACTGCATCGATGTCCATCCGGATCTTGTATGTCACATGTGGTGGGAGATTGCTGGTTGTTGGTTCTAGGTCTGGGAAAACCACACCAGCCCAGAATTTATTTTCCTCTAGTAGATAAAGGGCTTGATGAGTCAGTTGAGTTTCATCAAGATAACCTTCAAATTTATCCAAGGTTAAGCACTACAAATAATTACAGAGAGAAATATTTCATGGGAATAAACTAGTAAGAGCTATACATTAAAGCAAACATCAGTCGTTGAAAAGGAAGGTAGGCTCATCTGAAGTAGTTGCTCTTTTCAGCTTTAAATGTTTATGCTGAAACTATTAAAAGTTGACTCTACTTACCTCCTGAAACTCTCCTCAAAAAGACAAATTAAAAACATGCAGCATTATCAATATAAGCTCAGAGCATAATTCTTCCTAAAAAGAACTGTACCTCTCAGATTTGACATTGCTGTGGTCAGTGTGAGTGGAAGGAATAATTTTGAAAGTAGCTTATTTCTGATATTTAAGGATTACTTCCTTCAAGCTCAAGACATTTCCACCCTGAGAAATAAGAAATCAAGAAATGGTGGCCACAAAAGCAGCAGCTGCTGTTGCATTCTAAGTATGACAGGGTAAATTTTGACATACCTGTACAAAATGTGTAGCCAGTACTAAGTTCTACATTAGCTAGTTAGATAGAATTGAAGAATTTTTTAAAATATATTTAAGCCACTGAAATCATCTGGGCATGGAAACATGAATTCTGCCACTTGGACTACGCTAAGAAGGTCCCCTCAAAAAGGCAAATATCTGGCTTAGAAAGGCTAAATCTACTGCACCAATGAGGTCCTGGTACCAGAAACTGTTTCGGCTGTCCTTGTCCAGAAAACAAAATTAACTCAGCTATAAAATAAATCTAGCCACAAGAACTTTTTAGCAGTCCATTTCAATCAAAACATTATCCTTTTCCATTCTGGGACATTTTTTTCTGCCTAGGAAGTGGCACTAGGGAGATGAAGGATGACTGATCCATAAGAAAAGCATGCTGACCACGGACTTCAGCTGAAAAACATTTTGTCAAGTGAAGCACTGGGAAAGTCAAAGCATGTATTAAAATCTTAATGTTTATTAGGTGTTTAGACATGTATTCCTATGTAATACCAGACAATTAGTTGATTTATCTTACTGGTAATACTGTGTCCCTGTTGAATTCTGTCATGTGATTAACACGCTGGCTTAAGTTAACAAGCTTCAGCTACCTCAGTAATTAAATGTCTTCTCTCCTAGTCTCTGACATTGCTACAAAATGTATTTTTACCACTACATATACAAGGAAAAATCATCGAAATCTAAGCTCTTTATGTTCCTCCATTTAGCTCCTGCTTAAAAGGCATGCTAAGACAAAGCTTTTGAACACCATAAACTCTAGCATTGGTTGCCTGTAAAATTAAGACTTACCGTTGTATATTTAGGATCTGCCCTTCAGAACTGGAAAGACATTATGAGAGAGCAGAAGAGTTTAACCCTGATGGACTGGAAAGATACTTTGTGAATTACCTTGCTTCATAAAATTCCAACAAACTAACTTGTTTGATCTTATCTTTGCAACCATCTCTTCCAAGTCAATAACCAAAAATCACACCACATCAAAGGCAGTTTGTTATTTAACCTTAAAAACTCCTTTACTTAACCTTTACCTGTGATAAATTATGCTCTGCTGCCTTTAAAACTTGAATTATCACAATTTAATGGGATCTACATGAAAATTTATTTTTTAACTCACAACAAAACAGGGTTTAAACTCATAACCTTA
>JAOXXN010000120.1:19660801-19681501 GCA_026770055.1 Myrmophylax atrothorax
TATTCTGCAATTCCTTTCACACTTCTGAACAGGACAGTTATGTCAGCAAAATTTTAAATACAGATTAACTGAGCTCAGTGTATGGAGGATCATTTCGTATTTCTTTACTAGGAAAAATTATTTTCAAGGTACTTGTTGCAGCTGCAGCAGAACTCGTGTATTTCTGCAGGAGAATCTGTGGGAATGATACTGGCAAAGTACTGACAGGCAACTGATCTAGTCTAGATTTTCACTGCAAAATAGACAGTGTCTGGACTGGGCTGAGGAGCAGTGTCAGCTCTTATCTAGGGGTCCAGTCAAGGAAGTTGCAAGTGTTTGAAACAGAAAACAAAAATATTTGTAGGTCTTCTGCATGAGTAGAGTGAATCAAAAGCTTGTATAAGAACATAGGCTAAGACACCAGTGTTGCAATAATTCACACAATTTAAAAGTGCAAAGAGATTTTATATTATAATCTATGAGCCAAAGCTCTCTTCACACAAATTGCATTCAAAACAAAGGCTGCATGCTCTATCTAGGCATTTTTTTTCCCCACAGTGAATTTGAACTTAGTTTGTACCTTCATAAACCTCACTATAACAAAATCTATTCGACAACCACTTGGGGAAATTTATTTCAAATCTTCTCCAAGTAATTATTTAACAATTTAAAATGGTCCAATGAAGATGGGAAAACCAAAACACTAAGGTTTGGAAGATAAAACCAGAAAATAATGAACATAAAGAGGTGACTAGGTAGCTCTCACAAACAGTTTAGCTGTTCTGTGCCCTCAGGTAATCAAAAGGAAGAACAGGAAATTCTTGGGGTGGTGAGGGTGAGCAGCCACTGCATAATTTGCAGGATTCTCAGCTGCACCACAGCTTGCAGCAGAGATTTGGAGTATCAAAGGATAGTTGCTGGCAGCACACCTCTCCTCATTGCAAGGATAAGGAGTAGGCTGTCCCTGAAAAGGAGCTACTGTGTCTGGAACAGTAGGAAAACATTCTCAGATGCCAACAACTCAGTGTAAACAGCAGACTTTAAAGAATATGCGCAATAAAATTTTGGTCAGGTGCTTAAAAACCTGAAGGGTGACTTACCAAAGAACTACTAGTTTCTGTGGTCCTGGCCTTGCTGAAATTAGCGGCCTGTTGATTATTAGTATTTACAAAAAAACCATTTCCTTGAGGTTTGGCATTCCCTTTCTGCCTCTCAGCATTGAAGTGTGTTCAGATGTTCAACCAACATTCTGAATACAGCATTTAAAGATCATCAAGTTGAAGTTTTTTCATAATAGTAAGCATTCATGTTCTTATACCACTGCATTATTTTAAACACATGCTTTTAACAATGACATTAAATTTGAAACAAATTAAGACGTCTTATGATTTGAACCTTATGATGTTACCACAGACCCCAGTACTGCCTAACCATCTTTAAGATATCTTCCAGAAGTATTTTCAGAGAGGGTGGGGCTGAACTTACCTCCAAATACTGACTGAGCAAACGCAGAACTTGGTCTGCAGCACTGAAGATGTTCCGCCAGTCAAAGTCTGCCATTCCCTTCTCTCGGCTCCTTGGAGATCCATTGTGGAGAAAGTTGATTATGTGCTCAGCAGTTAAGCCTTCAGCACCCAGTTGGCTGTTCAAGAAGTCTCTCACTGTAGGGTGCTTCAGAGAGTCCTGAGGAAACACACCAGGACAGCTTCACTACAATGGCTGTCTTTCCATGCCCTGGCCCTGTTTAACTAGAAAGGTTTCCATTTCCATAGCTCTTTTGAGACAGGAACAAGCATGAAAGGGTATGCTAAGGAATTAATTCTAACAATGGGTAATTGCATAACTGCATGTGAGATTTGAAGAATGGATGAAAAGAAATTTACCCTTGACTATTTGTTACATTGCTTCCTTATAACCAAGAGAAAAATATTATAAATGTCTAATTCAATAAAGAAAAATGAGGAAAATTGAACATTTTTTCTGGCATGAACTGCTTCATAAAATTTAACTATGGACAGTAATTGCAGCTGATCGAAGTCACATCTGAGAGATGCAGAAATAAGCAATTTCCCAAAGCAGTTAACTGTTGGCCCAGCAAAAGTATGGTCCTATATTGCCTTCTTTGCCTGTACAGAATCAAAGCAAATCAAGTTGTCTGTTCTTGAGGGACATTCTTTGGAGAGGCAGGGAAGAAGCAGTTGCTGCCTTTATTAAGAAGGCATTAATCAGATTCTTGACCACCCAGATCCGAGGTTTTGTCGCAGAGATGCTGTAATGCATCTATCGCTTGCGTTCAAACCAGGCCCAGTAAACAAGGCAACAGCCTTGAAGGCCACAGATTCCTTGCTGCAAAGGCTGTGCTTCCAGCCAAACCTTTATAATTAATTATCTTCTCCATTAGTAAAAACAAAGGATGGTGAAAAGCTTTTCTTACTGAGGATCCCCACTAAGTTATAACATACACGGATCATATTCATTTGCAGGCTGTTTTGAAAGAAGTACCACAGCTGAGGTCCTATTTCTTCCCAAGCTTTGGTCAACAGTCTGAGGCGTTCAAGTTCCTCAAAAGTGGAGTTTGCCTGATGAAAAAAAACAGCAGAAAAGAGTGTTAGAAGTCGAAGGAGATAAACAAGGAGAATTTATGACCCATCCAAGATTCTTTGACAGAAACCCATAATTTAAATATGCTGTAGTTTTTACCTTCAAAACTAAATTAACATTGATAAAATTCTGTAATGGAAAAATGTAATGGAAAAAACAAGTGCACCTTAAGCCTAGTTAACCTCAATTCCTTTAAATACTCAAATTTCAGGTAGAACTATTTATTCCTCTCTTTTTCCACTGGACTATTTCTCTCCATTAAGAACTAAAAAGAAAGATGATGTGGGTAGATGAACGAATAGGAGGCAATTGGAGAAGACAGATACTTTCATAGTTAAGATTTGAAATGTTGAGCTGCTGTAAATCTGATGTTCTCCTGTGTAAACATGAGCAGCAGTTCTGTGCCTTGTATAGATGCTGAGAGTAAGTGAATTGCTGGTTATGAGGTGGCCAAAACCCAGGTCATATGAGACCTTGACTTAACTGCTCAGATTAATTTCACCCAACTTCAAACCTTTTGCTGAATAGTCCTGGTTCCATCATATTTTCATGAAGTGAAAATTATTTATTATTTCAACAAATATAATATTAAATCATCATGTTGCAATTGGTTTGCTGTCTCTCAGTGTTAGGTCTCAATGAGCTTATCCAAGCCTCACAGCTGCCCCATTTAAATATTTACTGGCACAGAGCTCTTCATGTTCCTACCTCTGTAAAACAAATGTAAATATTACTATTTTCACTAGTGTAAATGTGGAATCACACCAACAAAAGGCTGCCTGAGTGAGCAGAAAAAAGCATGTACAAGGACCAAGATGGAATGAATCAGTGCAGATCTGTCTCCTGTTTTTTAAATAAAGATTAACTGTGCTTCCTCTGATTAGAATCAGAACAAATAGAGTTCTGAGAAGAAAATCTGATTAGGCTGAGATAGTTAGATCGCTATTTTTCAAAAGATGCAATTTTTCAGAAATATACATTTTTTAATTTCAGAACTTCTTACATTTTTTAGGATTTGCCGTACAGAAGGTGAATCAGGAGCAAAGAGAATTTTTCCCATCAGCAGGGGCTTCACAGCACTCCAGGCTATTTTGGTTAAAGGGTTTGATTCCAAGTTCTGGATCAATGCATTACAAAAGGGTGCTAAAGACAAAAAGAGAGACAGCCTTTATATAACCCTACCCAAATCCTCCCATACGTAACATCCTAAAGGGCTTTTTATTGGCAATATGTACAGTTTAAAGCATTTTGAATCTGAGTGGGTTAAAGCACATTCTGAAATACAGAAGTACAACATCTGAATGGTTAGAAAAAACTATTACACAGATATTGGAGTTGTAAAGTACACACTATGGAAATTGGAAGAACAAACATAAATAACCATTTGAAAGTTGCTGTTAATTATACGGTATTTCAAATGGGAGGAAACTAGACAGCTCAAAACTTACTGAGCAATTTTGAGCTTTAATTGCTTTACTCCTAATGACCTAGCTCTGTTGTATTGTAGTTGATACTGATACAAAGTGGATACAGCAGGCTTGGATGTTCAACTCTGAAACAGTTCAGAACTGGATCCTACAATAACTTACAACTAAACATTTTAATGTAAATATTTTTATCTTACTTCTGCACTATGAAGTAATTAGTTTACTTGGATAGCATGCAATTATTTCATTCCCTGGCTGAAGAAATGGAGTACTGGGACTTTTACAGGTCTTTTGAAGGTTCATACATAAGTAGAGCCAAGTATCAACACAGTGAAAGGTAGGAGTCTCTATAAGCAAAGTGTTCTGTACTTCATAAATATGCAACCATGTCTATCACAGCAGAAGGGACACAGAAATACACTGTCAGCTATAACAGGGATGATAGGGCACAAAAAATTACTGGTGAGCTCACTGTAGAGAAAAACTAAATAGCAAACAGACAAGGACCTAATAAAAAGATAAAATAGCCAAAGGGAGAAAAGATACAATTGGTTTCTCTTTGCATTGTCTCCTACTACAATAGATAGAAGTGAGGAAATCAAAGCAACAGGAAGCAGTAAATTGAAATATTTTCTATGTAAAATGTAATCATGCTGTAGGACATTACTGGTACAAAATATATGTACTTTTATGCAGTAAGAGAACAGCCACCATGTATCAAATGGAGTATTATTTAAAAGGAGAGATTACTAAACTCCTGTGTTTCAGGTCATCAAACAAGTTAAGAGAAAAAATAGAATTTAGAAAAAATATTTTGGAGAAAAGTAATTCCAGAATACAGCACTGTCTTTTCCTGAATCTTCTGCAGAGGCATCTTGTTCTTACTGTTATCGATAGCATATAAGATACAACAGAGGGACTGTCTTAATTTTGATGATGACTGTGTTTCTGCCTCCACATTAAAAGCAAATGTATATTTCTGCCAGTTGTCAATTCCTGGGATTCCCTTTTTCCAGCAGCTATGGAGTACTTACGAAGTAAAATCATTTCAACTGCCTCTAATTTCCTGAACTAACTTCTTAAAAATGTTACTTTATAAAAGGAACAGTGGTATTCTAACATAAGTTGCACCTGTCTACAATCTCTTCATGGTTTGGTGGAAAAACTTACTGGTTGTATTATCATAAACATAACTGGATTTCTTCCTTGTTGAGTCAATCCCCAGGAAAGCTTTGTAGTTGTTATCTTCATACCAGTTGAACGAAAGCACTCTGGATCCACCTCCTTCTGGGTAGCCACAGAAAAGATCCGACAGGGAACTCACCACATGGCCTAAGGATTCTGGCCTTCCATCTTGTACAAACGGTTGTAGGACCACCAAAAAGTCCTGAATACTTTGCTTCCTGGCTAGCTGCAGTAAGACAAGAGTTTGTTAATTGCAAACCTCAAAGCAGGTAAGTATCTTGTGAGGTCTCACTTGTGACCGGATGGTAAAGCACAAATACAGTCAGAACCTCATCATTTTATCTCCTCTGTCCTGGCCACTGGCACCATTTTCAGTTCTTGTTCTTTCATATCTTTTCAGAAGAAAAGAAGACACTTCATAAATGCCAGTGCTTACATCTACATGTATTCTGCAATAATAGAATAATTAATTTTTAAGGAATCAGCTCTTCCAAATAACTCTCTTTTTCTTCTGGTAAAGCAGGGAACTGGAACATAAAAAGAGCCAAGGAAAACAAGGACTATGTGCTACACAGAAAAGCAATCTATTAGACCACTTACCTTTTGCACTGCCTGGGAGACATTAGACAGCACCCTCCCCCAGGCTCTCAGGTCAGCACCTGGTGAGTTTCTGTCCAACACAGTGGGAAGCTGTGAACACGCAAGATATACACAGGAGTTTTGTATAGTTTCTCCATGACAACAGCTATTACAGTGAAAAGAAAATCCAAATGGCATCTCTTTGGCTCAAATACTTTATTTGGAACAGTGTCTTATTAGTCTGTCTTGTTAGGCTGCAAATCCAGTATTCATGTGCAGACTCACACAGTGGGCTGCGGTGTAAGTATTCTTTCTAGTACAAGATCAAAATAATCACAGGCCACCAAAAATACAGCTTGGGATTGTTCCACACATCTAAACCCATCACGCCAAAAGGTGCAAAAATGGAGGAGGAATGCAGGAACTGGGATTTCTGAGAAGCTGCTTTGCACAGAGGCTACTCTTCCAGTGAGATCTACCAACTCTTGGTAACTTTCAAATTTAGCACAGGTTGTGATACAGAAGCTCCCATTTGCCACGGAGGTAAATAACTTGTAGGACTTTAAGCTTTGCTGATTTTGGAGACAGTCTGGTCCTCACAGTCTGTCAGACTTGACAGAAACCATTGCTTTCCCAGGCTCCTGCAGACTGACCAAACTGCCTTTCCAGTAGAAGTTAACAATTTAGGTATGGCTTAAAAGAAACAGGTGACACCACAGTGTGCTTGTCACATACCACTTTGTTTGCATCACTGCATTCTTCTTTGTCAGCTGTCTAAAGAATCACATATGCACTTGGAGCTAGCACTCTTGAGGCTTTCTCAGGCATATATTCCTTCTGCTATTGCAAAAGAATAGAAAGCTGGACATGTAGATAACTAGACTGTAATGAGACAAGCCCCTAAAAAACCTTCCCCAAAGCTGCTTAGCTATACACCCTGCTGATTGCCTGCCATTCCCTTTAGTCAGTAGGTGGTTAAGAAAGCAGGAGACAGCTACACTGTGTACATACTTGGCAGACAGTCACAGAGACATAAGCTGGTATGGAAAGCTTATGTTAGCATGTTCTGATCTGTCACTTGCAGTTCAAGAAGGAGCTGTACACACACAGTGCATCAAAATACACTTTTTTTGTCCCCTAAGGGCAACCAGCCTCTGGAAAGATTATACAGGGCTCTCGTAGCACTTGCCTTTACCTGATCTTTTTGAAACTGTGAGGAACAGGTACTGTAAACAACCTGTAAAATAGCTGGGAAATGTAATGTGCATATTCACATGAAGGTATTAAATGCTGAAGATCTACGTTAAATGTACTGTAGCATTAATTCTATGCTACTTCTGCAAGCATCTGATTTATGAAATATAAGAGTATATTTTAAGAAATGGAAAACAGTTTCAGAAGCTGACCAAAGATTTTTGTCAGGACTGGTAAAATCACATGGTAACAATGACTGAGTACTATAATCAGTGCTATAGTAATCAATGATTTGCTGGTGTGTCAATTAAAGCTTCTGGTATCCTATGTTCCCAGTTTTGAGCAACTCAGCTGAAAAAAATCCATGTTAAATTAATGATGATGCTACACTGCTGCAGCAGAAAAGTCCAATCAATAATTCCTAGGTTCATAATCCTGCCTGGTTCTATACAGCAAACTGACAACGTGATTGTTTCATGACACTAAATGACAAGGTGAAAAACTAGCAAACTAAATTAATTTTTGAAAAAGGAAAAGCATGGTCATCCCATATCCATATCCTTACATTTGCAGGGGTAAATAAACAAAGACCACTTGGAAAATTGGTGACATATTACTAAAAAATTCTTGAGGGGCAATGAAATATCAGACAAAAGAAATGACAACATAAGGCAGGATGATTGTGTTAATACTTACCAGCTGAAATAACTTAAAGAAATCAACATTTGCATACAAGGCATCTTCTACTCTCTGTAGCCTTTCCTGGGACAAGGCACACATGGCCTTGTGTACAGAAGGGAGACCTCTGCGGCTGCTGAAGATAATAAAGCGGTCCAGGAGCTCCTCACTGCAAGCAATGTCCTTCAGAGTCAAGCTAGGGACCCCATAGGCAAACTGCAACCAAAACCAATGTTTCATTTACTGTTGTGAAACCTTCATACTGCCCAGGAACAATTAAAACTTATCAAAATTGGCAACCTTGATACCAGTATCTGCTAATATTTTAATGAACGTCAGAAAAATGTGGTCAGCTGAAGCATCAACTCTTGAATCACCTTCACTTGATGCTATACTAGATCACCTTGCCTTCAGTCGCATATTTCCTCTTCTCATTAGTGATTCTTCCTCTCGTTTCAAAAGTTTTTGTGAATCATCCTCCCTTCCTCTCTCTCATCTAAGTACACTTGAAGCCAAGCCACCCATCCTTGTGGCTAAGGAGGGATAGCTACAGCCTGCTTAAAATTATTGTCCCAAGACTGACCAATGGCACTACATCACTGTACCTTTTATGTTTAGTTTTGGTTATATTTTTGCTGTCAATTGCTTAAAAAAAAATAAAAGGGCCAATTCCACTGAATCTCAAGCTTGATTTCTCTCAGCATTTTATTTCATAGTGATGACTATTCCACTGCAATGCTTTCCCACAGCCCATTCATTATTCATTGCCACTGTGCACAGGCATACAGCCAGGATTTACAAAGCCATTTTACATTAAAGTACACCCATCTACTGATTACTACTTCTAATATAAACATGAAACAGAAAAGGCCCCAATTTTTATCTTTAGTGTTCAACCACTGGGAACAGATTAGTTCATAGTTAAACCAATGTAAATGCAGAATAACTCCACAGAAATCAGATTTACTTGGGATTTACGTTGTTGTTATAGAATACTCTTGGTAATCTATGATTAAGTCCTACTTACTTTATAATGGACAGAATAGATGGCAATAAAATAAAAAATAGCACTGGAAATTGCTCATAAGCTAATGTTCCCATCCTCTATCCATCTCCTTTCACAGTACAATTTGTAAGGAAAAAAAGCTCAGAACACGGTGATGACTGTAAATGCTTACTGTGCTTGAGAGAAACACAGACCTTCAGATAAACAAGAACTATGCACTGACACAGTACCAATAGGCTAAATGAATTTAATAAGCTGCATAGAAAAAGAAATTGTCAAAATCTACCCAGAATAAAATTTTCTTTAGAAAAATAATATGCTGAGCATTCCAATCTCTAAGACATAAACACCTCACACCTATACCAGGTCAGACACAGGTGCATATTTGTTTCTTATTTAAGCAAATTAAGAAGTTCCCCTAAAAGATTCTAAACATTAATAAAATTTTGTATCTGCAAACCTCCTCCAGTGAGCAGCTGCGACTTGTTTGGTGGTGCCTCTAAAGCGAATATTTAAACACATGGAGGAATGAGAAAAAACTTAATTGCTTTGTTTTGGAGAGTAGATTCAAGGTTGAGGAGCTATGCACTAAGTGCTTTATCTGTCAGAAGCTATCAACAAAAGCGCAAGTGTGGCTGTGGAAAGCCAGCATCCAGAATACAAAAGGCAGTTGCAGAGAGGTCTAGTACAACAATGTGTTTTTTCTGCTATGGCTGTCCTGAGTTCCAGCCTATGGAGCTGCAGCTGGGAAATAAAAAAGGCATCTGAATTACATACAGACTGTGTATTGGAATTATGCAAAAAAGGGATGTGAATTTCTAGCTAAAGGAACTGAGAGGCACTATCATCACTACACCTGTACTCATGTAAAGGCATTGTTAACATGAGATAGAGTGTGGAGAGAGACAGAATGCAAAAGAAGGAATGCTAAGGAGAGATACAGCTCATCTTGTTGAAAACCTCCAAATCCAAACACCCCCACCCTACTTCAGACTGGAACACTTGAATTAGAAATAACTGAGCTTATGTCACTGAGAGAATTTGCTTATTTGTTTGGTCATTTATGTCCTGGGCATGTGTGATAAGAAGAGCATTTTTTAGCCATATATGCCTGATCTGGCATGATCCTCATCATGCAGCGTGAACTGCAAAGAAGCTGGGCTGCACAGGGACGAAGCCTGGGAACTTTGCTTTGACTTGTGAAATCAGGAAACAGTGACATTAACATAAACACAGAAAAAAACCCCAACAACAAAAAGAGAGAGGTTATTTACAAACTCTAGCTGCATTTCAAGAATGTTCATGAACAGATGGGGTTAGAAAAACATTAAACCTCCACCCTTCCAATTTTTCCGGTAGGGTGGGCTGCTGCCAATCTTTCCTGAACTTCTTATTGTGTTTTAACATCAGTCTCTTATCCTTATCTTAGAATGACTCAAAAAAGCAGGCCTTTAGAGGGAAACTTCAATAGTTTTTTTTTTTTTTAATCAATGTGTCACTGTTTGGCCAAAGCTGGCAAGATGAAGCCCAAATTATTTTTTCAGCTAGTTGGCTGTTTGATCAGGTTTAGCTTTTAGCTCTGTGTGTCATTTCCTGACTCCCAGGCGGCTCAGACCTAGATCTGCAGCCAGCTGTTGGCAACAGTCAGGCTTTTGTAAACAAGTTGCTTTCGGTTCATCAGCTCTGTGCCATCAGAGAGAGGGGGAAAGGGTATACAGCAATATCCAAGCAAACAGAGGGCAGAGAAGCACGAAGAACTAGAGATGAACTACCACTGTTGAGGATGAAGCCAACCATAGATCTAGGATCTAGTCATTGCTCTGCAACTTCTACCTCAACCATACTAAGTCTAGCCCAAGAAACTTGCTTATCAAAAAGGTCTACAGATATGAAGCAATTTATCTCCCACATGAAATGAAGTGTTCAATTCCTATTGAAAATAATTCTCTTGCCATCTCTTGAAAATTCTGAGATTAGTTTTTCTGCATCAGTTTCTCCTGGAGGAAGTATTCACAGCAATTTCTTTCCTCATAGTTGTAAATCAGCTCTAGCTGATCTTGTATCCCTGTGATTACTGCTAAAAAGAAAACTGTATGGAGGGCAGCAAAAGTCATGTTTAATAGCAGCTGTCCTTCAGCTTCCTCTCTAAGAAGTGTTCAGATATCTTTAATTTCCAGCATAGAGAGAGCTATATCTCTTTCTGCTTTAGCACAGAAAACACAGCAAAAAGACACCAGCAAGTTTCAATGATATTTTCAGTGGTGGTGTTGAAAACTTCAGTCCTGCACACACCAGCAAGCAGAGGTTTCAACAGCAGATGAAGGAATGCCACTAGGGAGCTAGTAGAAACTAACACCGAAGCACCCAGTCCTCCTGACACAGCAGATCTGCCACAAAGAGGAGGTTAGGGACTAAAACGGAAAGAGAAGCCCAGTAAGATATCTGTATATAGTCTTCTTGTCACAATCAGTAAGGAAATAAATTTTCACCATCTCAGCTGATATGGAGGTGTGAAAATAAGGAGTGCGTATCAATGACAGTGGCTTTGGTATGATCATGTGGTATTGCTTCATGATAAAGTGAGGAGAGGGCTGAGCTTCCCTGGTACTAATCAAGAATGCAGAAGATAAGTAATCTGATTACTGGCTACACGAGCTGGAACCTGTGATGCTAAAAAGGAAGTGCATGCAAGTGCATGAATGCCCTCCCTCTTTCTGGCCACACACAGTTCCAGCATTTGTATTTTTCGTGGCAGTGAAAAAAAGGAATTGTGTCTTTCAGCCTCAGTTATTCACTTGCTTCCACCCACACAATAACACAGTGCAGAAACTGTTCCAGAATTCCGATTCAGCAACATTCATTCATTAATACAGCATTCCTCACACAGCTCCCAGCCACCAGTATATGCAGAGGCAGAGACAGCCTGCACTTGGTCAAACAGTCCCCTGCTTAGCTGCTTCAGGAGAGATTTGACCTGCAGTTTTCACTCTGAATTTTCTGAGCAGATCTATTATTCAATCAGAATCTAAGAAAGTGCATCTGCTTCTCTACTCCCACTTATTCATGATGTGAGACAATGCCAAAAAGCCACCATATTACTCTGCTGACACTGGGGCAAAGAATAATAAATTAAGAGCCTCCAATAATTCTCTCTTGTTATTCCTCAGGACTACTGTTGCAGAAGGATGCTTTATGCTTTTGAATCAAGTCTTCAGTCATAGGGATGGATGCATTGCTTGGTAGTAGCTTTTCTTGATGCTCATTATTTGGAAGCAACAACAGCATTGAATAAATACCTATATTTAATGCATATTCACAATGCTTTTTTAAAGACAAAACAAACAATCTCTTCTTCTAGATTTACAAAAAACAAAGAGAGAAGTTGCACAAACAACCCATAAGACATTAGGTGGCCCAAGGTCCTCACTGAGGCTACTTTGCACACACAACTCAAGAGAGTCTTTCCTCACAGAAAACAGCTTGGTAACTGTGAAACTCTACCCACCTGTTCAGGGCGCACTTGAGCATTAATAAGCTGGTAAACAACAAAATCTGTGAGGCCAACATTTTCCAGCAAGAAGGAAGTGAGGGTCTCCCCATCTTTCAAAATGTCTAGAATTCGTATTCCTCTTCCTGGATGAAGAAAGGAATGCACAGATCAGTGAGATACCAAACAAAGGAAGCTACAGAACAACTCACACCCTGGCTTAAACCTGCAAAAAGAATGTACTGTGGCTCATATACTTAGTAGTGACTAACAGGGTCTAAAATTATTTTTGCCATTCAAAACCATTTTAATCCTTTGTTGGGGAACGATAATCAGAAAATGCTGAGTGTTCTGCCTCTGCATATCTGATCTCTCAAAGATGTTTCAGACTAGAGCTACAGTGATGGATGCACTGAAAGCAGCTCTGACTGCATTTGAAAGTGTCTGCCTTTTTTTTAATTTAATGTTTTATTTTAAATGTTCAGATTCAAGTACACTACTGTTATTAGTGTCCTTTCTTCTAGGCCTTGTGTAAATAACTTTAGCCAACCCTTTACATTTACACTAATTTATCCCAATTAATTTTAGCTAGTTAATCTTATTCTCTAGCATTACAGAAGTGACCACTGGAGAATCTTCCACAACACAAAACTCAGTTTCCTTGGAGAAGCATAAATTGTAGTTTATGCTTCTTATTATACTAGATTAACAACTACTAAATTAAAAACTGGCAAATCTTCAGGCAAATCAACATTAAATTAAACACATAAAAGAGGCCACCAAACTTCCCAAAACCTGTCTATAACAATATTAAAAATACTGCTGCTTTAAAAGTCAAACAGTGCCAATCTTTTTTAAACTGTCTCTCTTACAAATCATACCAATGAGAATTCTGCCTCAGTATGGTCCAAGACAAAGCTTGGGAAGTTAATATTGCTCATGTCCATTGAATACTACAGTCTTTTTTAAGGGTAGTTCATATGGCATCAAGAAACTCTGGTAAAGAATGCTTGAAAAGCACTAGTTCTCCTAGTCTTTAGAATAGGCAATACAAACTGCCAGGAGCAGCACGTATCCCACTGGCAAGGGGAACACAGCTTTAGGTATCTCCACATAAACATGCACAAATGTGCTGCTGGGGAACTCCATCCTGTGAGTTAGGCAGAGGCAGCACAGTTTGCCAACTAACTTCCACAATCCCATCTACAATAAGCATATTCTGGCCTAGGGCTGAAGGAGCTGAGCAGGACTTCTTCAATTGTTCTTCTATGTATTTATTCAAGCAGTAAACACTGAAAACAATAGTAGGTGTCTGCCCCTCACATTCTCACTCATGTCTTTCCTGGCACCCAGGCATCATGGAGGAAAAAGCACATTATAAGAACACATCTCATCAAACGGTTCAGTGCAGGGGGAGAATGGGACAAGGAAGGACTCAAGAGTTAGATATGGTTTAAGGAATCAGAAGAAGGAGCAATCTCAACTCTGACATTTGTTAAATGGCAAAGGACTTGAGAATGGGACATATCAATTCTCAAAGCCAGTCCATTTTTATGCCTTTAGTTTTAGGAATATCTTTTCAAATTCTGTGCTTAAATTTCAAATATTAAATAAAAATTTATTATTATATCATTTCCTATTTTCCTCCAGGACTGTGTTTTGAGTTTGGAAGATTGTTTTAAATAAAAATTAATGCAGTCAATTTGCTATTTGCAGTCTTTTTATATGAAGTGTTCAATGCCTTCTTTACCAAAACAAGGGGAAAGTGTTTCCTTCTTCACTGCTCCAAACCTGTTTTAGGTACCACTTGTAACAATGTACCTCTAAGCACTTCTCTGGGTTATGCTCCTAGTGTGTGTTCAGGGATGTTCCCAGCGTTCCATTCCTCTGCATCTTCCAGTGACACTTTCTTACTGCTTCTGCCTCTACTGTAATAATTAATAATGAAGTCTCTTTAGCCACATGTTTTACTTTGGGTGGTGAGATATCCATGCTTTTGTATTTTGAGTTTTGTCTACTCTTATTTAAGGAAGATGGGTGTAGAATGGAGTTGACCGCCCCTCTCCTCTCTCTTAAATGCCGAGTGTTACAGCACTGAACAGGTTTTAACTTACCCTAACAGTAAGCAGAGTAACAGCTACATGTGAAATACATTTTAATGCTGCCGGTCTACAGAGTAACTACTATCCAGTTCTCAGAAGGAAAAATTATATAGTCTAAAGGATATAGACAAAACAATTACCTGCAATTCTTTCAGGATTAGTTCTCATTGTTTCCATAAACTGAGTCATAATGATCAGTTCTTCCCAGATTCTGCCAAGGTCGCGGATTTCAGGGGCTTCCAGTAAGAGCTCCTGAGCATCTTTATATACCCTTGCAAGGCTGAAAAAAAGAAATAGTGAACAAACAATAATTTCAGATTGATGACTCTTGAGAAACCTTCATGTTAAAAAAAAAAAGGCAAAGTTGACTTTCTCTGTGTTAAGGATGAGGAAAAAATAAATTATTTTTTTCTGAGTCTCAGGTAGTGTGAGATTCAGTTAGATTTGGAAGTCCACAGAAGCTTCAAGAGGGCTACTGGTGTTGCAGAAGTTTGGCCTTTCCTACATTAGCCATGCTGATTTTGTTGGGGAGACAGGACCTTCCCCAGACTGCACACATCTCACAGTTATGGTGCCAGTCTGCTCTGGTTCTGGCCCAGGCTCAGCTCCAGCATTTGAATGGGGCACCCTGGGCATGTGCAGCCCTGCTTAGCCAGGTAAGGCACATAGAATCATTCAGAAACAGAATCCTCCTCCCTCTCTAACATCAGTCCCCTCCAGTGTAAGGGTGGTGTTTAGGTCACTTCAGAACATTTCTTCTAGGAGTGGCAGGAAAACACAAGTGACAAATGGTCACAGGCAGCTGTTCACCCACTGTTTCTGGGTTAGAACATGCAGATGCCATCAAGTCGTGTGCTTATGAACAAGTATAGAAAATTCTTATTATCAGGGGAGGCCATTATATTTCTTTAACAGTATTATGTTTTTCCATACATGGAATTGTATATATCAACCCTCATGACTTATTTTAGCTTACAGGAAACAGCAAATGGGAAGGATCAAATTCTTTCATAAAACACAATGTATTTATTTCCGCTGTAATGCACTGAATTTACTCTGACTCACAAAGCGCCAGTTTGCATTGTAAGTAACCTAGAAAAGCCAAAATGTATAGGACAGAATGCTCTAGCTTCACTGTGTGATCGGCTATACCCCACAAAAACTGTTCAGCTGAATATTTTCAACCATGTTTGCTAGGAAAAAAAGGCCAAGTGGTAAGTTAACTCCAAGCTACAGACTTTCACATGACTGGTGCTTCAAAGGCCTTGACATAGCTAGCTCATGAATTTTAACCACTGGATGCTCCAAAGTGGATTTGCAAAGGAAGACTTGGAGCATTTTTTGTATTTTTTCTAATAGGTTTTCACTCTAAGGGTCCTTGTCTGCTATGCTGTCCTTCGTGACTCAGCTATAAC
This sequence comes from Myrmophylax atrothorax, assembly GCA_026770055.1. Lineage (NCBI taxonomy): Eukaryota > Metazoa > Chordata > Aves > Passeriformes > Thamnophilidae > Myrmophylax > Myrmophylax atrothorax. The sequence goes on from JAOXXN010000120.1 coordinate 19,676,455, forward strand.
AAACAATGCAATAAAACACTCCCACAGCTCTTTCTAAATAAGTCAGGAAACCTCCCATCCTTCTATTTTGCTGACAAGCTTAGTACTGAAGGTTACTGTGCTGATTAAAGTGTCACAAGGATACAGCCAAAACAGGTGCCACATAAGAAGTGGCAGTGAAGGTTTTTCTTTTCTGCTACTTCATTAGAGCTCTCTTTCAGAAGGGACAACTCAAGTGATGAGAAAAGAAGGCTTAGGGTTTTCATGCTTTTACATCAAAAAGATCTGTCCCAAGACATTCAGCAAGCAAAGGATGAATTTCCTTAAAGGAACATGTGTTTCCTAGAGACTAATACAAGTGAAGTCTTCCTCCAAAAGGCCCAAACCTCTCATCATAAGCTCTGTTTCAACTTCACTGACCATTGTTAGCATGACATCTATATACTAGAACTGAAAATGTTTGCGTTCCACTGTTTGCACGCTGGTGTCTTACTAAATGCTCACCTTTCCCTTTTCATTCACACCACAGAACTATTCTTTAAAATATTCCTGGGTGCACTAAGGGACCTTTCTAAGCAGGCTGAGGATACTCCATCCTTTAATTCACGCCCACTCAACAGGTGCCAAGAGCAGGCTACCAGCATTGCCCAGCAGGCCTGTATTGCTGCAACCCAGTCTCACACATACAACTCTGCTTACATGGAATTTTTGTAGTTGGACACTACTCCTGGACCCTCTCCATGGGTTGGGCTGCGGAAACATGGATTGTTCATGTTACAGAAGATGCCATGTAACCATGGCAATGTTCCTGCTGATGGCATTGCCTTGTTTGGGAAGTGACCTAAAGTATGGAAACACAAAATATAAATTGTTAGGTGTCTTTTCTAATGCAGCCTATGGGAATCTATATCGCATGATGAGTTGGCTCACTACAGAAGGAATGTGATAGGAATCCTATAGGTTTATCTTTTACCCAGGAAAAAGAAGTCATCAGTATAACCAATAAGGCTATTTTCAACAGAAAGAAGTTCTGAACTCATATGTTATGGGTAGGTGTTAATAGGTAGTGAGGTAGTACTTCTTTAGTCACAGAATTACAGAAATTCAAAACTTGATAGCATCCCTGGACTTCATGTATGTCTGACCAGAAAGCACCTCATGGGAAAACTAGAGCTTTTTTTTCCCTCCTCATTGGTAATTCTTACAACATATGGCTCTAAATAGCTAAGCTACTTGCACTAAAGTCTGTTCTTTTGCCACGGGAAAACAATAGTCCCCAAGCAGGTCCCAGTATCTCTGTCTGAGAATTTCTAGCTGCTACCTAGAACAAGTCAGATCATTATAACATCTTAAACTTTCTTACATTCATGTTGGCGATACAGTGGATTAGCTTTCCTCAGCCAGACAAGGGCAAGAAATAATGACAGAGGCCATACAAGCTCCACTAGAAAACGAAGCTGGAAAAAAAAAGAACGAAACAATTTAAAAATAAATGTTAGAAATAAACCACCATAAAGTCACTAAGCAACTAACAGGATGAGGCCTCTTCTCCCAGCAGCAACGCCCAGTGCAGCGTGTGCCCATGCCTCTTTCACCATTTGAAAAGGACACCCAGAAAGAGCAAGCATTTATCAGAGTGACATGAAGCATTACCAGTAACTCAGTGGTTTCTCCACCTCTTCTAAGGAAATATCTAAGCATCCTGTCTGAGGTAAAAACAGGCAGCAGGTAGTGGATGATTCTACAAGGATTAGATACAAGACATAAAAAGCGTGGGTTTTGTATCCACACTCTAACTGTGCTGGGCTCATTAGTAGGCCGTCAGTGCACTGTGCTTACTGAAAGGTAAAAGACTTCAGCACGAGCTTAACACTCTTTGACCTTTACTTTTGCTTCTTTTTGTCATCATTCATTTTAACATTATTAATTTTCTAATACAGGTAGAACTTTATACATTAAAATCAAACACCTTATTAAATAACATAGAGGATCCCACCAAAGGCCACTTTATTGCCTAGATCTTTCAGTGCCCTTAGAACAGTCATTAGCTCCTGTGTCATGACAGAAAATCAAGGGCACTGGTTTACCACAGTGCAACATCCTGCCTGGTTTTCAGTCTGTTTCCTCCCCTCCTGTGTTTCAGTTTGTTTTACTGCCTCTGTGTATTTTGACAGAGGCTTGAAACTACAATCCTTTCATCCTGTAACACAGACTTTGGGCTCTGAGGAACAACAGTGGGATTTTTGTGTCCAGACACGTGCCACTTTTTTGCTCCTCCCAACAAGAGTCAGGACAAGTATCTTCAGAACCAGGGTTATAGCACATGCACGGGAAAGCCCTCCTTGCTTCTTTACCTTTGCTCTTTCCTTCCCAGCTAGGTACCAAAAACATAACAATGATGTATGTAGCAGCAGAACCAAAGACAAGATGGGATACATGTAAATGTTGTTGTGGGCAAGAGAGCATAATTAAGAAAAGCGCTTTTTTGAGCAGCCCTGTTTTTATCACTATAGCTTTGTTTAATAGCTTTAGTTAAGCAGAACAAACCCTTACAGCAAAAGGGTAGAAAGCTTTACAGAGGCAACAATTTCCTATTTAGTATTTTTTTCTCTTGTAAGGCCTTCTTTTGTAAAGCAGAACAAAACCAAAAGAACCCACCTACCACCACCTAGGAACTTATGCATGCCTAATATTTTTAAAGCCAGATAGAATCTTGCCAGCAGCAAAGGGCAGATGATACAGTTAGGGAAGGAAACCTGACAGCTGTTGTGCACAGCTCAGAATACAACATTACAGACTTTACAGCAGGGCCCACAAGGGCTGATCAATACCCATTGCCATCCATTTGGTAAGACACTGGGGACAAGCACTACACACCCATAAATTCAGATGGGCAATATGTGGGGAGACAGGTCATCACCTGTGTTGCAGAGTTAATCTTTGTTAATACTCAGATGTAGATTCTTTCTCCATCACCAGGAAATACAAAATCCTCAGACTTGAATTTGGTAATTCCTTTCTGTCTGAGCTAACTAGTTTGGAAAGGATTAAAGTCTAAAGCACAAGGGAGGCTTTCTTTCAAGCTGGTACACAGCGTGTCGTGCGGTAAGGACAGACCAAGTGCTGTCTGCCCTCTGATTCTTTCCTGTGAACCTTTTCCTGAGGACACACAGGTGTCTCAGAATTCACTTAAGTATCAGAAAGCAGCCCATAAGCCTGCAGAACCACAAGATAAATAGCCAGAAATCCCAGCAACACACGCAGAGAAATGTGGCCCATATGAAGATCACGTTTGATTCTTTGAGGGATTAGTGGTTTTTATATGCTGATAAATGTACCAGTCACTTAATCCAGTGGAGTGCACAGTCCAAAGCTGAAATCCAAAGACTAATACTTTACCTTTTGTCTTTTCCGGAGGATCCAGTTCTTCCACAGTAGAAGTCTGACTTGTCTAAAGAAGCTCATTCTTCTGCATCAACACTTCTGGTTAACCTGTGGCAAAGGATGCATTGCCATTTCTCAGCTGACAAATGAAACAGATCTTAGAGCAAAATAACAGCTTTCTGTTCTTATTTTAAGATTATGTTATCATAGAGATTGGTTCCTTTCATTGTCTGCACCATTTAATTTTGCACTTGATACACTATCACACATGAAAAATCATGGTTTTCCGTTGTTTGGAGGCTGTTTCCTGTGACACATTTATCAGCACCAAAAAGCAATAGAGAGGAAAAGCATCTCTTTCAAATAAAAGAAGTCATTGACATTGAATCCGGCTATTAACTTGGACTTGCATGTAATGAAGGCAGTTAACTGTTGCATTGTGTAACAGAATAAATCTGTGTTTTCAAATTATTTATTCAATGAAAAGATGAATTTACTACTAGACATCAGTTTATACAAAACTGTTTCCTTTTTATGACCCAATTAGGTTTACCATTCAGACACTATAAATATATACTGATTAACAGAGTCTGGAATGAATTTTGTAAAAGCAAATCCATTTTGTTGCCACTTCATTAAAAAATACAGGATCTCATATTTTTATGCTTTTAAATTCAGCAGCTCCTATGACATTTCAGTAGGAATATAACAGAATTTAAACTATTTTATACTTTGTTTTTAGGTCCATGACTCATTATAATCACATGAATTTTTACCTTCAAAAGGAAAACCAGAATTGGACATACAATTCAAATATGAGGTACAGGGACCTGTTAAAAAATTAAAAAATCCATTTAAATTTGCTACCTATATCAAGTTCTTACTTTATAGCTGCCTTATGGGATTTAAATGATTGAAAAGTTGTTTTTTCATGAATAATTAGTAACTGGGAAAGTGTGGAAAAGGAAAGGGAAGTTAGATATTGGAAAGCACTCTCTAATTACAAGAATGTGAAGTAGCAGAACTGATTTTGGGGGTGGGGTGTGGGTCTCTATTGCTAGAGATTACTCAAAGTTCTACCAAAACCTACGCAAGTAAAACTGCTCATGGATTAGATAATTTTTTTAAGTCTCACTTGTCACTGTTCTTCTAAAACTTTGTTTCTGAAAAATATATTAACTGAAGAAGATTTTGTTGGATTTTAAGAGACAAGGTTTGGAAAACACACCAGAGTATTTTGGCCTAATGTGTCAACAAAGCTATAGTTAAAAACATTAGATATAGATCAGTAACAATTATTTGATTGTTTCAGAAAATCATCTCAGGTCCACATTTTATGACTTGAAAAGGAATGTTGACCTCAAGGGAGGAGGTGGCCAGCACTAGGGAAGGGCTGACATCAGCCCTGACTAACCCTGGTGAAAAGGGATACTAAAGAATGTGCAGATCTCTTCTGACATACTGGGCATGAAAGAGGTTGGAGAAGGGTATTTAAGGCCAAATAGTTAGAATTGGCTGTGCTGCTTACTGGGGATAACATAGTCCAATCTATATATAAAATTTAAAGTAAATTTCTATATAGCTCATCACAATTAGGATCATTTCTCATTTTAGGATGAACAAGGATACATTTATATCTCCCCAGACTAGTTGGTTTATAAAACCTTCACTAGGAGCTACTGGG
>JAOXXN010000120.1:19683826-19701340 GCA_026770055.1 Myrmophylax atrothorax
AGTGACAGTGAAGTCCTCAGGACTAGAACCTACAGCCCCCGGTATTGCCAGGAGGTCTCCCATCCAAGTACTAACTGAGGCTGACCCTGCTGAGCTTCCAAGATCTGACAGGATCAGGTGTCAGGGTGGCATTTAACTGCCTATCACAGACAAATACATTAAGCTAAATGACCATATGCGTTCAGACTCAGAGCTCCAGAGATGCACTCTGAGAGCTTTTCAGCAAGTTCTGCCCTACTGCAACTAATATATACTAGATGAAGTTACATATCAGCATTAAATGGCTTATTTCACATCTCCAACCTAAATTTCCCCCAAGGAGTATGGTCAAATCCAGAAGCAAAAGAGCACTGAGTGAACACTGAATTCTTTATAGATTTTCACTTGTAAGGGCTGAGACAGCAGTGCAGCAAGACATCGCAGCAGTGCTCATGCCTGGCAATGGCTCTGTATAAGCACTATTGGAGCTTCCATCACTGCCTTGCTGGGAATATTCTTCCACAAAACAGTTTCATTGGATTTAATAATAGCAAGATTTACCCCAGAGCACACTGCAGCTCTGACAGCAGAGTACTCACTCAGCACTCCACTGCCTTCTCAGTGCTGTTGCAGGACCTTTGGGCCTCTGTGCAGATGTGCCAACTAAACCACTGATTTAACTTGGCTTCCTTCACAAAGGATGACAGGGCACAGGATCAGGCCATCCCTACGTGCTGAGAGATGCACTGACAGGGAAGAAGACTGGCCTCGGCTGGACAGGGTGCTTTTGCTGGAACTCAGGGAAAATAGAGTTTATGACCTTTGAAAGAAGGGGCAGGCAACTCAAGAATGTTGTTAGGTCACGTAGAAAGAAAAGTAGAACAGCAAAAGCTCAGCTAGAACTCAATCTGGCCACTGCTGTGAAAGATAATAAAAACTGTTTTTATAAATGCATTAACAACAAAAAGAGGGCCAAGGAAAATCTCGATCTTTTATTGCATACAGAGGGGAACACTGTAACCAAGGATGAGGAAAAGGCTGAGGCACTCAATGCCCTCCTTGCCTCAGTTTTCAACATAAAGATCGGTTATCCTCATGGCAACCAGCCCCCTGAGCTGGTCAACAGGGATGGGGAGCAGAAAAGACTCCCTGCAACCCGGTAGGAAGTAGTTAGTGACCTGCTGAGCCACTCAGACACGCACAAGTCTATGGGGCAGAATAGAACTTCTGATGGACGTATGTTCATATTACAGCTGAGACCGACCCTGCTTCAATCTGGACAGAGAAACAAAGCTGTATAAAGACACAGACAGAAGCTCACTCTGATTACTGGCAGTGCAAAGCAGAGAAACTAGTACTGCTGCTGCTGCTCAGCTGTAGACTGTATTTAAGTACTACTACTATGTCTGAGGCAAACAGATACTTTAATAGTTTTATTCAGCAAACAAGAATTTTAACCCTAAAATCCTAAGTCAAGTTATTTTAAGAAAGTGGATCTGTTTTAGTTGTCCACATATTCACAGAGACAGCTCTAACAGATTAAACTAATCTCTCCTAATTAGATTTTTTACATCACAATTGGATGATGGTAGGGTATATTTTGCTTTCTGTGGTCAACTACATCAGCTGCTCCTGTGACACATTTTTGCTTCGTAGCTTTACAAAGGGATCTTTGGAAGTAAACAGAAAAAGCTTGTGTAGGGTCCATGGGAGTGAAAAACACTGTTCAGCTTATGGAGCACACTGCACAATTTCTTTGGTAGCTCTACCCACAGTGGTCACTGTCACTTGGCTGTTTCCTAATGATCTGTAGTTTGTTGCCACCAGCAACAAAAAATGAGACATTCCATTTCTATATCAGAACATAAAGAAAGCAATAGGTGGAAATACATATTTGGTAATAGTTCTCACACTATGCCTACAATAAACACCTGATAACGTAGAAGTTACCAGCCCTGTGACATGGTTCATGAGCACCTACGTGCCACACATAGGGTCACATGGCATGTGTGTTGTGTTATCCCTCACCTCACACACACATGCCATAGCTTTAACAGCTGTTTTAAACACCAGCATTTTCTTTTTCTTTTTTTTCCAGGCTGATTATTGACTTCTTACTACAAAATCAAGTCTGGTTAAATTCTGTTTGTCCAGCAAATTATACAAACATCCCTGCTAATCTCTCCCACACCACAAGCAAATATTTCTCTAAAAATAACAGAATTTAAAAATTCCCTGAAAAGATAGCTTTGAAAATCTGCACACTCAGTGTATTGGGTGTGCTTATGGGCCAACACTTCTAATTTTCAAGAACAATGCTTTCCAGCACCCAAACCATTTCTTAACCAGTGAAATATTGTTACATATGTAGAATAGCATGTCCCTAAACACAACCTCACTAGAAAGATAACACAATTAGTGCCAACACAATTTTGCCTAGGCTAACTGTAGGAGTGGGTATGGATAAATGTATCTTATATAGATTAATGGACATATCTATGTGTGTATAGAAAAAACTACACACACAGAAACTGGGGCTTTCTGAGTTAAGGTGAGTTTTGCACCCAGCTATCTTAAACTGCTGGGGAAAACAGAAGCTGAAGGTTTTCAGGTGTTTCCTGTGTATTTCAGAGGCTTCCCTCCATGAAATAGGTAAGGAGTGGCCTGAGGGACAGGAACAGCAAGTTCTGTCAAGCTGGGATCAAATGATAAAAAAATCAGAAAGAATAAGAAAGTGCTCTATGAAACTTTGGTTTGAAAGGTGTATTTCTATAAATCAAAGACAATCAAAATCAGACTCTTTCCCATGTCAAACGCAGATAAATGTGACATCTTAAACAGATCCCATGCATGTGCAAAACTAGCAGTTGGCTAATCACCCCAATCTGTGGATACAGATGCACAAAGCACAGCAAGTGGAAGCTCAAAAGGTGTGTTTTCTACTTTTGGTGTAATTCAGTTTACTTCATGTAGACATTGTTCTGTCATCCAGCTGCATAAGGGCTGAGGAATGAGGATCATCCTAGAATTCACCTTCCTCAAACATTTTACATTTTGGAAGATTCAGGATAGCTTTTTCTTCTACCTGTGAGTAAAACCACTTTCCGTGGATCCCTTAGATCTCTAAATCAGAAAAAGAATTCTCCTCTCTCTATGAATATAAATGGACATGCAGATAGAACATTTTATCAAGAATGGCTTGTCTCCAAAGAATCCTCCTGTGAAACTTACTTGCATGAATATTCAAAATAACATAGTTTGTAAATATTAGACATTCTCTGCCCCTTCCTACTCCAACTTCACTCATGAAAGTTGAAACATTTGGTTTGTTCAATTTTCCCAACATATTAAGCTTATATATACATTGACAAGTGAGATGGCCCAATAAGAACAGCTTCACAGTGAAACAGTGAGTGAGTGCTCAGGACCCAGGACCCACACACTGCTTGCCCAAGGGTTACTTCAGATGAGCTCCAGTCAGAGACTGAACATGCATAAGCAGCTGCAGCACATCAGGTGTGCTGCTGAAGCACAAGTTCCAGTTTAGTCTCACCCAAACAGAATCGAGTGTGTGCTCTGAGATCACACTGTACTGTGAGCCACAGTGGCATGTAGAGAAGTCACTTGAAAAGTATAAGCACCCTCTGAGCAAAGTTACCAACTTTAGCACACATGTCTTCACAGAGCATTTCATATCTCCTTTCAGATAAACTCCATTAGGGCTCTGCTATGCTACAGAAGGTAAAGAATTCACAGATTTTCAAACAGAAGCAACAAAAAGCTTGAGAACTTACCACAAAAGCTTACGTCATGTGTGAGCACAACTGAAAGGTTTCTGAAGGAATGTTCAGCTCGGTGGCAAATACTGCGTACCTTGGATGCAGTTAGTGCTTGCAGAGTAACACTGCTCAGTTGTAAGGAGATTGTCTTAATCCCCTACGTGACACAGAACAGCTCAATCAGTGAGTTTATGGACTTCGGAATAAAAGTACTCCCAAATACCCTGTATGATCAGCACAAGCACAATCAAGTCTGTACGAGGAGGCTGATATTTCTGAGTGTATTTCTTCAAATCTGAACCAACTCTGTATTTGAAAGATGGTCTCAGAAGAGCAGTTCTGGCAGCGCTGGGGGCCCTACTCAACAAACAGCTGCCATCACTAATTAGGTCAGCGAATTAGAGCTAAGTTCGTACTCTGCCAAGGATTTAAGAGGGATGAGGCAGTGCATTACGAGTTCAGAAAATGCAATTATCAGGCAAATCTGACAGAAAAAGGTTTCCTCCCCAGAGGCCAAGCCGCAGGGTTGTGGCACTTTGCATGACCCGCAGCCTGGTCACCTGGGGCAGGTGGGCGGGATTGCTGCAGGTCGGGCAGAGTGAGGCCATTTCAAAGCAAGACCTGGGGAAATCTGCATCAGAGGCGAAAGAAACGACAGGGGCCGTTAGTAACACTTCCAGTCCAACAGGAAGCCAAAGCCTGTGCCGCGGCCGGCCCCGCACAGCCCCGCACGGTTCCTCATGGCCCCTCACGGCCCCTCACGGCCCCGCCCGTGCCGCCCCAGGCGCTCCCTCCACCTCAGGGCACGGGCCCGAACACAACGTGCGAACGTGTACGAAAGTTTACAAGTTAAGCAGTCAGGCCCCGGCCCTTAAGCCGGTGCCTCGCAGTTCTCCCCCTGGCCGCCTCGTCCCAGGCCCCGCGCAGGGCAGCCGGGCCACAGCTCCCACACGGGCTCCAAAGATTTTATTTCCAAAGAAGCACCCTGCGCCTGTATTGCACAAAACCAGTCGAAGGCATTATAAAGCTGGGAGGCGCGTGATTCATCTTTTGAAGTTAGGATTTTCCGTGAAATAACGCGGGTTAGGAGCACTGACGGTGGGGACGCACAGCCCCGCCGGCCCCGCTGTGAGCACGGAACAGAAAGCAGAACTGCATCTCAAGGGGCAGAAACCTCTCACAGTAGCAAAACCTGGAAGGAGATAATACATAAAAAGCAGTGTGCCAACAACCAGTAGTAGTAACTGGTATTATGACTTGATTAAGAAACATTTGTCTGTTTCTCACAGATTAGTAGTATTCGGTAATACAATTCTCCATCTCAGCAGCCTGCTCTGGGGAGTACTAGAGGTCCTCCATCCCACTGGGGAACAGCCCTACCAAATTAAGAAATTATTAAACAGAGAAAACTTGTTTCTTAAGCCATTAGCATAGTCAGCGCTAGACACACTAAAACACATAGATTTATAAATCTAATGGTAATTCACAAATTATTTTGGCACCTTGTTGCCCTGATCAGTACTGACCAGCACTATTCTTTTACAGCTGTGCTGTTAAGTTCTGCTACAGTATCTGTAATGATTCATTACCAGTTGTGTGGACTGTATTCCACTCCTCTATAGGCAAAGTAGAACAAACTCCCATCTACGTCAAGAAGTCTTTACCCCTCCACTTACTGTGTTATGCAGCTCACACCACCAGTATGGGGAGCACAGCACATCTGGGATCTTCAGCTTTTCTGCAGGATGAGGCAGCTCCCCACAGCAACAGGTCCTGCATGGCCAGAACCATCTAGTGATAGCATGGCTTTTGCCAAGAATGCAAGCCAGGCTTCCATGGAAATGTGATATGGAATCAGAAGTTCAGCCTTGTGAGTCGAGTATCTCTTGTTCTGGAAATTAAAGTCAGATTATATCCACCGATGGGAATTTGGGATCCTATTTGGGATATTTTGGGAAGATGGGTAATGGTAATGGAGTAAGAAAGTCCAATGTATTTCACATTGTAAAAAAAGAAAAGTAATTCTTTGCTTTTGCTGTCCTTTGGGAATCCTCTTCATTCTTACATCAGTAGAAAGTACCATGGCAAAGTAACTGTGCTCTACAGTATGTGAGAAAGGGTCATGCGAACTGTAATCCCCTAAGGAGAAGCGTTCCACCCCCAGCCCCAGAAGACAGAGGCAGCAGAGTGTCATACTATTGCAAAGGCCAAATGTCTGTATTTTAATAAGTTAGAAGAAATCCAGATATAGAAGCCATAGAGTCACTGAAATGTTAACACATTAATATATTTTAAAGCAAATATAACACAGTGTATACATAAAAACCATTTAATACAAAGTGAAAACCATTAGATGCACCTACTAATGTAGATTTTTGGTTATTTTCAGCTTTCACTGAAACTTGGAAACTATGCTCTTCATTTCAGTTACACCAGCTTAAGTGGTGAAACTGATCTATAGCAAGCAAATCACTGCCTTTTCATCCACCTGGGAAAGACAGCACCACTGCAACTGATAGGCTCTCCAGCAGGGCATCCAAACAAAACAGGCTGTGCACATTTGCCCCACTTGCTAAGCTATACAAGAAACCAAATGTGAATTGATTACTGCTTCTGAATAGTAAAGCTCAGTAAGTGCATCCTTGCTGTACAAAAAAATATTAAACTGACAACATAGAAAACTGGAAACAGATAACCAAGTCTGCTTAAAATATACACATATGATACATAATTATGGCCACGCTGGCCAGTATGTAAGTCTGTTCAGAAGCAAAGCTTTAATTGCACAAATTAGAAAAATGAACAAATGCTTTTACTGAGCAAAGCACAAGCTTTGGTTTATGCTTAGACAGTGAACATTAAATCTTCCATTTTTATTATAACATCTATTAAGAAAAATAGCTGTTTCTCTATGAATAAACACTCCATTCCACACAATGAAATGAAGCTCGGTGTCTTATTCAATGAAATCTTTAACTATGTCTAGACTGGGAATGTATTACATCTTTATTGAAAGCTACTCAACTACAAAAAGTTTGACTTACCTCATTCACAATTCCCCAGCCCTCCCCCTGGTTTTAAAATGCTGCATATATAAAAATAACTCCAATATGGCACAAAAGTGGGATTCTCAAGTGAAGGCAAAGGATAAAGGGGCAAAGGGAAGCCTCCACTGGCAACATCAACAAATTGCATACAGTCCAAAAGAAATTTGCACCCTATACAAAATGAGCTTCCCTGTGTTCCAGTTCTTGGATCCTCTTTGGTCTCAGTCTCTGGTAAGCAGGCTTCAGATCTGTGAGGTGAATATCCTCTGAGCTAGCTTTCTGTTCGTTTGTGTTTTGTTCAGGATCACCTGATGGAAGTGCAGAGCTCCTAGACAGTTTCACAGTATTTTCCTGGTGAAGAACAGAGCCAGCACTGGTTGGTGCACAAGCTTTAGCAGAAGAACCATCTCCATTTTCTTTTGATTTGTTACCAGGTGGTTTATAAAATGTCCCTGGGGGTGGTTGCAATGTTCTTGGTGCCCTGAAGGCAGCAAGAGGATTAACATCAGGACCATTCTCTTCTGTAGCTGTTGTTCCTGACCCAACAACAGAATATGGCTTACTAGGGAGAATGGCAGTAGCTGAGTTATCAGTGGTGCATGATGATGATAAAGCACCTGCAGTTCCACTCTCAAGGGCTCGGTTCTCCTGGGGCACATTAGTAACGATCATTGCTGTCCTTGCTGTGATATCATACTGTTTATATTGCTTGTCCCAAGTTTTTCGCAGCATCTGGGTGTCATAACAAGGAAATCTACAGCAGGGATTAACAGCAGGGAGTGCCTTCACCTCTGAAACTTCTTCAATCGTAGGGCTCCTGCCCAGCTTCTCTGAACTTACTGCGCCTGCATTTCGTGAATTTCTTTCATTCAGAACGCATGGAGGAAGTATTCGGTCTACAGGCAGACTCACAGGGCGAGAAGCTGCTTTTGTCCTTGGAACCCGCAATGGGACTCTGGTAATCTGATGGTTAGGTTTTGCAGGAAATAAGTTAATTTTACAGCTGTCTTCACCAACAGAAATTAATGGATCATTGTCTTTCTCTGAAGCTGGACTCACAGCATCACCTAGAAACACACAAATAGATGTGACTGGACCTTTGCACCAAATATAAAGAGAAGCCAGGAAGACTTTATTAATGATCCTTCGGCAGTCAGTATTTTAATTGCATAACAATTTTTAGGGATAGCTTGTATGCATACTAGGAGTATCCTACTCTAATCAAGTGTTAGCATTTCAACAGCAGTGAAACATGTACTCTGCAGCTGTAACCAAGGAAGACACCAAACAGAAAACGGGCAGAGACACACTATATTTTTTTGGCTGGTGCTTTCCCATTCCTGAATATTTTCAGTTTTAGTATGTTTCAGGATGTTTCACTGTTAATGTACAAGACACGACTGAACTGGTAGCAGCTGAAAATCAGTATAATTAAAAGGGATTATGCACAGCTACTCCTAAATAAAGTAGATGAAATCATACCTACATTAAAACAACCCACTGCAGTAGCACAGGCAGACAAACAGGTAAGAATTTAGAGTTAGGTTAGCAAACCTGGATTATTTTGAGCAGAAATATTGATATCCAAATTGCTCTTAGCTGATGATTCTGTCAGAGAATTACTCTTCCCAAAGCCTTCTGGTTTAATTCCAGTAAGCGGCAATGATACACATTCTGGGGGAAAACAATGGTCAAAACACATTAATTGCTGGGTATAAGTTTGCAACATTATAGTGGATTTCAGAAATCCACAGTCACAGTGTAATTTTGGCTTTGTTTTGTTTGCTGTTTTTTTTTTTAAAAAAAGGGAGAAACTAAAACAGTGTTGTATTCTCTTACCAAATACTTTAAGCTCAGATTCCATAAACATAGGTTTCTTGAAAGCCTTTAGAAAGATTTAATTCTCTGTTGTTCTTACAAAAAGAAACAGCATATCAAGCAGTGGCAAGCAGGTTTTATCACTTGCTTCTGTCTCAATTGAAAAGCTACATGTACTATAATCTAATGCATCTAGAAGTCCTTATTCATCCCCCCTTAGAGTTAACAGCATACTAACCAGTTACTGATGTTTCTGCTTGTTCTTTTGTATTCTTTCTATTGTTCGATTCCAAAAACAGTGCAGCTGTTTCTGAAGCTCTGCCTTCACTCGGAGCTATTAGAATACCCTGCTAACAAAAGTCAGAGCAAAAGTAAATGAGAACTCAAGAGAAAATGCACTCTCTAACAAAAAAACCAGGAAAGATTTACTAAAAATGTGCTCTGGAATGCTGCAGCATTTAACACAAAAGTTAAGATGGCACAAGTAATGTTTTGGCAGCACAAGAAGAGTCACTCACTTCCTTTACAGCAACAAACAAATTCCTCTGCTGCTGTGGCTCCCTCTCATCTGCTGATAAGGCAACTCTGACCGTAACAGCTGTTTCTTCAGACTGTGTTGTGCTCAGAAGTGGCTTCAATGAAACATCAAATATCTTTTCATAGTGTGTTATGAGCAGCTCCACCACCCGAGCCTGATAAGGGTAGTCCACAAGCGACGACAGAGAAACTGTAGCATCGGTTTGACGTGGTCTGAGCAGAGTTGGGCCAAATATTATGCCAAGGTTGCTGGCTGACATTTTATTTTCATCAGATTGTTCTGTTACTCTGCATAAGGAGGGGGAAAAGAAAAATCAAAACAAATCCCCAGGAGTTAGAGGGGTTTATTGCTTCCAAAATATTTTAGATATTAAAACACTATCTTATGTCTAAAGAGGGATAAAAGACAATGAAAAAGTCAAAGTTGGTTTGGTAGGCAGATTCTTCACTGCAGACTGCATTTAACAACAACTTGGACTTTCCACATAGGGTGGTTTTATGTCCTATTTTTAATGTTATTTGTGGCTATTTGGCATTTCTGGTGTTGGGAAAAAGAGCGTCTCTAAGTAATAACATAGTTGTGGTCCAATATTGCCCATTTTTATTGGAAGTCATCAGGGTGTACATTGTCATACAAACCAGCATTTGGAGGACAAGGAATTGAAACATAACTGGAGAATAGTTATTTAAGAGACATGATACAAGTTTCAATTTTCTGTTAACAGCCCCCAAATCACTGCTCTGCTTGGGTCACATCACGATTAAATTGCATCTAGATCCCTGCACCTGACAGTAGTTACTACTGGCTGACCACAATGTGAATCAATAATAATGGAGCTCAGTGCTTTCCCTGCTTTATTTCCCTTTCATATTCTTCTCTCACTTGAGAATTCATTACATGGAAAAAGCAACAGCAATGGAACAATGTCTTCTAAGGTATATGTGATTACTTCCTCTACAGTCATTAAAATGGTACAAGAGATTCCCAGCATGCAGTGGTTTGTTTTTCAGCATCAGTTTGAATGTAAAGTCTCTTCTCACCTGTGAAGGTGTCCAATAAGGTACTGGAGAGTGTTATAGTTTGGTACAGGGAGTTGTTTCAGAAGATCTTTAATTTTAATGATGATTCTATTCAGTTCAATACAGATTGACTGTCTTTTCTTTGATTTGGGACTTGCTTGTGTAGCATCCAACTCCTCATTAACATGCTGGCTTTCTTTTGCAAGTCCAATGAACTCATTATACAGCCGAAACAAAATCAAGGGCTCTGGAAGCTGAAGAAGTAAGAACATTTCAGAAACATGCTCAAAACTGAATTTTAATTTCTTTGTTTCCTTCCTGATTCTCTTCAGCTTTGTCTGGTCTAGCATCTTTTCTTAGATGATGACATTGTTTAATTCTTGTTCATTAGCTCAAACCCCAATTTTTTCAAACCCAATCCCAGGTAAAGAAAACACTTCTTCCTACACTGTTCCCCAGAAATCTTTTGCCAGCCCCTTCAGGACTGAGCATTTATCAATACTTTATTGAAATAAGATTTCAAGAAAAAGTTAAGATTTCAAGAATGTGATTGCTATGAGATAGGGTACATCTTAGTAATTTTTTAAAATCACTTAATGGCAATGATCATAAGACTGGAATGCTCATCTCTGACAGCCAGTGTAAGGAAGAGGACAGGACTATGCACCTAAGAATTATTCCTTTCAGGGTTAACAAGTTTTCAGAGCAACTCAATAATTTCACTTGGCAACATCCCAGCTTCATTTTTTCAGATGCTTATTGAAACTGGTTTGGAAAATTCAATCATGAAGCTTTAGAGCTCCAAATGGATAGTCCCTCCATAATGAACACATCCTAACCTTTATGAATGTTTCATGGCATTTTTGTTAGCAGATATTAACAGCAATATATCAGCATCTGTCTGCACGAGTAGGCAAGAACATGGGAATCTTTTAAGCTTCATGTAAGACAGGCATATTCACTAATCAGAAAGGTTTTAGAAACTGAAGCTTAACCAAGAGTAAACAAACAAAAGCTTGTGCTGTGTATGGTACTAATATTTAAGGAGCTGTAACACCCATGTGGAATACCCTTGTAATACCAGCAGCTTTCCTGCCCTTGTCACAGGCTCCATGTGAAAATAAAGAAGCCTGCAAATATACAAGGCACTCATTTAACCTTCTGCTGTAGGACTGCTGAAAAGGATTTTTTTCCCTCTTGTACTGAAGAAATATACTACAGTACTTTGGTTTTCCATCTGACCTCTCAATTCCTTACCTGGCGGAGATACAACTTGAGAACATTGCTGATATCATGTGCATAGAGTTCAGAGAGCTCAACCAAATCCTTTCCATTTTCAAAAGCTTGACAAAGCTTTTCAACTCTTGATTTGGCTCCATTCACACGATAGATGCCCTGAAATTAAAAGACCAGCACAACCCTATTTCAATTTGAAAGGAAAGTGTAGAACACAGAGATATTGACAGTACAGCATTAACACCCTAAGAGAATTTGTTTTTAAAGAGATTGTCTATAAAACTTAAGCATGAACAAACTTGAGTATACCTTGACATTGAGTGCTCTGCTTTCAATTTCTGATGTACACTTTTTGATGATGAAAGGAATGCCATCAGGAACATTTTTAGCAGCTTGGGCAAATTCCACTCCAAACAAGTGAAGCCTTCCATGAAGCTTTTTGTGCCCACACTGAATAGCTAAAGTCTCTAAACATTTTTTATGGCATGCAAGTGAACACTACAGGGGAGATAAAAAAACAACACAGTTTGATGCAAATTGACACCCTAAGAAACATCTCTGATGTTTGTCACCCCATATATGAGCAAAAGGCAAGATTTAGTAGTATGTTGTGACTCTGCTTTGAGTTCATAGTGATTATATGAGCCACAAACTCTATAGCCTTTATACAGGAACATAATTCAAGTTTCCAAAACTCCCAACTTCACATAAATCCCAAGCAGAAATGTAAACTGATTCTCCACTTACCTCCTCACATTCAGCTCCGTGAAATACCACTAAGCTGTCACACTCCCTGCATTTAGACGGAGCTCTCAGCTTCCTTAGTTTGTGTGTTTGTGCTGCTTTAGACATATTAGCATTTCTAAAAGGTCCTGGAGAATTGGCAGTTTCAGATGTCAGATCATTTAAACCTGGAGAGAATTTTTCTGTTATAGTCATTTTAGTATCTACTATTAGGATAGTATTTATTCTGATTTTTTAGAACTTATGCTGCAGAACACAGAATTCTCTTAAGTGACAGCAACTATCAGAAACATTCCAGTCACATGGAAGCAAAACTACATTACAGTTTACATAACAGACACATTAACTATCAAAGAATCTTACATAAAAGTGGAATCAAGCAATGATTTTTGCATTTTTAAATATGCCATTTTTCTTCTGTATTAATGGCATGTGAAAATATTAGGACATTAAATTCCAGCTGCCCTGCAGTCAGGCAGTTACAAAAGTTTCATTTTATGTATTTCAAGGTCCTGTACAAGAAGATGAGAGATGACAATATGTTTTGGCCTGTAGTGTTTCTGAAAAACTTAAAAAACAAAAATGCTTTGCAGCAGGGAAGAGCTAACCCACACTCATGGCAGAATGCATATAAAATAAAAAAAAAATTACTGATTCTCAGTTTCCTATAACAACATGAGACTGTTTTCTAGAGGATTCTAAAACTGAAAAGAACAGCAACCAGTCCTTTTTGTGTCCTGTTTTTTTCAAGCAATTTACTTAAAATGCTATCAACAACTCTGTAAACCAAAATCCTTGGTTTTACAGATAACTTAAAATTAGCACATGAAGTAATTGTTCGAAAATGTCTTAAAAGCTCAAGCATTGATTAAACAATACCACTACAAGTGAAAGTTTGCATTCATTAACACATTGCCATACATTAAATCCTGATCTAAATTATTATTGTTAACCACAGATTCATTAATAGATAGAAAGCAAAGTATACATTTAGGAAATAAGGACTAACTGAAGGATTTCCTAGAGGCTTTACTGAGCAAGTGCCACAAACATTTCAAAATTAGTTTGTGAGTACTGTAGAACTGTTCCCATAGAACTATTTCTGATAATCCAGTTATTCAGGTTACCTTTGGCAACATTGTCTTTATATAGCCAAAATTCATTTTAAAATTAGAAATGGCCAGGTTAAATCTGGGACAGATGTTACTGAACTTGCTTCTCTTAGTTGAAAAGGGCAGAATCTCAGTTATTACCCTAAACATTTGGATCCACTCTTTTCCAATTTTCCAGTTACCAACTCTGTGTATCTGTGCATTTTACTTCCAAGTTTAGAAGTTACCTGACATAAGCCAGAAGACACTAGAAATGTTCAATGGCTGCCCATATAGTTAACCTAAATGTATAAAGACAATTCTGCACCTCTTCATTAACATGACCTGAACATTATTGTTAACCTCAAGTGGATACATACTGTATTGAAAAACAATGCTGCTGGTAATCACAGCCTTGTTAAAGTACTTTTCTTAAGCACATTAAAAAGAAAAGCAACAGGGAGCATCTTCTGGGGACTTCAGGTATGGAAACAACATTACCACAGTCTGAAGGAGATGGTGGCTCTCTTTCATCAAGATCATCTGCAGATGACATAGTGCCAGTGGAAGGTGTTCGGGGAAGTCGTCTCTTAAAATCCCCTAGCAGATGAGAAAAATTCTCAGCAAGCTGTAATTATCAGTTTTACCCAACTTCATTTTCATTATATGCTCTGTTCAATACTTGCTTATCTAACACAGTGCAAAGAGAAAACTTCCTATTAGTCCAGCAGTGAGCAGAGCTGTACCTGGGCTGGCAGATGGAGAATCCATGGACCGTGACTCGCTGCTTCCCCCTGCACTTTCAGAATCACTGCACATTCCTCCACTCTGGTTGCCAACTGACCACGATCTGAATGGTGGCGGCCCTCGTACTGCTTTTGAAAAGAAAATCCACTAATTCCAAATGTCAAGGACAAAAATTACTTTGTCTTTTATTTAAAGACTAACTATTGATTACATTCAAAATAGGAAAACATTGCAAAAGCTACATGAGCATGCAATATAGTGAAAAGACTCCACATCATATCATGTAAAAGCTTCTGGATCTAAGAAAATTAATTTCAGAAACTGGTATTTGTGCTTTCACAGAAGACCTGAAATCAACACAGTATTTACAAAACCAATGGATTTTCAATTGCTAAAGCTAATTTAAATAGTTTAGTCCACTGAGCTTGACAGTACTTGCTGTTTGAATTGCATCTCACCTTTCTTGTCAAAGAATTTAGGTATGCATATAGTTTTCCATTTGTCCTTATTATGCTCAAGGACATAATGCTTTATAGGCTTCAAACTTTATAATACATTTTTAACTGTTCAGTGCTACACTTCTGACTGAGACACCAAGTGTACTTTTTAATTTTTACTTTTTTATTTATTAGAGACTGAGTTTCAGATGAAATACAGAACTACCTTGAATATCTGTGTTGCTGGAAGACCTCTTCTCTCTAACCTTTTGTGAACGATGATAAATTGGGCTTCCCACATCATCTAATGTCTGCGCAGGAAAGTCTCCTGAACACTGAGATAAGTTACCGTGTGATGTATGGATGCTGTTTGTTGACTGCTTATTAAAAACCCTTCAGGAAGAAGAAAGTAATTTGAAGTATGAGTAAGACAGAAATTAATGAAAATCAACATATTTTTAAAATCCCTGGGCACTAAAAATGCTTTATTTAATCACTACTCATGAACATATATATTTTACATGTAATTATTAATGTCCAAATTAAAAAAAACATAAAGGTAGACATTTCTTTTGATTAAATATGTGTGATTTTCCAGCATTTTCTCTCTATGCTATGAATCAGCTTTTCCACATCTCTGCATGGTATTATGAACATTATCTTGCAGACTTTGAAAAAGCAGCCTATCTGTTCATCTGAACATCAGAATAATTCAGAAGTCATGGCCACCTATGGTTATGTTTTCCCCTCCAAAAGATTCTCTGCCCAGGCATCAGGACCATCCAACTATAAACATACAGGTGTTAATATACTGTGCTTTTTAAAAAGCACAGAAAATATGTTGAAGGTGCCAGAGAGTCAATCTGGTGTGAAAATCTGCTCTCACGATAAGGACAGAACATTGTTAATGGTAATAAATGTAAAAGCTGAAGCACCCTGTGGACTAAATGGCCTGCTGGCCAAGTTTAGCAGTCAGGAAGCTGTTCCTTAATCAGTTCTACCCTATCAAGCGTAAGGAAATAGAGACTGAAAAACATTAAGATTTGCATTTTTTCAAGCTACTTAAATTAATGCAGACCTAAACAACAGAAATGATCACTTCAAGTACATGAAGAATCACAAGGCCTGACAAAGATAACAAAAGGGGAGAGAGGAGGAGAAAAAACACACTCCCATAAATTTTAAGCAGTAAATAGCTGGGAGAGCACACAAAGCGTTGGAAATTTCATGCTCACCAGTTTCTCAGGGAGCTACATAGTTAAATCCCCCTAAGTCAAAGTTTATGAGTATAGCCTGAATCAGTCTTAAAAGGCAGGAAATTTACAGACAAGAACTAAGAATCTCAGCTTTAACTTTGAATTTCCTGGCTTTTGTTGGTAGATGTCTGACTCAAGCATTCAGTTTTTTGTACTTAGTTTCCTTTTGAAAAACGATGACGACACTTTCCTGTAGAACTGTGAAACACACAGATTGGAATGGATATGCTGGTGCTTTAGTGCCAAGACGACTATTTTACAACAAATTAAAGGTAGAAAAGGATTTGGCATGCTGACAAAAGGAGCTGTTTTTTGTCTTGAACTCTTTACTTCCACATTAGCTGGATCTTTCACAGATTAACAGTAAAAAACTTCCATCTCATATAGGTCAGAAGAAAAATGACTAAGTTATAACATGTCCCTACAAACAGACTCTGAGGTTTTTTCAGTCACATAGCATGAGACAGAAATGGAGCAACACTTCCTGCCAAAAAGTTGTCAAGTGTAAACAATATGAAAGAAGCTACTGTAGCAGCAAGGCCTGTAGCAGAGGAAAACTACCTCCTCAGACTTTCTAAACTGATTATCAAATAGTACTGCCACACAGCACTACCAAGTCCAAAATTTGCATTTTTCTTATTAACCAGTATCTACATTAAAATAGTAACAAGTCAACTCTAGCACAACAATTGTCAATGTTTTAGCAAGCCTTATTGCATGAAATGACATTCTGCTTTGGAATTTAGAGGCAGGTTTTAAATGTCAACATTATATATATACAACCTACCAAAAGATGGGACAGAGAATGGTAAAGCATGGTAAAATACCAGGATTCTTTTAATTCCTCCAAACCCAACATTTTACTGCTAAACACATTTGCTTAGTGTTTCATTCGAGACCAAGCAGATGCCACTTGCTCTTTGGGCCTTACCCATCGACCTGGGAGCTCTGGGTTTCAAAAGAGCCTGATTCCATTGGAACACCGTCCTTTGGCAAACTTTTCACAAACTCTGAATACTGCTGGCCAGGGTCGTAGAGCTTGGCACTCTCACAGAGGGACTGGCAGTTGACTGGAAGAGATACAACCTGAGCATGCTGCAGCTGGAACAGGTTAACGGTTGCCTGTTGGGAGAAAAAGACTTTCAATATTTGTAGATAATTTACTAGATATCTCACACTTTGTTCAACCCAAATTAATATCCCAACAGAAGATTATTTAAACAGTAAGACTAGAAAAATTTCAGAAAATAGTAATATGTTATTTTGTGGAAGATTCCTGAAAGTCAACTGTAAGAACTTCATCTGTAATACAGATATTAGTATTTCTCTTCTCTCTGGGTTATTGAATCTTCCTGTTAGCAAAGGCATTTCCAATGGCTTCCCAATTTGGGTTGATCAAGATAAGCAAGGTTGGGTTGATCAAGGATAAGATCAAGGGTTTTTTTGCTACCAAAATGTATTTTTCATGCTCTGGAAGGAATTTTAGTCAGCCCTGCGATGATGAAGCATTTGGAATTCCAAACCCAGGTGAACTCCATGTTGTCTTGAGAAATGAAACAGACAAAGCTCTATCCCAACAGACAGACTAACTGAACACTTTCTTCAATAAATTACATCATAACTCTTTTAAATTATTTTATTGTAAGTCAGAGACCAGAAAAGGGCTTTCTTTAGCTTTGGGGTTGCAAAGAAGTTTGCAATTTATATGTACTTGACCTGACAAGTCTGTCTAAGCTTTCTACTGGTCTTACAAGTTAGTTTTGGGGTTGCCTGGGGAGGGGGGTGTGTGTTTGTACAAGTTGGTTTTGGGGTTGCCTGGGGAG
>JAOXXN010000120.1:19701355-19716051 GCA_026770055.1 Myrmophylax atrothorax
AAAATCAGAAGAACCATCTTTTGATATATGTGTTCTTAAAGCTTTTTTAGAAATTGTGCATGTACAGTTTTGACCATCCTTTCCTTATTTACACACAATAAATTAATACATTCAATTAGCTGCAATTGATCCTGCAGTAATTAAGACTGCCATCAAGACTGGCAGGCTTTGTGCTGAAGCGTGTTAATGACCATTCTGTGCTTGATCCAAATGTCCTTGTTAATGCACTGATGAAAGTAATGGCAGACGCATTCAAGCAACAGAGGAACATAACTGCTATCAATATTCTTAAGAGATATTTTACAAGGATTGTGTAATGAGGGTGCTTGCAAGGCCACAGCTCATGAAACACCCAGAAATGTTAAAGACATGTAACTCCCCCTGCTTTTTTTTTTCCTAATGCCTGGCAGAAAGAGAACACCACAGAAAAAAATAAAAGTTTTCTTTCTTTTTCTATTGGCTTAACCTCTGTCCTTTAAACACTTTCTATTTTAACTGGTAACACTATAGATGGGGCTTTGTTACTTTTAAAAATATTTATATATCTGTGCAAAATATATTTTAAAAACCATGCTTACAGCTTTAAGAGTAAGATCACACTGGTAAATAAGCTCCCGAAGCTGTGTTAAAACATCACTTTTAAAGCTTTCCAGATAATTTCTTTTTTCTTCAACCTCTGCCATGCTTGCTTTATAGTGTTCATTGGCCTCTTCAGCCTGGAGAAAACACAAGTAGAAAGGGTTGATGGAGTGCAGGCCTTGATACTAGAAGCAAGAACAAAAAACCCCACACCAGATGCTTGTAACTGGAGATTCCCATTTAGGATAAGAGCCCAAAAGAGCATAGCATGATTAAAATTAAAATTATAAACTGAACTCTTACTTGAACACTCACATTGGGAAAGCATGAATACAGCCAGTGTAGGCTTAACTTTAAAAGCAAGGAACAAAATCTCTTTACCTTTTGAAGAGCTTCCTCTTCCAGCCTTCGTTTTTTCTCCAATTGCTTGCTGAAATCTTTCACAAAGCTTCCACTTGAGCTCAAATGTTCCTCCTCAGCACGAGCAGTGCAGGATTTTGCCTTTTCATACTCATCCTGACGCTGTGTATGTAATAACTTTGCTTTTCTTAGAGCAGCTTCAAGCTCTTGCTGCAGAACATAATGAAAGACAAAACAGAAGAATAACTGATACTAATTTTTCAGTTATTTAATATGATGTTTGAAGAGGCTGTTACGCACAGGTTTGTATGCTGCAGTCATTGAAAGATAACCCCTTAAAAATACTAGAGTGCCATGGAATTGAGAGTTACATGCTACTTCCAACAAGCCTTACAAACTCTACATGTGAATATAAGTTCATAACAGCCTAGTTTGAAAGTTTCATCCTTTTGAAGAATTTTAGACTGAACGATTAGATATGAAAGAATTACCAACCATTTTTTTCTGTTCTCGCTGCCAAAGCTCCTTGATATCTTTCCTTTGTCTATCCAATTCATTTTTCCTCCCAAGAAGAGGCTAGATAGGAAATATTAATATAATTCATTAAAGACTTATAAGATGTAAGTTCATTCTTTCAAATATTCTGTGGTGTCACAAAACTTTTAAAACCCCTAAATAATATTTTGGCCTTTTCCTTTAAGCTTACCTGCACAAATTTGTTAGACTGGAGAGCAGCAGCTGTTTGTTGCCAAAGTTGATTATTCTCAATATCATTTTGAAAAGCATTAATGAATATTGATTGGAATGGCATATAATCCTAAAATTACACAAAACACATTAGTTCTAGGTAAGAGAGGTATACTGACATTCTAAATGTTTGTATAACTGAATCAGATTTTCAATTAAGTTTAGTAAGAAATTTATGTGGGTGGAAGTCAGGTATGAATGTAGAGTATTACTAATTTCTCAGCTGTGTTTCATTTTACTAGGAAAAAAGTCCAAATCACAAAGCATACAAGATTTTAGACAGAAGAAAGCATATTGTGAAAACTATTCTGCATATTCAACAAAAGTAATTTTATGTAACCAAATTTCCATAACAAATGGGAAAACATAAAATACAGCAGATCTTCTAACCACTGCTTTGTGGTATAAATCCATTCTGTTTCAGCTTAAAAATCCACTTCTCAACATCCCCAGATTTTACATGTGGGCAAGGCATTCAATACAGATTTAAGTCTACGACAGAGCCCCTAAGGTGTACTCACCTGGTGTCCAACAATGGCTTTAGCAGTTTCAGCCATTTTTGCTAAGTTTTTAGCACACTCCACTTCTGTTAAAAGAAACCCACAGTTACTGTTTACACTAACAGTTGTAACACATGCTAAATGCTTTTTACAGTCTTCCTTTAACAAACAGGCTACAGGAGGGACCACCTTCACTTTGTTACAGGCCCTTAATTACAGGAAATGCACGATAGTTCTGTCTACTTCAGTGGAACAGCTACTAATTTAGAAATCACATTATTGACAGTCTGCAGCACAGAGGCCTGACAACAGATTTAATTTCATCATGACAAAGCTGATTAAATGCCAGAAAGAGCCACTCACCCACACTAAGCTTTTTTTCTACCCATGCGACTACATCCTTGGTATATTTTGACCATGCTTTGGCATAGGCCAGAGCCGACTCGATCCCACTGTCATTCCTCAGGAGCATGTTATCCACCTCCTCTGCTCGAAGATGTCCTGCAAATAAAGCAGCAAACACAAAGGAGTGATTTTTAGACATGACCACACACTGAGAGCAAAGCCAGTATTAGCCAACTGTGAATGCTTAAGCAGCTCTGATCTTGAGTTGGTCTTTAATGCTGGTTGACTCTAAACAGGACTGACAGAGGTTTTAGAACAAATTAAAGGGCCATAGTATTTTATCTGGAGTAGTCATATGGTCTGCATAACTTTCTTCAAGAAAGTGACCCAACAAAACACCAGTCATATGATGACATACAGAAGTGCTTCAGGCCTTGCTTCTTTTTCCTCCCCCAAAAGTAACCAAGTTGATTATTTACAAAAGAATAAAACCTTTGCAACAGCATTTTCTTATAGTGAATTTTTAATGGCAGCATGGGTGTAAACAAGTGGCCAAGCAACTTACTTAAAACATTTTCAGAAAAAGTAAAACCCACATATACAAAGTGGTGTTTATCAATGTTAAATGAATTGCCTACCTTGAATATCATCCCTCTCATGCAGTGAACCCCCAGACTCCACAGAAAGATTCTCAAAAGACTGGTGTACATGAAACAAAACATAACATTAGCAAGGAAAAATCCCTCACTGGAAATGACAAGATAACAAAATAAATGGCATTATCTGCCCCTTTCTTTTTTTGCAGATAAAGCAAATTGCACCATAACTCCCTGTCAACTAAGGCACAACTCCTTCTAACCTCCTCCAGCTGTCAAATAAGACATAATAAACAGTAAGGAATCATTATATACCTTTAAATCAACAATCTTGAAAGACTGATGAAAGAGTCAACCAGATTTGTTAAATGGAGTTCCAGCTTTTCTTAGATGCCTATCTATCTTCTAAAAACTATTTCATACAGACCTAATGTCATATAAGAGCCATCATTCTACAAGCCATTAGAATTCCGTATTTCTTCCTCAAAGGAATAAATTTATTTCTCCTAAATTAATTGCAAATGTGCACAGCTGACTAGTAGCACTTGCTAATGAAGCCCTGACAATCAGTACAACCTGACAGAATGTAATCCAATAATAAAAGGAATTTAGCACATCATGTCATCCCTACCTTTGTCCTCATGCTGCATTTTGCTACCCCTTTAATTGTGCAAGTTGAACCATTTGTAGGACTGTGTTGTAGATCTGACTGCTCAACAAATTTTTACAAACCCTACATAATTTTAAATGGATAAACTGCTCTTGACAACTTTGAAGCACAGAGCAGACAGAAAAAGGCTGAGAAATAGCTCAAGAGTGCCCTTAATTTTTACAAGAACAGCTTCTTCCCATTTAGATTTGGTGCTGGTTTATTTTCAGACATTTGCTAAAATAGGACACAGTATCAACGATGCAAGTAGTTTTGGTTTGTTGGGGTTTTTCAATGTAAATGGATCATAAATCATATAAAGATCTCTCAAGAATAATTGCTTATTTCACAGAAAGAGCAGCTTTTTCATAGACTAAAACATGACAGAGGCAAATCTCTTCACACATTTTGAAAATTTTATCCTACTCCCTTATTATGCTCTTAGATCTGCACAGCATCAAATAGCATTCAAATGGCTTGCTGAGTAATGAAAGGTCAGACATGTCTCGTCTCTTCCAGTGTATTCTAAAGTGCTTCTGTTTTTAATTAAAAAAAAATCTTTGCTTCCACCTGGTATTTCTGGTTGCAGTACAAGGGCTAAAATGAGAACCATACCCCATTTGCTAAGATGGGGTATACATATCATTCAACTGAAACTTCCAAGTGGAATGCCTGAAGTAAAGAATGTAGACTCCCCTGCAGTCAAGAGAACCAAGATCAGTGTTGCCCACCCTCCTCCTCCTTGGAGCAATCTTCAATAGCTTAGTTAGGGAAGTTCCAAACTAAACCGGCAATTAAAATCTTACTCCTTAATCAACCCTCCAAAAATTTACATGCTAAATTCTACCAGAATGTTATGCTCTATCTAAGATATAGCCAGCTGCTATGATCAACCACTGAAAACAAACATCTACAGTAAAAGTTAATATAACTCTTAAATATTTTGCATTTAGTTCCTTCTAACACTCAGCTCCCAGCTGGCCTCCAAATTGCTCTCCAAATCGCAGATTCAAGTGAAATTATTCATCTGTTAAATGTGTATTTATTTGCCTAAAAGAAAATGTACTTAAGACAGATTTCTAATAAATTGAACTGTTATTCTACCTGCTCCAAAATTAATAATTGTTCACCTCCACATTAAGAAGAGACACTATAAAGAAGGGCTTTTCAATATAAGCTGGTGACTTCTGAAGCACCTAGAGTAGAATTCCTTCTTCATTTTATTGTATTCTAACTTCTCCTTGGCCTTCCCCCACCCCTGTGTTCAGAAGAGTGATCATGTAGGCAATCATTCACTTCAAAATACAATATATAAAAGACTATCTTATTCCACAGGCATATATTTTTGCAATGCAAAACCATTTAAAGATTAAAGTGTTGGCAAATTCATCACCTTCCTTCTCCTGGTGAACCAATTAAATGAACTAGTAATTCTTCAAATAATCTCATTTAACTTACATGACATGCTGGCTTCTATGCTATTTTATTTCATACTTCTTATCAGCAACCTGATTCTAAGTTTGCTGGAAACATTTTCTGTGTGGCCTACATATTGTTTATGAAGATGAGTTTTGTAGCAACTAGAGAAGCAGAATTTGTATGGTAACCCATCTTTCTCTCATGTGTGTTATCAAACATAGTGACAATTTAAAAATACTACTTCTCAGCTGTGGCTGCACAGCATTGTTGTGATCAAGTCTGTGTGAAGGAATGTGAAGCCTTAAGTATGTTTCAACAAAGCCTTTAAAAACATCCCAAAATGTTAAGTTTTTAACCTTGCTACAACTTAGCTTGTCTTAACACACTAATTACCAACTGCATTTGCTTTGCATGTAACTTCTAATTTTATTTAATTTACTTGAAAGTCTGCTTCTAGATACACAAAAATTCAGAACAAAATTTAGTACAGAGCCTTTTTCAGTCACACCTTCAAAGTGTTTAAAGGGGAGTTTAAAATGCTAATGTTTTTCTTTGACTACCTCTAAGTTGATAGTTCCCTTAGTGAAT
Organism: Myrmophylax atrothorax; assembly: GCA_026770055.1. Taxonomy (NCBI): domain Eukaryota; kingdom Metazoa; phylum Chordata; class Aves; order Passeriformes; family Thamnophilidae; genus Myrmophylax; species Myrmophylax atrothorax. The sequence goes on from JAOXXN010000120.1 coordinate 19,707,139, forward strand.
TGTTGCTGAAACAGTTACAGCACAAGCTGAGTTCTGGAAGAAGAAAGGTTTATTTTGTAATGAATAGTAGTCTTTAAAAGCCAAAAAAGAGGTCATTAAGTCTTTCATTTCTAGGTTTAACAGATATATTCTAACTACTACAGCATGCAAATCATTCTTGATCTTACTTTTCAGTATTTATTTTCACTTCACCACTTTAAAAATCTCAGAAGCAATTACAGCAAGTTATCATTTACATATTTGAGCACTTGCCCTGTTGAGTCACCACTATCCTTTAGAATCCATTGAAGTATTGGGAACCTTGAATACATATTTTTTATGGGTTTAATCTAGGTTTAGCACTGAGATGACTCCAAGCACCCCAGCCCCAAGATGCACAAAGCTTCAGTGGAAATGGAAGTCTCCTTTAAAAGATATCACTCCACACTCCAGGAGAACGTGTTTAGCCTACCCGACTTCTCCGAGATACAGGAAGTCCCAATGACGAGCCATTGTCTACATCTCCCATAAGGAAGTCTGAAACACTGCCAGAAAAACAAAGAATTGAATTGTGTTACTTCATTACTTTACCTCACCAAGCAATTTTGTATCACTGAAAATAAAAATTGGGATAAGGTCTAACATCCTTTGAAAGTTCTACAAACCATTTTTAGAAGTCTTATATTCCCTGCAATTTCTATACCATCACAGATTTCCTTGTTAAGAAAAAAAACCAAACAGACAAACACGCAAAGCAGTAAAATTATTCTAGATGTGGTTCATTTAAATTAGTTTGTCAATTAATATTTGTCCAAAAGAAAACTAAAGGTTTTGTTGTTGCTGTTTAGTCTTATTTTGATTCAGCTCCACTGAGCTCTTTAAAAACTACTTCTGCATTCCAACTTACACGTTTCCAAAGGTGAATGCCAATGTGTCAATGGAAGAAAATATTTCACTAAAGAGTTCTCTTCTGTTTTCTTCGTTAACTTCTTTGAAGTTCACCGCTTAGATAAAAAAAAGAAAACCAAAGGGTGAGAGGTGAGGTCAATCAAGAGAGTTTTCGAGGCCTAAAGAGAAATTTTACAGTCTCCTACAGAACATTCAAGATTATACTTTTCTGAATAATTGAAAAAACACGGTTTTAAACAAGATTAGTAGGAAAGTAAACACTAAAGGAAAGAAATTAACACAATCCAGATACTTCCCACAATGAAATCAGATTATGTTTTCACTTTCTGTATCTTCCCACTTAAGCAGCAGCTTTGTGTGGGAACATGTTGGTAATGTGATGGGAAATAAAAAACAGTAATTTACCAACAAGAGTCAAAGCACACAGCAGCAGCACTGCAAAGCAGCTCAAAATGCAGTCAGAGATTTGAAAAACTCTTTCTTTTCTGAGCAGAATTTTTAGAATTCAGAACAGGAGCAGTCATTTATGGGAGTGCCTCCCCAAATGCAATTCAGAACACAGCATTTCTGGCTTGAGTACAAGCAAACAGAAAGGTATCAAACGGTACTGTCCACTGCAAAACCCTTTCATTATTAGCTTCACAGTCTGGCAAAAGCTTCTCAGTTTTTCCTGCTAAAAGTGGAGAAGAAACTCAGCATAACAACTGATAAGATCCATAATAGGAAGAGCAGTGTTGCTGGACAAACTAGGGAGTTTAAGCTGATCACATACTCAGTCACTCAACCCTGAACATTTAGGAAGCTTCCATGACAAACTGCAATAATGAGACAAGAAGAATGATTTACCCAGAATTTCTAGTAACAACTACCAAACAAGAAGGAGGGACAAAGGAGAGGACAAAAAGCGTGACCATTTTTGTCCGTTTCCAACCTCACTCCTTCATCACTGGCAGCACTGACACACATAGAGGTAATTCACCCCATCCACCACTTTTTGCAAAACCCCTAACAAGGTTAATTTCTGTATCTTCCTCACATTTCAAGTAGGAATACGGAAATAATAGGCTATAATGACTTCTCTAGAAGTAGCAAAAAATAAAATCATGTTAAAATGTTGCCCATTCTATACACATTTTCTTAGCAAATTAAATTAACAGACTTTAATCTTAAAAAGTATTCAAACTTCCTGCCAGGTGCCTAAACACTAATGGGTAACAAACAAAGAAAGTACAGTAATCTGCTCCCCCATTAGACTTCCTTTGTGAAAGGAAAAGTTTTTAACCAGTAAAGTTACACAGCCAAATCCATTCCTTTCTACAGAGCACGTCAACAGGCCTGACGAACATTTTTATAACTGTTTCTATACAAAGCTATTACAGAAAATACGTGTTCTTCTCATGGCCTATTTTTACAATTACTTGCAGATATGGAATAATGTGTTCCAATAAGCCTACAATCACCATGTACTACAAAAAATATTACCACTCTCTGTTGCCACGGTTCAGTGCTAAACTACAGCTTCTCCCACCTCTTCATTCTGCTACACTTTGTCATTACATACAAAAGGCCTCTGGCACCTTTGATTGAAATGAGATTTAATAAAAGTTGACAGATAACTTTTTTAACAACTCTATAAACAGCAGTGGCTTTTTTTTTAACTCAGGTTAGTTGAAAAATCTCAGCTTTCCAGAAATAATGCTGCTTATCCAAACTTTGCATTCCAAACTATTAAGCAACAACAGTTACTATGAGACCTATTGATTACCAGCCACTAATGACTGGAAAAATCATTTGAGTGCCAGCATGAACTGCAAACTGTTTCAAAATTAAAAGGAACTAACAAAAACTGTCAATACATTCAAAGCACTTACCATTGAAACATTTGTATATCCATTAGTCGCAGTGTCTTCAGAGAAACAGCACTTCTTTCACTTAGTTAACAAGAGATTAATATAGAGAGACTTTCTCTAAAGAAATGCCGTCTGTTTCGCTCTGCCTTCCTGTTCCAGGAAGAGTTTTGTTAAGCTTTACAGTTCATATGCCAGGCAAATCCTTTCTTTTCAGGATCCATCCCAAAAGGAATAACCGACCTCAAATTTTTCAGAATTACCACTTCTCACAAAACAGATCAGTGCAATTTCTCAGTAATTCAGTAGAATACAAACAGCTTTCTTCTAGCTTACCACCAAAGGAATGCTGATGTACTTAACATCAACTTTAAACCACGCACTCTCTTTCCCCAGGACATCCTGACTGCACACAATAGCTCCTGACAACAATGAACTACAGTAATCTTGCCATGTCTGGAAATGACAACTATCTATCTATAGTTTTACAGATTTCAAAGCAAGTTTACAATTTGACAACTCTTTTAAGTAAGATTTCAGATGACACACAATGAACGTCAGAAAAAAAAATCATAAAAGAGTGATACATTAAAATCCAAACAAGTATCTGAAATGCACATCTAGCTTACAATGGATCTTTATTTCCAAAGCTGTTTTAAAAACTGAGGTGGGTGTGGCAATCTCATCAAAATGCTGCAAGATGCTGCAACGTTTCAGCTTCTCGGTCATGCCATCAAAACCTTTCTGAATCGAGCACAGAGCAAGCTGGGCAACCCGAAACAGCCCTGCAGTTTTGGAAGTGAGAATCCCAAGAGCTGAAGCCCTGCCTGAGGCCATTTGAGTAATGCCTCTGGAACTAAGAAGAGGCTCCAACTGCCAAGATCCAAGTGCAACCAGCACCTTTAGAAGGTGATGCTTGGACAGTTCACACAACCGCAGCTCAGCTCCCAGGCACACAACCCTTGGGACACAGCCACGCAGAATTCACTCGCTTCCTCAACACGCTCCCACAGACACACGCAGGACTGGCAGCAGCAACACCGCCCTGCCACCTCTGCAGAGCCTGGACAAGTCACAACCCAGCTTGCAGAATTTGCCCTTTTCAGGCCAATTTTCTCGTACCTAATAGACATACATGGGGCTATCATAATGTATTTTTTTAGACAGGAATACATCTTCAATCCATATTTACTAGCTGGCTGCTAAACAGTAAGCAACTGGACGACTTCTTAGAACTGAATACCTTTGCAACCAATTTTATCTTTAAACTTTCCAGAATGCTTTCAAGAAACTTTCAATACTATTTCAAAAACAAAACCACCACCCAAGCAAACAAAAAAACCCACCTAAGACCAAAAAACAATCCCTCTCCCCAAACAAAGACTTGCAACACTTCTTGTTATTACCTCTCTTCTTTAAAACTGTATAAAATAAATGGGGGGAGAAGCCTGAGGAAAGACCAGTAGTACAGAGACAGGAAAGAGGCAGAAGAGTATTCTTTGAATCTCACAGCTAGAGAGCATCAGCAGGCTATCCAGGCCCTTCTTAGTGCCACATAATTTTACCAGCCTGTACTTAGCACCAGGTTTGGCAGCCTCCTCAACTTGAGCTGGATGCCAACAAGACAAGCTTGAAGAACTGCTTCCTTTCCCCACCACAATAAATTTTGCTCCGATTTTACATCACAGATATACCAACAAAACTGAAATTACTTAATCTTCCTTGAGGTATTTCATTTTGATGCAGAACTACTACAAAAAAACTCCATGCCTAAATAGGAAATTTCTACAGGTGCAATTTTCAGCTTTACCAGGAAATGTATGTTCACTCTAATGATTCAGTTAAGTCAAGAGTTGTAATTTAGAGCAAAAGGACAGTACAAACTTGAATTCAGCATGGGATCAGGAGAATCATGTACCATCAACTATTTAAAGGCACTAAGTGGGAAAATAACAACTATGAATATCATGGTGTGCCAAACTGGGAAGTGACTTTCAGAAACAGGAGTCCAAACAGGATCCAAGCAAGATGCTTCATTAAAGTTTCAATCCTTCCAGGTCAAGTAAGGTGTCATTTAAAAGACACTCAAGTACACTTGTGTAAGTAACAGAGTCCAAAGGGGCCCAGTGAACCAGTCATGTCTGATATATAATTAGAGAAATCAAATGTGTTACATCCCATCCTATCCCCCACCCCACCATTTTCCTTCAACCTCAGTCCCAAACAGTACAAGTCTGGCATTATCTGTTCTGCCAAGCATCATTCTCAAGCATCATTTAGCAGGATTCAGATAACATGTTACAGCTAGTTTTTCTTTCAATCCATCCAAAAAGGAAAAGCATTAGGCATCCAGAGCAGAACTACAGTCACATTTGTATCATTCCAATTCTAAGGTTCTGAGAGGCTTGAAAGAGGGACATAAGCACCCTAATTTTTGTTGGCATTCAAAACACTTACACTTGCAGTAATTTAAAGGGAGTGGTCTATCTGCACTGGACATTATGTTTAAAGCAAGGCACAAATCGTCAGTTATGAGAAGCCTTCACTAGGCAGAGTCACTGAGGTTCCAAAGTTATTGTAACTGGTTTATGAAGAGCAAAAGGCTTTAATTTGTTAAAATAGCAATTTATCCCTGTATGAAGCTCCAAAGACAAACTATATTTGAAACCCTGATATTAAACAAAGACTCAAAAAACAGGAGGTGGAATCACATATAAATCCCAGCTAGTTGTTTCTATTTCGTCCTCTCCTAAATAAACATCAGAAGTTTTCCATGCCAGGTTAATTTTCTTCCCAGTCATAAATCTGACTACAAATACACAGTGCTTCCATATCTTTTTATAGTTCTGTCCTCTAATGACAAGAAACAGATGAGTCACATGAACTTCTTTTATAATGTCACATGAAGACAGACAGGGAAGACAGGAAAAAGGATACTGGTTCTGTTCTACCAGCTCCTCACATTCTTGTAGCTTCCTGTTTATTCAAAAGCTACATTAGTGAAATAACCACAGCTGAAAACCTGTGAATGCATGTGTTACAGACAGGCCACTGGAAGCAAACTTGAAGTCTAACATGCTTACAATTCACCAGAACATGCTGTATTTTCACTTCCACTTCCTCAGTATCAGCAGTTTGAACACAAACATGGAGCAGTACGATCCTCACACAAAAACCAAACAGGTGCTACAGAAGAATCGTCTTCACATATTCCACAGGTTATGTTGGGGGTCTGTTTTCATACAGCAAAGGTTTTGCTGTTCTCAGAGAAGTAGGACTTAAGTACCAGTCAGAAAGAGCTGAAGTCTTGTAACTCCCCATTTCCATCTCCAGAGATGTGAGGAATACAATACGGTCAGAGCAAAGACTGACAGGCATTACCAAAATCTTCATATCAAAGTAGGTGTTTGTATCAATGGCTACAAATATTGAGGTAGGACTAACTGAGACCATCATCTTTAGTGTTCCCTTTCCTTGCAATTGTGTGGCCAGGTCACACAGTCTGGATCACAGGAACAACAATTTGCCACAGAGCATGTTTTTGTTTACTTTGGCCAAAGAATCATAGAATGGTTTGGGTTGGAAGGGTCCTTACAGATCATCTGGTTCCAACCCCCCTGCCATGGGCAGCGACACCTTCTACTAGACCAGGTTGTTCAAAGCTCCATCCAACCTGGTCATGAACACTTCCAGGAATGGGGCATCCACAGCTTCGCTGGACAACCTGTTCTAGTGTCTCACCACCCTCACAGTGAAGAATTTCTTCTGTGCATCTAACCTAAACCTGCCCTCTTTCAGTTTAAAAGGCCTTTCTCCCTTCTTCTGTCACCACATGCCCTTGTAGAAAGTCCTTCTCCAGCTCTCTTGTAGCCTCTTTAGGTATCAGAAGGGGCTCTAAGGTCTACCCAGAGCCTTCTCTTTTTCAGACTGAACAGCCCCAACTTTCAGTCTGTCTTCATAAGAGAGGTGGCTCCAGTCCTCTGATCTTCTTTGTGACCCTCCTCTGGATTCACTCCAACAGGCCCATGCCTTTATACTGGGGGCCCTGGAGCTCAATGCAGTACTTCAGGTGAGGGGGGGGTCTCGTGAGAAGGGAGTAAAGGGGGAGAATCCCACTGCTGGCCATGCTGCTTTTGATGCAGCCCAGGACTGGCTTTCTGGGCTGTGAGTGCACCTTACTGGTTCGTGTTGAGCTTCTTGCCAACCAACACCTCCAAGCTCCTCAGAGCTGCTCTCAATCCATTCTCTGCCCGGCCTGTGTTAGTGCTTGGGATTGCCCTGACCCAGGTACAGGACCTCACATTTGGCCTTGTGGCATTGATCACGAGGTTTCCACAGGTCCACCACCTCTCAAGCCTGTCAGTGTCCCTCTGGTGGCATCCCTTCCCTCCAGCGTATCAGCCACCCCACACAGCTCAGTGTCAGCGTCACACTGGCTGAGGCTACACGCGATCCCACTGTCCATGTCCGCAGCTGAGATGTTAAACAGCATCTGTACCAACACCAACCTCTGAGGGTACATCACTGTACTTTGGATGCTGTAGCAGGAGTCTTACAGCTCAATTTTTGGTACTGTCAAACCATTGCCAATGAGAAAATTATTCACAGAGTTAATGTAACTAAGTTGGGGAGCAAAGTCAAAACTTGAGCTCTGTTCCAGCTCAAGGACAAAGACTTACCATAACAACATCTACTCCTTTCATGCCTTTTTTTCTTTAAGAAGTGTCTCATCATACAAGGTAATTTTTAAGGCAGTTCAAGTGAGTTATGCCTGAGCATAGACTTTTCTTTTGTACCTAAAGTATGGTCTTACAACTCGACCAACTTGAACACATTTGACAAAAAATGAACCCATAACTGCTCAGACATACCAAGATAATTAGGAAACAAGAGGGGAAAACCCTAGAACAAGGAGAAACACAACTTATGTGTCTCTGAAGGAAGGTATTCTCTATTATTTAACACAGGCAAGAGGTGGAGATTTGACCCAACACAAAGCTGGTTCCATAGTAACATGCCAGACTTATTCCAGAGTAGGGAGAGCTGCAGTCAAAGGTTCCACAGGGAACCATAGCTATGGTTTATGGGGTTGGAACAATTGAGTGCTTAAATATTTGCTTTTCTGGAAACAGGTCAGCAATAAAAATATTAACATATGTTATGACTGCAAGGAGCTTTTTTTGTTGCTGTTGACACCTTTACTATGGCTATGATCCATCTGTTTAATTAATAACTGTTAGGCCATTTAGATTTGGATTGCTCATTTAGATATTTCTTCACTTGATACAAATATAATACCATCCATATACATGCACAGAATTAGGCAAAGTTTCTGGGTAAATCTCCAAGTGGATAAATGCGAGATTTATTACTCTGTGATGTTGTCCAGCAATACACAGCTAAAGAAAAGCTCAAGGTCACAGAGCCTTGTGCTTTTAGAACTGGATGTGGGTTTACAGTTAGCTTCCTATAAGCAGAATTTTATCACATTCATGTGAGCACAAGCTATTTAACAGTATTGAAGCATTACTCTTAAGAAACTCCCAGGTTCTTCTGTACACATAGAATTCTATCTATAACTCCAAGCCAGAGTCAATTAAGTCACTAATTACAAAAATGTTCCAAGAATATGAAAGGTAATAATTCCTTACCTTTTACTTTTGCAATAACTGTTCCTGCAGCACTAAGAACATCAACTGAATTTAGAGTCTGATGTTTATTTATCACTGCTTTTAAAACGCGTAACAACTCCCCCAGGCGTTCGTGCACAACTTGATGCAGGTCATCTTGATTCTCTGAAAAAAGTAAAGGAGAAACTGCATTAGAGCAATGAATTAACACCCAAATACACTACAAACCACTTTGATGGTATTCAGCTGCATGGAATTCTAGGCTATATTGAAGCTGGGCCTATTCAGAACAAAGAAATTGTTAAACAGTAGTTATACTGGCAGTTGCCAAGAGGTTACTTGCAATGTCGTACATCATTTACATATAAACTCATTTCTCACAAAAAGTCAAACTTTAAAAAAAACCAAAAAAGGTGTGGGGGAATTCTATACCAATACCCTAAGGTTTCTGAATTAAACCATCTTTTTCTCACGTCATTGCATCAATCACTATTTTGATAATTGTACATATGGAAAAAAGATAGCAACAGAAACAGACTTGGATTGTT